>JAJOZX010000118.1:0-137500 GCA_023014485.1 Bathynomus jamesi
ATTCTTTTCCCTTCGTTGATAATGAATTGTCAACAATTCTTTTCCCTTCGGTTGATAATGAATTGTCAACAATTCTTTTCCCTTCGGTTGATAATGAATTGTCAACAATTCTTTTCCCTTCGGTTGATAATGAATTGTCAACAATTCTTTTCCCTTCGGTTGATAATGAATTGTCAACAATTCTTTTCCCTTCGGTTGATAATGAATTGTCAACAATTCTTTTCCCTTCGGTTGATAATGAATTGTCAACAATTCTTTTCCCTTCGGTTGATAATGAATTGTCAACAATTCTTTTCCCTTCGGTTGATAATGAATTGTCAACAATTCTTTTCCCTTCGGTTGTAATGAATTGTCAACAATTCTTTTCCCTTCGTTGATAATGAATTGTCAACAATTCTTTTCCCTTCGGTTGATAATGAATTGTCAACAATTCTTTTTCCCTTCGGTTGATAATGAATTGTCAACAATTCTTTTCCCTTCGGTTGATAATGAATTGTCAACATTCTTTTCCCTTCGGTTGATAATGAATTGTCAACAATTCTTTTCCCTTCGTTGATAATGAATTGTCAACAATTCTTTTCCCTTCGGTTGATAATGAATTGTCAACAATTCTTTTTCCCTTCGGTTGATAATGAATTGTCAACAATTCTTTTCCCTTCGGTTGATAATGAATTGTCAACAATTCTTTTCCCTTCGGTTGATAATGAATTGTCAACAATTCTTTTCCCTTCGGTTGATAATGAATTGTCAACAATTCTTTTCCCTTCGGTTGATAATGAATTGTCAACAATTCTTTCCCTTCGGTTGATAATGAATTGTCAACAATTCTTTCCTTCGGTTGATAATGAATTGTCAACAATTCTTTTCCTTCGGTTGATAATGAAATTGTCAACAATTCTTTTCTCTTCGGTTGATAATGAATTGTCAACAATTCTTTTCTCTTCGGTGGATAATGAATTGTCAACAATTCTTTCTCTTCGGTTGATAATGAATTGTCAACAATTCTTTTCTCTTCGGTTGATAATGAATTGTCAACAATTCTTTTCTCTTCGGTTGATAATGAATTGTCAACAATTCTTTTCTCTTCGGTTGATAATGAATTGTCAACAATTCTTTTCTCTTCGGTTGATAATGAATTGTCAACAATTCTTTTCTCTTCGGTTGATAATGAATTGTCAACAATTCTTTTCTCTTCGGTTGATAATGAATTGTCAACAATTCTTTTCTCTTCGGTTGATAATGAATTGTCAACAATTCTTTTCTCTTCGGTTGATATGAATTGTCAACAATTCTTTTCTCTTCGGTTGATAATGAATTGTCAACAATTCTTTTCTCTTCGGTTGATAATGAATTGTCAACAATTCTTTTCTCTTCGGTGATAATGAATTGTCAACAATTCTTTTCTCTTCGGTTGATAATGAATTGTCAACAATTCTTTTCTCTTCGGTTGATAATGAATTGTCAACAATTCTTTTCTCTTCGGTTGATAATGAATTGTCAACAATTCTTTTCTCTTCGGTTGATAATGTTCGTTGTCAACAATTCTTTTCTCTTCGGTTGATAATGGATTGTCAACAATTCTTTTCTCTTCGGTTGATAATGGATTGTCAACAATTCTTTTCTCTTCGGTTGATAATGGATTGTCAACAATTCTTATGATTGCAACAATTCTCGATATTCGACCGTTTAAATGTATATTAGGTAGTCCTAAAAGTTGTAAATCTCTACTACTTACTACTACTACTCTACTACTACTACTATACTACTACTACTACTACTATAACTGGAATGGTAAAATTTTACATATAAGCAGAGGTTACAATTGAATTAAAACGGCGTTTTATCGATATATATTTTCGCCTTTTGATGCTTTTATTATATTTTCCGATTTTTTCGTGTTCTCACAATTGAGTTTCAAAACTTCAAATTTAATATTTCTATTTAATTACTAACGTTTTATGACCAATTCTATTTTTATTAAATTTTTATTACTTTTTCTAACAGTGAAGGTCATACACACACAACACACACACACACACACACACACCACGCATACATACACGCGTGTGTGTGTGTGTGTGTGTGTGGTGTGTGTGTGTATCTCTGTTAAATTAATATATCTAAAAAACTAATTAACTAAACTAAAGTTAAGTTAAATTAACTTTAGCGTTATCGAATAGAAAAAGGTCGTGATAAGTGCTTAGGATGAAATTGAGAACTCGAAGTGTGTTTACCGCTGTCATTAAATAATGAGGTACTTCCTAATCTAGCCTAACCAAAGCTTAACTAATCTAACCTGGCCTAAACTAACTTACTCAGGAACGACATATCGTATTTTCGACATTAAAAATATTTCTAGTGTATATATATATATATATATATATATATATATACATACACACACACACTCGTATATAAAATCAATATCTTTCCAATTTTGAAATTTATGGAGGAAGTCAAACGGGATAAATAAAATGATGTGAAATGCGAAATATTATTTTAAAATTTTAGATTCTTTTTATGGAACTTATAAAATTTTAAAATTCTGAAACCATAAACGACGGATCTTACGAGAAGAATTCACTTCTTTTTACGTTTCGAAACTTCATTTTGATTTGAATATATATATATGTATATATATATATATATATATATATATATATATATATATAATATTTATATATACACACAGGGTGTCCCAAAAGTCCCTATCTATTTTGTTGAAATAGGCTGAATTTCAAATGAATGTTTTAATGACATGATTGCATGCACCTTTCTAGACAAATACACGCATTAGATTTCTATTTTAATTATTTTTAAATTTTTTTATTAATTTTTTCAGATCCATATCATTGGTGATGGATGTGCATGAACGCGTTATGATAGTAATATGTCGCATCAGAGGAATGAAATGTTGTGAAATTAGAGACCGATTCTCAAGAAGGTTTCATAAGCCTGGACCGACAGATAAAGCAATTCGTGAATTGGTGAACAAATTCAAAAGGACTGGATCTGTGCATGATGAAGGAAGATGTGGACGCCCAAGAACAGTACAACAAAACATTGAATCTGTTCGCATAATGTTCGAAGACGATCAAAGAATGTCAGTTCGCCAAGCATCCCACAGATTGATCATACCCAAAACAAATGTTCACAGAATCTTGCGTTCGACGCTGAAGAAGTGTTATCACATTCAGCTGTTACACAGCTTACACGAGGAAGATTTTCCAAAAAAGAGCAGCAATGTGTGCGGAACTGGTCGAACAAATTTAAAATAACAATTTAATGGATCACCAATAATTCAGGCATTATCTATAAAATTGGGTGTAAACAATGTGATTCCTTTTACATAGGTCAGACGGGAAAGGATTTGCACACACGTATAAAACAGCATCAATATTCCGTTAGAACAGGACAGTTGTCCAGTGCCCTTTTTGTCCATTTGTCAGAGTTATCCCACTGTATTGATTGGAATAATGCTTCAGTTTTATTTCATTCTAGCAACATTGTCAATAGAAATATTCTTGAGTCTGCCATTATCCAACTTTCAAATAACTTCAACATAAGCAAAGGTCTTTTTCAACTCGATCCTGTTGTTTTGAATTCCTTCAAAACAAATTTAGATAAAAAGGGTAGGACGCTAAATCTTTGGTAACTTGTACGCTACTTTATTAACTTTTAATCTTCATTTTATTTTATATATATCGAAACTTGACTCTAAAAGGCAAAGTGTTAAAACCCGGGTAATTTCCAGTATAAATTTGTATTTTTAATTAATTTGATCTTGTGCTAAAAATCGATATTTTTCCTTACAAATCTGTATGCCTCTTTGTTAATCCTCAAATCTTTAATTTTTAATTTTTATTTTTACTTCTCCGTTTATTGCATATATAATATGTATATATGTGTGTGGATATGTATGTATATATATATATATATATGTTTGTGTGTATGTATGTTATTTATTTTTCTTTTTTTTTCTTTCTGTAGCCTATATATAGGCCGTAACCTTTTATGTACTTCAGTGTTCCTGAGGATGTCATTAGACGAAAGCGCTTGAGCACCTTTTTGTGTTTCCTTTCCTTCGTGGTTTTATTCATCATAAATATTTTTCACGTGTTACTTTCGTGAAATAATTTTCATATATATATATATATATATATTAAGAGGGCAAATTCCTCCAACATTTTCGTCGGTCGTCGTTGAAGGTTACATTAGCTCCGACGTGCTACATCTCTTTTGTATGTACTTTTTGTCGTGTACAACGATTAATTTTTCGAATTTCAAGCGCGTTAGGATTTTAATTAAAAAACTCGAAATCAAATTGTTTCTATTTCATGCTGCCTCAGGATTTTACACACCCCTTTTTTTGTTTTGTTTTATTTTAGTCTAGGTTAGGTTAACTTAACCTAATTTAACATAAATTAAACCCCCAAAAATCTCTTACAACAAAGTAGTAGCTATTTTGTGTGTAGAAGCAGTTCCGTAGCCAGGACTTCCCACGGGAGATGGTCGAAATTGAAGAAAGGCGGACCTTTTGGTGGAACGACCTAGTCACTGCGGAGGGGGTTTACAGTAGTTTAGAGTAGTTTGTTTGTGAAGTTTCAAAAATAAGAAAGCAAAAAAAATGCAAGAGTTTATTTACTAAATGACGTTATATATTATAATATCACATCGTAAGTTATAACTATGGTTACAAAAGTGGACCTTTCCTGTCGAGGGGAGGAGGGTCGTTCGACACCCCCCCCTCCCGTGGCTACGGGCCTGAGAAGGAAAGTGATACAAAAGATAGCCACTGAATAGGAGCGAACGTAATTTTTAATTATTATTATAAAAAAAATATATATACTGTATATATATATATATTTTTTTTCTATTACATATATTTTCTTTTCAGAGTTATTTTTTTTGAGGTTAAGTTAGGTTAGGTTAGGTTAGGTTTACTAGGTGGGTAAAAACTGGATACAATATCATCCGAGTTATTTGAATTTAGACTGTTTGGATTAAAACCCTAACGCGGTAAAAATTTAAAAAAAATATCACTGTATTGGGTAAAGAACCGCTTTCTTTAAATTTTTTAATGGAAGGCGCCCCCCCCCCCCCCCCCACTACCTTATCGAAAGCACTAGTAATTAAAAATTTGAAAAAATAAAAAATATTTGTCCTCCGAGTTACTGACTGTTAGATTATCACACACAAAGAGAGAGAAGAGAGAGAGAGAGAGAGAGAGAGAGAGAGAAGAGAGAGAGAGAGAGAGAGAGGAGTTACAAGGAAAAGAAGTACCTCAAAAGGCCTTGCGGCCTACCGAGGGAGAGAGAGAGAGAGAGAGAGAGAGAGAGAGAGAGAGTTACAAGAAAAGAAGTACCTCAAAAGGCCTTGCGGCCCTACCGAGAGAGAGAGAGAGAGAGAGAGACACTAACAACATCATGAAAACTTTCTAAACATTTTAAAAGGTAACAAAAGATTACGTTCCATCACTTTTATGCTAAAAATTTTTGGCGTCCAAAATTTTGTTCATATTTTCTATATGATGTATTTTATTAATAACAAATACTAGAAATCTTTGGCAGTTTTTCCCCGCGCATGCTCAGTTTAAACACGCACGATAAAGTCAAAACCATCTTTTGTGGGGCGGTTCTGTTATCGAGCAAGCATTAATTGCATTAAGGAAATTAAACGCACGTAACTGTTCTTTCGTTCAACAGATTCAAATATGTAAGAATTATTCTAACCAACCAAATCTCTGAATATAAACTTACGGTAAGATTCTAATTAGTGACGAGGGCCAGAAACTGGCCAACTAATGAAGCCCATTGCTGTAACTCCTGGATTATTATTATTATTACCAGCATCATCGGGATTCAAATCCTCGACCTCAGTGTTTCCATTTTGCTTATGTATAAGCAAACAGTGTTTCCCACATTGCTACGAACGCTGACAAACCATGGATGGCCTTGTCTCAAAGACGATCTAACTAAGACCTGTCATTGGAGTCAGGAAGTCAAGGTCTAGGCCAGTGGTTCCCAACGTGTGCACACCGCCCCAGGGGGCGTTTGAGAATCTTAGGGGCGCTAGGAAACTATAAAATTGTTAGCTTCTATTAATAACCATTTTATCCCTTATCCCTTATCCTTATTATCTTTATGAGGGGCACCAGCAAATATTGATGGACATAAGGGGGCGTAAAAAAGGTTGGGAACCACTGATCTGGGCAAAGTTGCAATATGTACTGGGTCCACGATAGCCTTGAACTTCATATACCATTTAAATTGTTTTATACCTCACGATCTTCTACCAGTTGGAGTTTTAGTTTATATCATGTTAATTATATGTTAATTTTTTAACAATGCACCGATTTGTTTAAAGATTTGTTTAAACGCCTATAAAAGTTTAAATAATAGGTGAAAGTCAGCATTTAACTTTGTTACACGGATTGTACATACAATAAGAACAAACAGTGAAGAATTTTGATGTATCATTGTTAAATTCAGTATCTCACTTTTGGTTTTAATCTTCCTTCAACATTGAATCAGTGGTTTCTCTCTCTCTCTCTCTCTCTCTCTCTCTCTCTCATGCATATAATAAGCTAAGGAATACACGAATTAATTGTACAAAAACTCTCATCATAAGTCATAAACTTTTAGAGATCTTGACATTATAACCGGATATGTTGTTCCTCTATTTCTGTTTTGTACAAGTATTTTTATTATCTTTTTTTTTCGTAAAGAGAGTCGGCATTATGCAAAACCTTCTCTTAAAAATCGAGGAAAAGAAGGGTTATTAAAAGTCGAAATTTGCGCAGAAGAAGAAAGCGAAAGGAAGTTGTATTGTGCAATAAGAAACAAAAAAGGATACAAAACCCCTTTTTTTTTTTCCCCTCTCATAGTTGTCGAAAGAGGAGTCCCTCAAGGGGAGTTTTCTCGTTCTTGAAATTGGTTAAATTTAGGTTATCCAGTGGATTAGACAGCAAAGAATTACAACGTATAGAATATGGAAGGCAGTACTTCTTAAAACTACTTTCATCCACGATAGAAATACGGGTTTGGTATGAAAAATGGTTGGTGTACGCGGTCATAAGACTTTTTTTTATTATACATATACACTATATCCGAGAGTATAAACTGCTAACGTTGATTAAAATTAAGGACTTACAAGGCTGTTTTACGAAGTTATCGAGGAGTCTATTTTATCAGAATGGAGTGTAATCGTTGTCGAAAAGGAGTTAAAATGAAAATACGAAAGAAACTCATAAACATAAGACGAAATAGAAACGCCGAAACAGTCTTGAAATGAATAATCTTGATACCCTTCATACCCTATAACTAAGTGCAAATTTTTTAATATTAATAGTGTTAACGGTATGACAAAGATCATTATTAACGATAAATATAATAATAATAATAATAATAGTAATAATAATAATAATAATTGTAAATTTCTGACAAATTACAATAGTGTGGAATAAGTTGAAGCTGCATTTTTTTTTATTTAATTTTAAAGAGTTTACGTGGAAAGAGTAAGGATAAATTATGTGTTTCCTGTTTGTTGACAACCAAATACTAAAGAAGAAGAGTAAAAAGTACTAAAGTTCGCGAAACTTCATATGAAAGACTCGTACACGTGCAAACTCATACACACACACACACACACACACATATATATATATATATATATATACACAGTATATAGCTTCGGCCAGAAGTATGAATCGTCCAGGAAATTTTAAGCTATGAGAGATGTAAAATGGATATGAATCAGTATGATGTTATATAAACAGATTTTTGATGTAATATTTAATATTTAGTGCGATTTACATTGGCTTTAATTACAGCTTGTTTACTCGTCTGGGCATTGTATTGACGAGACGGGTACAGATGGCACTCGCGATTTTGTTTCACTCATCTTGTATCACCGTAGTTAACCCTTTAAGCCTTGAATTTTTTGTAGTGTTAAGTTATGAATGCGTGTATTTGAAACGTTAGCAATTGGCATCTTCAGTCCTTAAAGGGTTAATTCAGCTTTTGATGTGCATTTGTGTTTCAGCCATTTTTCTTCAAATTTTCCCACAAATGTTCAACCTCAGTTGACTGAGGAAGCCAGTCAATCAGTTTCATTCCCCTTGTTTCAAGCCAATTTTTAGTTACACCTCATGCATGGAATGGAAAATTGTCTTGTTGAAATAATACTTCGGGTTTCTTGAATATCTAAAAAGAGCGTGTCATCAGACAAATCCAGAACATTTTCTAACATGCGTATAGAGGTTCGGGAATTCATGCATTCTCCCCTCGCATCAAAACAGCTTTCTGATCCCTTCCGAAGACACGCAACCCCCATACCAACCCTCTTCCTTACATAGGTTATCCTAGAAATTCCGAAAACCTGTAAAATTAGGTTAAAATACTGAGTGACAGACATCAACCAGTACGACACATCAGTTAAAAAAATATAAAAAAAATGAGGGAATATTCAAGCTAAGAACTGATCCATTTACCTCAAAATTATTTTCGTCGGACCAAGAAACTTTTATCCAATCTTCAGATGTCCAGCGTTGGTACTCTTTTACCCATTGCAGTCTTTCTTTTTGCGATTGACCTCTGACAACCATAACTTCTTCCTTGCTTACAGCCTTTGAGCCCGTTTCAGCAAGTCATCTTCTCCGGTTCTTTCAGAAATACAAATTCCAGTGGCCCCTTGAAAAACCAGAACGAAGCTTTGAAGATGTTTTTCACGATTTGTGATGGACAGTCGTTTCAACATTCTATCCTGATACTTAGATTCTACTCTTTTTCGACCACTACGTGACTGATCTGAATAACTTTTGATGTCTTTGAATCGTTTCAGCATCGTTTGCACAGCCCGTCTATATAATATTTTAGTGTCTTTGAGACTGCAACCAGAGTTTTTTTTATGCAGGAAAGAGGGGCCAAGGGCGAGCGCCGGCAAAAATGCCCCCTCCACTATGTAAGAAGGAGAGTGCTCAAATCAAGGTCTCCGAGGCTCATAATACCTTTTTTTTTTTAATAAATTTTGTAAAGATTGTGTAGTGTGTAAAATGTATGTTTGTGTAAGAAAGAATAGAGGGAGAAGTGTGTGTTTGAGAGCGTGCTGCTCTGCTCACAGGGTAGATGAAACACGGAAAAAGATCGGTTAAAGAGGACAGTGACAGGAGAAACGGGAGTTCCAGCACTCCCCTCTCCTGCCTAATATCCCCCCCCCCCGAAGTACCTCCCTGGTCAGGGGTAATGAAGAATGTAGAGAATTCATTAATTTAGAATTAATAATTACTTATTTTCTTTTGAAGTATGTGTGTGTGTGGGGCCAGGCAACTGGGCATAAGTGAGGTCGAGTGTGTGATAATTCACAGATGTACTGGGGTATTTTTTTGTGAGGTAACACTTTTGGTACCTCAGAACATTAAAATATTTACATACAAAATCTAAAAACATTTTTTATTGTGGGAAAAAAGATATGTTAGTTCTGATTAGGTTACGTTACGCTAGGTTAGGTTAGTTAAGGTTTGGTTAGGTTAGGTTAGATTAGGGTAGATTGGCAAGTGCCTCACTATTTAATAACAACAGAAAACACTCATCGAGCTGTCAGTTGCGTCCGAAATACTTATGGCACTGTTCGATGGCACTAAGGTTAGGTTAGGTTAAATTAGGTTTGGGTAACTAGTTTTTAAATGTGTAGATTTAAAAAAGTTGATGACTCGCTTGTGCGGAGATGCGCACGTGTGTGTGTGTGTGTGTGTGTGTGTGTGTGATAATAATTAAAGTGATGGAATGCTTAAAAAGCTTTTTAAAAGGGCGATATTCTCACGAACAATTTCCTAAGAAGAGCAGCCCTAATAGAATCATCAACGACAAAAATGAGAGAGAGAGAGAGAGAGATGAGAGAGCGAGAGAGAAGAGAGAGAGGAGAGAGAGACCCAAGCAATAAAAATGAAAATCTAATTAAGTAAAAATTTTTGAAATCTTTATTCCCCTTTTTTCTTTTTTTTTTGTTTTGGGAAGTCGCGGAATCCTTCTCCAGTCTCTAAACATATTAGCCTCTTTGTCTCGAAATGACTGGGAGCAAACTAACTTAAATGCCTACTTCAAAATTAATCTCTGAGGACACGGTACCGACGATGGAATCCTCGAGATAAGAAAGACACCAACGAAAGAGAGTTAATTTTACCGAGGCGTTTTTCATATTAGCGCAACGCGATTCCGACGCCGTCGACAAGGGCGCCCTCTGGCGGTCGGCGTTGAAGGACGGGAGAAAGCGTTAAGTAATTGCCTTCGTTTGTCTTTGTAGGTGAGTGTAAATGGGTGTATCGTGTGCTTGGAAGTGTATATAAGTATAACGCATAAATGTATAAGCGAAGCTCTCGCTTGTATTTAATGGTTCGCATTAAGAATAGCGACGCATGTAAGAATGAGCAAGGAACAACTCCCAGGAAATGGAATGCATCATTATGCACTTTAGGTTCAGAAATGATGTTTATTCGTAATAAATGAAGTTCGCGCAGATTTCTTCCAACATTTACTGGAATGATGATCAGACTATTCCTATTTGTATCATGGCTGTATGTTACAAAATATTATCAGTATATATAACATTACATAACAATGAATTTCACGATCAAAGAAACCTTTTTTTTATTAACGATTACGCATACAAAACAATAGAAAGCTTTGGTCATTATATCACAATCACATCCTTCCATCTCTTATTGGTTCTTTCTTTACTCTTTATGCCATAACGTTCATTAAAATAAAGCATTTTTACAGTCATACAACATAGCAACATAGTTTACAGTTATTTTCATATACATAAATGTAGTCTCTCTCTCTCTCTCCACACACACACACACACACACACACACCTTTTACAAACATTCTCAAATCTCATTCCTTCATAAATATTTTTATTCTGAGTGATAATCTTAAATACAGGGTGTCCCAGAAGTTTGGACTCAGAGGGAAAAATAGACATTATATTTTTAAAGTGAAACAAACACATTTCTAATGTCAGTTTTACATATTTCAGGAGAGAAAATACCCTGATGGCTCAGTATACCAATCAAGAGAAGGTGGAACTGGTATTGCTACATGTTTCCGGAAAAGCCAGAGGGAAACATGTCAGTTATTTCACGAACATGCTTCCCTCTGGCTTTTTCCGGAAACATGTAGCAATATCAGTTCCATACTGAGCCATGAGGGTATTTTCTTTCCTGAAATACGTAAAACTGACATTAGAAATGCGTTTGTTTCGCTTTAAAAATATAATGTCTATTTTCCCTATGAGTCCAAACTTCTGGGACACCCTGTATAATATTGATCACAATTTAATATTTATCTATTCCTCACGAACACTATTTTTCAATTTATTTACACGGGAAAAATGACATTGCTATTCTATAATTTCTGGTCATACAATTTTGGCAAAACGAAGAATAAAAAGTTTGATGAATTTTTTAAAGTTTTTTCTTAAAATCTCCCAAATGGATAAATACAAAAAATGGTTCGCTTACAACATCAGAACCAGATCCATTTTGTTTTGTGTACATATATATATATATATGTATATAGAACCTCCCTTTTAGTTTTTTACTTAGATTATTTGCATTGGGTTAGTTTTTATGGCAATAAATTCCGAAGCTTCCTTTAATTCACACATTTGTTTCTTGCATTTTGCAGTTATTTATGGTTTCTAGAATTTATCGTTGAGGATTCTTGACCACTCTGTATGGAAAATGAAGATTCATTGCTGTAGAGGCGCTGTATAGATGTAGAATTCGTATAGTAGTCCCTATATGTCAGTCTCAGTTATAGGTTTGAAGCCTCGGAAATAAATAAAAAATATTCACGCTAATTTAAGCTAAATTTCAGACCTAAACACACACACACCCACACACACACCCACACACACACGGTTGCGACAGTAAATTGCACTGGTCAACAAAGGTTTTGTAACTATACTAAAATAGGTTATTTTAACTAATTCGAATACGCTAATTTCAAAAACACTACTAAAAAAATTCTAACACGTCTAGATGTTTAGTTATGTAGTTATGACGCATCATATGTATATTTGCTGGAGCATTGTTACGGTTGATAACTGTATAGAACATCGTATATGTAGGTGTGTGCTTCTATCAAAATAGATTATTTAATGAATAAAACAAAGTATTTAAGTGGTGTTATAGATTTTTAGGAACTATTTTCAGGGAATTAAATATATTTATATAATTATATAATTTATATAATTATATAGCGTAATAGAACGTGTTTATTCCTATGCCCATACGTAATTTTGGTGTCCAGTGGTCACTCTTTTAAATGTTTTTTTTCTTTTCAGGTTTGATATAGATGGGAACAGGATTCGTGGCCGTGTGAATGATGTGAACAATTTTCATTGTGTGTGCGGCAAATTCAGCACAAAAGCACAACAAAAGACTATTTTTGTTGAAGTAAAAATTACTTTCTATTTTGGATGTAAACTGGGAGATCAGGATAAAAGTTGGGCCCCGCATATATATTGTGTGTCATGTGCGACAAACCTAGGCCAATGGCTAAGTGGTAAACGACATTCCATGCTCTTTGCGGTTCCCACGCTGTGGAGGGAACAAAATTACCACACAATTGATTGCTATTTCTGCCTGACCAAAACAGCGGGGTTCTCAAGTAAAGGTAAATTCAATATTCTGACGTTCCTCCTGCCATCAAGCTTGTTCCGCATGGTGAGGGACTACCGGTTCCATCTCCGCCAGCAAAATGAGAGGAACAAGATGATGAAGACATAGTATCAGTTGGCGAAGATCCGGATTCAGCAGCAGAAAATAGCACTTACCATCTCAAGGCAGGAGATGGTAAGACGCCACACCTCATTAATCAAACGTCATTAAACCTGTCAAAACAAACGGCTGGGCTTCTTGGGCAGAGGTTGCAGCAATGGAACCTTTTATCTGAAGGAACAAGAGTTTCTCTGTTGCGAAGCCGCAACCAGTTACTTTACACGTTCTTCGAGATGCAAGATTCCATATATTTGTACAAGTATAAATGGCCTTGTGCAGAACTTAGGTTTGAGCATGGTCCTAGTGAATGGTGTCTGTTCCTTGATTCCTCGAAAGTCAGCTTGAAAGCAGTCTTGCTGCATAACAGGAACAAAAAACCTTCTATCCCCTTAGCTCACCCTGTCGGCATGGAAGAAACTTACGATAGTAAGGCATTGCTTCTCAATGCTATTAAGTATTATGAACATCGATGGAACATTCGTGGTGATTTGAATGTCATCGGTCTTCTGTTTGCAGGAAGCTTAATGCAAAATATTATTGTTTTCTTTGCCTTTGGGACAGCCGAGATGCTGCGAGGCTGGTGGTTCCATTTTTGCAAATAAACGTTAGACATTTGTATGTGTATACTGTATAATGCGGTGTCCGGACAACTGCCCCCTGGACAACCGCCCCCCGGACAATTGCCCCCCGACAACCGCCCCCGGACAATTGCCCCCCGGATTATTGCCCCCCATAAGTAAATAAAAATTGAATAGAAATTAAATTTACGTTTAAAAAATGGCAAGCTAAAACAATATTTAACAACATTATTGCCAATTCTTGTTTAATTTTGCTTGTAGCCTGAAAAAATTTTGTATTTAAAAAGTTAGCAATATTTAACAAAAAAATTTCCAATTATTGCTTACTTATTTATAATAAAATTATGAAGTTTAGCTACTTAATTTTATTTAAACAGTTGGCAAGACTTATTGTATTTCATATATTCTATGGATTAATTAATTATATTTAAACAGTTGGCAATACTTATTGAAAGGTCGTTTTGAAAGTCATAGTTGGTGGTTAGGTTAGGTTAGGTTAGGTTAGGCTAGGTTAGGTTAGGTTTGTTTTTTATAAATATTAATAAATTTAATTCCTATTTAATTTTTATTTACTTATGGGGGCAATAATCCGGGGGCGATTGTCCTACGGGGGGCAGTTATCCGGGGGGCGGTTGTCGGGGGGCGGTTGTCGGGGGGCAATTGTCCGGGAGGCAATAATCCGGGGGGCGATTGTCCTACGGGGGCAGTTATCCGGGGGCAATTGTCCGGGGGGCGGTTGTCGGGGGGCAATTGTCCGGGGGCGGTTGTAAGGGGGGCAGTTGTCCTAACACCGTATAATGCATATGAAAAGGGTTACAAGGCTCATAATACCTACAATTCAAGTACAAAATTTGGCGCTGAAAATAATTTTAATACCGAGGAATATTTAGTACTTATCTTTTGGAATTACCCTATGAAGACTGAGTAATTTTTTATATCAGAGATATACATGAAAATTTACGTACTTACTCGTAGTAAGAACGTACATACGTACATAATACGCTATAATATGTCTATAAATGATGTTATAACTGAGAAATATGACATGATGGAATATTTTCACGAGTTTTCCTGAAATCGGCCCATAAAAATTAGCCTAAATTACATACAAGTACGGAATCTTTCTAAAAAATTGTTGATCATTGAATACTTTGACATTTATTTGGCTAACTGGTTTACACATGCGTTAAATGTACTTAATTTCGTTATCAGAAAGATAATCCTCCTGGTTAGTGGTTGAATTAACACGGGGCGAATTGACCAGTTGGAATTTATTGTCATATAATGTCAGTTATGTATTTTTGATTGTTACAATTTACAATTACACATTTTTCCGGCATATTCATGACGTTGTCAAAGCGTTTTATAGACATCTCTATTAACTTATCTAACTTTTATCTAATTAAACCTAACTTAACTTAACTAACCTAAGTTAACTCAACCCACAGGGCATCTATATCGATACATATATATATATGGAGACTTTCGTCCATGGTAAGTTCTGTGTTTGTTGTTCCTCGTGTAGGGTTTGAAATTCTGTAGAATATTTCAAACTTTGTACCTAAATGAATGACAGAAATTATTATTACCACCTCTATTAACATAATACCTTGGCGTAGGGTAATTTAACGTAATGTATCCTAAACTAACCTAATCCATTAACAAGTATATCGTTAAAAAATTTATTTTGTTTTATGGAATTTAAGAAATGCAATGATTATTATTATTATTATTATTATTAAACATCAAAGATGGTAGAATTTTATAATTTTATATTTTTTTTTTTTTTTATGCGGGATTTTTTATTAGGATTATTTCTTGTTTTTGTCTTGTTTTACTTGGTTTTGTTGCTTTATTTAGTTTTTAATAAGGATTAAAAAGCAAGAGCTGATCCGGGGGGGGGAAGGGAAATCATGTTAGGACGATTTTATGATGTTCGTGAGGCAAGTTCATTAAAACCTTGTTTAGCTTAGACGCCATGTTGGGAATATAAAGTTGATGTGATTTCATTTGTAAGAATAAATTAGCGAATTCAATGCTGCCAACCTTAATAAGATCCAAACTATAGAACTGAATTCATTTGTATGTAATCTTCTTCGGAAAATGTATTTTCCAAATCTGGGTGAAAGAAAAGATGAATAAATATATGTTGAATATAATTTGTTTTGGGATAAGAGGTACACACGTTGTTAAATTTTAATATCGGAAATTAATTTTTTCTGTCCATGAAAACGAGATATTTTGGAGACATGTTATACAACCTTAATTTGAAGTTCCATATAACGTGTACCTCATTCGCCCATCATATATCTGATATCTGTGAGCTCATAAACGGAGTAAGGGGAGTAAGGGGAGAGAGAGAGAGAGAGAGAGAGAGAGAGAGAGAGAGAGAGAGAGAGTTGATAATATCCTCAGATTGTCGAACCTCGCTGACGAGTGCATGGGAATTACTTCGTGAAATAGATGCACTGATTCGCGCAACTGATTCGTCGGTCTATATATATATATGTCGTTGAAAAATGATTAACAAGACGCGTCATTTCGAATTGACATGACTCGTAGAGGAGTCTGTAATTATTAAGTTACACGAGACAGCCATCTTCGAGCGGCGACGAAACAGAAATAGGACGATGTTCATCTTAATTCTCCGCATTTATTCCTATTCTCTCGTTTTCTATTCTCATCGTCCTTTCCCGTTTCAATAGATGGAACCTTCCAATAGCTTAAACAAGCGTTCATTGCAGCCCTCGATATATAATTGAAATCAAGTTGCATTCATTGCGCGATCTATTTATTACGGCCTTCAATCCGACCTTCGTAATTACTAATTATTAGAAGCATTCACCGACAAAGCTGGATTGGATTCCTCGCCTTATTTCCTTGCCTTCCATCTACGCGGTATAATAGCCATTACAGCCTTAGAATAGAACCAAAATAAAGATTAGTTACCGAATTAATTTCAGCCCTTTTAATTTATTAACATTAATTAATTTATTATCTATGTCCGTAACGTTAATTTAGTTCGTTATTGAGGCCAATGTATTTTTTTCTTTAAGTTTCTTTGATGTAATTTTAATTTGGTTCCATTGTTTTTCATTTTATGTAATTATTATTATTATGATATTATTATTATTATGATTATTATTATTATTGATATTATCATTATTATTAAAACTTACTTAATTCTACTAGGGCAAAATTTTAATAAGGGCGCAAATATTAATAAGGCAGAACTCTTAATAGGGGACAGAAGGTGAAAACACATTAGTGCAAGACTTTGTCACGTTTTAAAACCCTCATTATAAAAATTTATTCTTGTTGGTATAAGAAAAACCAAAGCTAAGTATTAAAAAATTTCAGCTAAATGTCCATAATAGTTTTTCGAATATTGCCCATGACTCCAAAACAAAAGCCTGTCGATTAGTTAATATGTACCAAATACTAATACAAACGAATTAATCAATAAATGGGATTGCTAGTGGGGACCGAGTGTGTTGCATAAGAGATAAACTAATTATTGCACGACAATTAAAGTATTTTTTTTATTTCAAATCTTCTGGACATTCATAATTTTATTCCCAGTATTCTTAATGATTTTCTTACAAACCTAAACCTGGACTAGAACTCTTTTCATACCCATCTCTCGACTGTGATTTAGATTCAAAATATTAGTAAAATTTTGCAGTGTAAAAAAATTCCATTTTGAAATACTGGATAAGATACTAAAATCTACTACAGGGATGCTCTAAAAGTCATTCTTGCTTTCTATTAATAAAAAATGCCCATAGTAGTAACTTTCCTTGGTATTCTTATTAAGAAAAGTGGAGTAGTTCCTTTTCCAAATCAGGCTTTCAGTTAATATGTTGCATGCAATTATAGGCCAATTTCTAGTTTACATATCATACATGCGGACAACATTAAATTAAAGTTTGACCCTTCAATCCTAGGATTGTAGCCCCAACACGCCTCCAGTGGGGCTGTAGCCCCAGAGCTGAGGGATCGAACCTTCATTTAGTGCTGTTCGTATTATTTATACACCATATCACCTCGCGGCCCTATTTGCGAGGTTAATCCCCTCTTTTAAATTCATGTGCAAAATATTTGAGAAGCTTTTTCATGATAGGTTTTGTACTTGACTCTCGCTTATTACTGGACAAGACTCAATACGATTTTACTAAACACCGAGAAGCATTCAAGATGCAGTTCTAAAATTATGTGGGTAAATTTTATAATATACTAGGAACACCTGAAGATCAGGGCCCCCCAGCCTTCTTTAGTTAGCCTTATAAGGCCAACTAACAAAAATATCACGACCAAACCTACCAATCGTTAGGTCAACTGTACGCCCTTGACGATTGGTTAGGTTAGTCGTCGTGATATTTTCGTTAGTTAGCCTTATAAAGCTAACTAAAGAAGGCTGGGGGGGTCCTGATCTTCAGGTGATCCATATACTATTCAGAATAAATTTTATAGTTTATATTCTTGCAATTTTCGTTCATCTCAGAAAAACTTTTGATACATATGATCACAAGATTTTACTTGAAACACTAGCTCGATATGATATTCATAGACCATCTTTTGATTTTATTCAAAGTTACTTTGTTTGAATTTGGATTATCTAGGTTAGTGTATATATACAGTAAATCTCAACTTCTCCATTGCATGAGAGTTCCACAAGGAGCTTCACCGGGATACCACTCTTTTTCAGTATATATATATATATATATATATATATATATATATATATATATATATATATATAATATATATATAATAAACGATTTAGCATCTGCTCTAAATGATACTAATATTTTATATGCCCTGATGCCATTATCTATTTTACTGGCAACAATCTAATACGCCTCGATAATCACTCGATAATCTTGAATAGATGGTGAAATGCGAATAAATTAGTGGATGAACGCCAAAAAACTAAATAGCTTTAGCAGTATGCATGCAAAAATGCTGAGGGGGTGCTGAGTAAGGATAGTGGGGGAGTGGGGGAAGGGCCAATGCCAAAGTGCCAGTGCCAATGGTGGTAGGGGGTGACTTCACCCCCAAAAAGGAGAAAATTAATATAGAGTACGTTAACCTAACCTAACCTAAACTTCAAAATAATACAATAAATAAATAAATATATATATATAAAGGGTGTGTTTATGGTAATGTGAAAAATGCGAAATGAAAATGCAAGGGAGCGGACCCTTTATTTTGTGGGATACATGAGAAAACAGAACAGGCAAAATTTCTTTGTAATCCAACAACATTTAGAGGTTGCCCACAGCTGATAGGTATTTTCAATTTATAGGGCATGGAAATTTTAATTCTCAGTTTAAATGATAAATTGCATCTCCAAAGTATTCAGAAAAATATATCGTGAGAGTATATTCACTAAATTCATAATTAACGATTAAAGTACATGACACCTCGAGTGTTGGCGTTCATTTTTTCATCAAAGTGGCTTTGGAGGCTGTCGGCAAGACTTTACGATGTCTTTGCGACGATTTGAATCATGAACTGCATGCTGCTCTTCGTTCCGAGTCCTTCCAGCCTTCGTGATTCTTGAATCAGTGCTATGCCTCGCTCTGCTGCATCATTCACTACATTTAAGGAATCCACCCTGATCTTTGCTGAACCAAAGCTGGTGTTTGTTTTCCCAGTTTGATGGATCCTCTTGCAGGAAATCGACCGGAAGATCTAGAAGGGTGAACAGTTGTACGTATTGGAAGAGCAAAAGTCTGCCAGGGTCTTTCCTTCTTGGATCTGGAGTCCAGACTCATCGGGGGGGAGCTTCTGACCCTTCAACGGAATTCATATTCTCTACCATTTTCCGCTTCTCATCATCATCGACTGCAGGATCGAATAGTGCAAGGCCCACGTTTACCTCATTGAGGTACCAGAGATGCCGATTAAAACTCTTGTACCCAGCGGCGTTGGTGTTTTGCAACTTTTGAAGGAGGGCTAAGTCGCTTCGTGGAGCGCTTGCTGCTTCTCTTGCTGAAAACCACGGAAGGACGTAATCTTGAGCAACGAAGAGACAGAAGTCCGCAACCCAGAAATCAGGCGGTCACTGCTACTTGCTCCACGAGATGTTGAAGGACATTGGTTCATGTGCATCGTGAACTGGTATCTGAACATCCAAATCTTGAAAGAGTAAATTCCACGCGCCATCCACCGTGCTCGGTGCAAAGCCCCTGGAGCCATGAACACAGGACTCCGACGTCCGTGAGGTACTCCTCCCAAGAAAATGACTACAAGTTCAAGAAGCTCTTTGTAGTCATCTCTGGGATGCTTCACTTTCAGGTCATTTGCTTCATGAATCATCTTCTCGGCCCAGGGACTGATCACTGCAGCCGTGTCCTCTTCGTCCGCGGCAGTGGAGTATTCATTCAATTTCAGTTGCGGCCAAACATTACGGAAGCTCTGGAAAATCGTAATCTCAGGTCCTTTGGAAAGGTCTCCAACAAGGAAAGAAAATACTGCTTCAAGCAGCAGTTCCAGCACGTGATGTCGACACGCAAAGTAAATCATTTCACGCCCGAGAGCCTGCTCTACTCGCACACACACTCCTCCATGGATGCCAGTGTTGGTGGCTGTCGTGTCAAAGCAAAGAGCTTTGATCTTCTGGCCAAGATCCCAGTTTTCGATGGTTTCGATGATGACGATTGCTGTCCTTTCTGCCTTGGAGTCTGGGAGTTTGGGGATGGCTAGAATCTTGCTCATCCCATCCCCGGTAACTAAGATGGCTAAACGGTCGATTTTGTCTCTTCCCATTAAGTCTGCCATAAGTTTTCCATCCAGTGAAGAACAAGAGGGCATTCAGGCTTGTAGGAAGCTCTCACCTCTGCTTCGTGGGCTGATCTGTACCTGGATCTGCTGGCCCGAATAGCACTTGGACTGAGGCACATCTCACTTATGTCCTGACCCATTTGCATGCCAAAGGGGATGAGAACACGAGCAGCTGCCCTGTCGCTCATCCGCGTGCGGTCCAATGCCGCAGCGACCTCCGAACTGATTGCCGTCGTCCCACGGCGATGTTTTGGAGCCGACGATGTAACTGGCTTTCTTTCGGGACTTGTTTCCTCACTTGATGGCGCTGACGATGAGGTTTCCATAACAACGGTAGCAGAGATTTCTTCCATTTCCTGCACATGCCTGTCTTTCCGCTTCAATTCCTGAGCATTCTTTCTTGGGCCCTTGCGACTTTTTTGGCAATCTTCTTGTCGACATTTCCAATCCTTCCTCTCCGACCCTCCTCCCTTTGAGCAAGCAGGAAGTCCTTGTCCTCCTGAATTTTGATAAGATTTAGGGCATTTTGGTGACCAATGTCGAAAAGGTTGTTCAAGCTTGACCTGAACGCAGCCTGGTTGTCCAAATTGGTCTTCGTTTTCCGCGAAATTCTCTTCTTCAAACCCTGCCATTCGTCATGCAATTTCCGGACGTGCTTCTTGACGTCGTGCGGATGTTTCGTCGGTAAACCTTCTGTCACCCAGATTTCAATGATGGCTTGTGATGTCGAGGACACACTCTCAGCTAAGGATTTCTTCTCTTCATTGTGGAGATGAAAAAGGTACTTCAATACATCACCTCTTGAAGGTAATTGCTGACCGGCAATAGTAGGACTTGATGACCCCACAAGCCAGATTGATTTCTTCGATCTTGTACATGCCGCCATCGTTCACCAGTTATCTGTGAATAAGACAAAACAGTGAAATTGGTAAGTTAATTTAACCCATTCATGGATAAAGTACCTCAGGAAAATGTGTAGAAATAAGCCACCCTCTTTGTAACCGTAATCTGTGTTCAAACAATAATTGGCTGATAACCCATGAACACAATATGTATTAAAATTATAATAATTTTGCGAAATCATGCATACATAACCATTTACAATATATCCAATCCATATATAAATTTAAAATAATCTACGGTACACTACTCTATTTCACTCAGACGATGCGAAAAAAGATGATTGCAATAAGCTGAAGCAGAGAGCGTCCAAAATTTTATACGCATAAAAATGAAACCTTATAACTATTTTTGGAAACAAAAATATTGCCGGTAAAACAAGTCATTATACTTACAAACAATTCATAATACCATCCATTACAGTGCTAAGTAAAAAAAACGTTTGAAATATATGAATTATTTAAATAACACTTACCGTTATGAGAACTGTGATGCTTCTTGGCCACCATTACGTAAATGCACGAAAGACGTGAGTAATTAAGAGAAAACGATTTAGAATTAAAGAAAATTCATTTGTTGGTATACTGAAGTAAAGAAATATGGATTATCAGAACGCAATTGACAAATGCAATTTCTAATTTTGGGGACGCTGTGTATCAATGGGTTAATAAACACTAGAAGTGACTTAAAAAGGGCGCATAAATAAATGAGCATATGGGTAAAACTTTGGGGTCTTTGGGCAACTCTAAATATTTGATGATTTTCCAAAACAATCATGTGCTTTATTTGCTCCCGGAACCTCATCATTTGCGGGGTTCCGTGACCCGAAATTCACACTTTCAGTTTTTAAAAGCACCCTAAATTATATATCCACACACACATGTGTTTGTGTGTTAACATTCAGGATGCCATTGTGATTTGTATCATATATATATATATGTGTGTGTGTGCATGTGTGTGTGTTCACGTTCACACGTCCCACAAACGTCATTAACTACTCTATCTACCTTTGGGTCCAAAACATATCGTAAAACTAGTTCATGAACCTTATCCCACCCAACATGTGCCACATAAATATGTAAAATCACTACACTATGTACTAGTTGCTGGATTTCTACTATAGCCGCACAGTTACCCGTTTCCCGATTTAGTTTTACTAATACAGTACTATACTCTTATGAATTAAAAAGGTATCCCAGACAGTACTCTTAAATCCTTTTCTCTGGAACAAGGTAACCCTTTACCTATCACTTTTATGCCTAAGACAGATTTGACTGGGGACTGCTAAATTCATAATATGATGTCATACATACACACACACACACACACATATATATATATATATTAGTGGCGTTCGGTCCATGGAAGCAATGGAAGCATTGCTTCCACTTAAATGATTAGAAGCGCTGTTAAACATTATTAATGACGATAAAATTATGATAAATTATCACTAGGCTATACTCCTTTCAAATATTTTTTTAATACGAAAAGCTCAAAATCCAAATCAGTGCATTGAAAAAGGAGGGCGGGGGGGTGGGGAGCAATAATTTTGTTGCGTCGAGATGGGCGCCAGTGGAAGCAACCTTGAGAATTGCTTCTTTTGTTTGACTTACTATATTCGTATTTTATAAAAATTGTATCAATTCACCGATAATTTCACTGCTTGTACGATAGCATAAACGTAATAAATGATATACAATAAAATTACTGATCGCTATACTTGGGGATGAATTAATATTATGTCTTAAAAGAATAAAAAATATTCACTGATGGAAACACAGACCCATAACGTATTCATTTCTTTAGGCAAAACGTGGATCGTGGAAGCAACTTAGAGAGTTGCTTATTCCTGCTATTATGCTAACGGAATCCTTTTAAAGCGCTTAATTAATGAGCTTAAAGCATTAAATGACTAAATAACTGGCAATTATTACCAAATATATTTTTAGAAGAAGAAATACAAGCTAATTGTAATTAGAGTTTGCTTAATTATGAGTAAATCAAAGTGAAGTTGTTATATTGAGGTTAATGTCGTTCGTCAACTGCTCATCCCCTTCCTCCCCCGCCCTCTTCGCCCCCCCTCCTCCACAAGTGCACAAATTCAAATATAATTCGAGCACATTTTTAACAGTGTTCAGTTATTTATTTGATTTGTGATTTTCACGAGAAAGTAATCGACGCATTTCCAAAGAAGAACAGGAGGATAGAGCTGGTGTATAAATAAAAGAGGTTGGCGTATACTATATATATATATATATATATTAGGGGTCTCTTATTTTCGAAGTGTTGATTTTTTTAGATTGCGCCCCCTCAACCAGTTCCATTGGTTGAAAAAACATCACATATAAAATTGTTTTTGGATTTAACAATATTTAGAGGTCGCCCCCGCTTATTAAAGTTCATAAACTATAGCTATTATGTATGCAATTAATATTTGAAATTACTAGCAGTTGTCAAGTATACTAAACATATGTTTTTAATTAATTAATCATCATATTTATGATGAATTCAATTAAATGAATATTTGTTTCGATACAACAGCTTCAAACACGGGTCAATATAGTGGAGCCTGTGCTCTCATCGAAGCAAAATTGGGACATGATGTTTTGTACTTGCCTTGTAGACACCATGTTTTAGATTTATTGTTGGGAGCTGCATTTGAAGCAACATTGGGATCTACATCAACTGGTCCAGAGATATTGATCTTTAAGCGTTTTCGTGACAATTGGACTTCTGTTGATCAAAGCCAGTTCCAAACAGGTGAGACAGACACGATTACTAAAGAAGCAATTATCCAGTCTAAAACTGAACTAATTCAGTTTGCTAGATCCCAGGCACCTATGCTACGGGATGACTATCAAGAACTTTTGGATCTGTCCATCATCTTTCTTGGAGGTGTCCCCAATAAAGGCATCAAATTTCGTGCACCAGGTGCCATGCATCGAGCTCGCTGGATGTCCAAAGCGCTCTATTCTATCAAGATGTGGCTTTTTCGAAACCAGTTCAAGATGACTAAGACTGAAGAACGAGGAATTAGAGATCTTTCCCTTTTTTCTGTTCTCATCTATATGAAGGCTTGGACAACATCCTCACTCCCTATTGAAACCCCATTTAATGACTGGCTCCTTATGAGGTCATTGATTAATTATCCTAACAAAAAGATTTCTGATGCAACTAAAAAAAAGCTCTCTAACCACTTATGGTACCTGTCTGAAGAAGCAGTTGGTCTTGCTTTCTTTGATGAGCGAATTACTACAGATGTAAAGAACGCATGGTAAAGGCATTAGAAGATGAGTCCACTGATAGACCACCCAAGCTTCCTCGGATTCCTGAATCGACCTTCTGCTCTGGTGAAGGACTACACCAACTTGTTACAAGAAATACTAGAGAATTCTTTACTAAGCTGAATTTGCCAGAAGGATTTCTGAGCAAGGCACCCAGCACTTGGACATCCAACTGTGAATATTTAAGGGCCAGAGCTATTGTTGCAGCTCTATCTGTTGTAAATGACCGGGCAGAACGTGCAGTAGCTTTAGTTCAAGAGCTGAATAAGAAATTGACAGTGGGGGAAGAGCAGCTCCAGTTCCTGCTCCGAATTGTTTCAAAACACCGCCAGAGTCACCCAGTTCCATCAAAAACTGTTCTTCTCAAAAATAACCATCAATGAGGTTGCACCTTAAAACACCATATTGTATAATCATTGTATATTAAATAAATGTTGTATAAGGAAATAATGCTAATTAAAGTAATTAAAGTATGTAAATAGCACTGGCATTTTGAATTTATCTCTATATAATAAACTAATGGTTTTTTTTTTTAGCAATGCTTCATTGATGATTGTATATAAAAAAAGAGCCAGGAAGGATTTTGGATAGGAGAAAAAGGATTGGGATAAAGAAGGATTGAGGACCAAAGGATGGATTATAACAACATCAAGGATAGGTTAGAAAAGGATCAATGATAAATAAGAAGGCCTATACTTATAAAAACGAATCAAACTAAAAAAGGAGGGAAGGAATTATGTGTATAATGAGCATAATCATATATGTCAGGAGCTATTATGCCATGGTCACCATTTTTATTAGCCGGGGCGACCCCTAAATATGAGCCAATTTGTGTCAACTTCAAGTTTTAGTTTTTATGCTAAATGGAACTATTTTAGGGGCGCAGATAAAATAATTCAACATTTCAATTTTTGACTACCCGATAAGAGACACCCTAATATATATATATATATATAATATATAAAATAGGCTATGCATGCTTCTCTATACATAATTGTCACCGATCGCCACTGATATATATATATATATATCGTAAAGAACGACGCTTGTATAGGAGATATTCCGCGCAAGACGAGAGAGAGAGAACGAAACAAATGAAAAAATGAGGTAACCACCCGGGAAACGAACCCGGGATCTTCCGATTGCCGGTCATTTTTTCATTTGTTTCGTTCTCTCTCTCTCGTCTTGCGCGGAATATCTCCTATACAAGCGTCGTTCTTTACGTTATTTATACTGCGTGTTCTTTGCAGTTGAATGTATATATATATATTATATATATACCACACACACACAAAAAAAACTTTTTTTGTTACTCTGTATTCAATTTTCTACTTTTTTGTAGGGAAGGCACCCCCATCCCCTTGGCACTTGCACTTCACTTGGCACGAATTTCTAAAAAATATAGGAAATAAACATCATTACTGTATAACAAAATCAGCACAAACGCCATAAAAAAATCACTTGGCGAGCCGCAGGTTGCTTGTCGTTGGTATAAATTTTATTACGCTGAAAATAATAAAACAGTGGGTATTATATAGCATATCTACAAGTCTCAGAAGCTAAGGCTAACAAAGACCCTAAGATCCACTCTAAGGTTAGCCCGAGAGAAAGAATAGGGAATTTGAAGAAGAGAATAAGGGGTTAAGTAAGTTTAAATATGAAAATTATTTCACGAATGTAAAACGTAAATAATATTTATGATGAAAATAACCTCAAAGGACATGACACTCCTATCAAGAAAGCCATATTCTGCTTTTTTGGAATCTTGACTTAAAGGCAAAACTAACCTTCTATCTTGTGAATAATAACCCTCGCACTTTGTCGAAGAATATTTTAGTTGGTACTTTCTTTTTTCTCAGTCTTTTTAGGCATTGCTAATGTACTTAAACTTTTGAATATTAATGTGGTATTTTCATGTGACATTAGTGTGGAAAATGTCATAATAAAGAATAGACCAACTAATAATTCAGTTATTATCTATAAAATTGGTTGTAAACAATGCGACTCCTTTTACATTGGACAGACGGGAAAAGATTTGAACACATGTCAATATTCCGTTAGAACGGGACATTTGTCGAACTTCCTTTTTGTCCATTTGTCAACGTTGTTCCATTGTGTTGAGTGGAATAATTCTTCAATTTTGTTTTACTCAAGCAACATTGTTAATAGAAACATTCTTGATTCTACCATCATTCAACTGACAAATAATTTCAACTTTAGCCAGGTCCTTTTCTCTCTCGAGCTTGTTATTTTGAATTTTTTCAGATCAGATTTAGATATGAAGGTCAAGGTGCTAAAACTCTGATAGCTTTTCCATGTGGATTGTATGCTCGTCCAATATTGTCTGCACCCATCCTATAATTTTTGTTTTTCTCTACGAACTGTATATACTGCCTCGATCTTATTAATTTCAGTGTTCCTGAGGATGCCATTAGACGAAAGCGCTTGAACATTATTTGTTGTTTTAATATTCTTTCGTGGTTATTTTCATCATATACATACTGTACATTAATGATGTACCAATTCCAAAATTTAGCCGATGCCGATTCCATGAAAGACTACCGATGCCGATTCTTTGCCTAGATTTTAAAAAATTAATTCCCTTCATAAATTTTACTAATCTAATGTGAAAACTTAAAATTTTTATATTATTACATTTCAAATTTGTTTAAATGTTTTCCTATGTTCTCCATAATACACAGCACCAGAATTTCTTACTCATATGACAGTTTCATTTTAGGTTCCTAAACTGCATACAAATATTTAAAGTAATTGGTTTTTCTTATGTTGAAGGCATTTTCTTTCTTCAACAATGTCAAAAACAAAAAAAATTTGTATTAAGATTTCAAGTCCCTGGTGGCCAATTTGAATAAAAGAAATGGATATATAATTTGGGTTTATAAAATTATTAAAATATTTAAAATAAAGGCAACATAATAAGATGGTTTAATATATCTACTATATAAAAGCAAGTTGTGTGTAAGTCATTCTGTCTGTCTGTCTGTCTGTCTGTCTGTTCGTGAACTTTTGGGTCTCTAAAAAAAGCTGAATTAGCTAAACAGGGCCCTACGGGCGGTGCTGCCAGTAATTGGGGGACTGCAGGCCCCCAATTACTGTCGGTTCAATTATTTGGTCAATAAAACTATAGAAAAGAAACCAGCCATGAAAAGTTTAAGCTTCATATTGTGTAGGTCCCCCAATTACTGGGGGTTCAATTATTTGCTCAACAAAACTATAGAAAAGAACGCAGCCATGAAAATCTTAAGCTTCAAATTTAATACAATCAGCCCACCCCAAGCAAGTGCTGGGCATAACAGCTAGCAAATTATAAAGTACGACTTAATATAGAGTAGTAGATTACAACAGTTTATAATATTTAGAGATTAGCTAGTTAGAGAAAATGTAAATTTATGGTCAATCATAAATAAATAGCGTTTTTGTCTTTTCAATCTACTATTAAAAGCAAGTTGTGTGTCTGTCTGTCTGTCTGTAAAAGAACGCAGCCATAAAAATCTTGAGTTTCACATTGTGTTAAGATTTGTGAAGCTTAAGATTTTCATGACTATAGTTTTATTGATCAAATAATTGAAGCCCCAGTAATTGGGGGACCTATATAACTGTCTGTCTCACCCTAAAACACGGAAACGACGGTACTTGTAGGTTATCTCCCCCCACCCCACCAATTTTGACAGAATATTTTCGTTAAAACTAACGAAAATATCACGACTTAACCTAACCAATTATCAAGGGCGTACAGTTGATCTATTAGTAAATAGTAAATACTATTCCAGAAACAAACAATGTTATAATTAATAATAGATCAACTGTACGCCCTTGATAATTGGTTAGGTTAAGTCGTGATATTTTCGTTAGTTTTAACGAAAGTATTCTGTCAAAATTGGTGGGGGAGCGATAACCTACAAGTACCGAAACGATTCCTCGAAAGAAAAAATGGATGACCTGAAGATCAGGGACCCCAGCCTTCTTTAGTTAGCTTTATAAGGCTAACTAACGAAAATATCACACCTAACCTAACCAATCGTCAAGGGCGTACAGTTAACCAAACGAGTGGTTAGGTTAGGTCGTGATATTTTCGTTAGTTAGCCTTATAAGGCTAACTAGAGAAGGCTGGGGCCCCTGATCTTCAGGTGATCCGAAAAAAATTATTAGGTAAAAGTTGCTTAACCCTTTCACCACGGACATAGCTTTGAAGCGAATTATAATACATATATTCCCCCATTTTCAACCCCAGAATTGGTTTATTTAGCACAGCCGGATCTGAGCGCAAATTGGACGTGTAGTTTATATGCCACACCCGGAGCGAAAGGGTAAAAATTAATCGAAACCTACGGGAAAATTATTGAATGCTCGGTTAAGTTAATTGAATGCGCGGTTAGGTCAACTGTACGCCCTTGACGATTGGTTAAGTCGTGATATTTTTGTTGAAACTAACGAAAGTATCACGTCTTAACCTAACCAATCGTGAATCGTCAAAGGTGTATAGTTGACCTAACCGGGCATTCAATTCAGATATATAGGGTGAACCAAATGTAGGTGGACAGTAAATGATAACGTTTATTTTGAGAATACATATTTAATTTTTTTGTATACTATAATACAAAATAAAATTTAAATAAATTTAGTTATAATATTTAATATAATAAAACACAAACACCATAGTTATAATGAACACCATAGTTATAATATAATATAACACAAACCGTATTCAACCTACTGTCCACCTACTTTTGGTTCACCGTGTATATGATATTCTAACTTGGTGTTTTTTTTCTTAAGTTTTCGGGAAATACTGGGTACCCCAGCTAGTTTTCTATAGATATAGACTATTTTGTAAGGAAAATTTAAATTTCAAAAAGAATCTGCGAAAGAATCGGCTAAATTTGGCCGATGCCGATTAATCGGTACACCACTAATATATATTTAAAACAACACACACACACACACACACACACACTGATACTTTCGCATGTTATCATGCTGGGGACGTGCACATGGCAGAGCTGAAGGCGTAGGTGAAATAGTAATGAATTGAACTTACCTTCTGTGGGGGTAAAGAGAAGACTTGTCGCTTCCAGGAAAACTCCAAATTCTCCTTCTAATTTACGGAAGGCAACATATAAAAATAGCTTGAGTAAATTTCCATCACTTTCGGTATTCCCCTATTTTATCCTCAGATGTTAGACACATGAACACATAACGCATGACAAAAGTTATACCGATGAACAACATATGTTTCGACATATTAAAATTGAGTACACAAACACACAAAGACATATTATACACAAATCTATACGTAATAAGAAGCACTTTACTGTAAATTAAATTAATGTTCTCGAACCATGTCCCTTTTTGACAGTAAATATCGAAAACGATGCTACTGCCGGGTACATCACAATCCCAACATTTCACCAATTTTGTATCTTTTACACTTACTAAATCACTTCTCACAACTCAGTTGCATAACCTTTACTCTTTACTAAGTATTAAACTGGGAATATGCCAGTAGTTCTTTGTTTTTTAATAGTTTAAATAAATCACTAAGCGTTGACACGAACACCTTCACACTTCGACTTTGGAACTATTTGAGAGGGAAAAATGTCAAAGACGTATTATGTAACTGTTAAAATGGCGTTATGTATGGGTGCAAATTTGTCACTGGAAGAAATTTCTCTGACGTTAGATGACTATCTCCAAAACCATATCTGGATTCTTCAACTCAGCCAAAATTTAAAATTGGAACTGTAAATTGTGCATTTGTTTTTTTTTTATTTATTACAAGCAGAGCCTTTTTCGGCTCCCTACCCTACGGTCGGGGCTTGTGCTTCGCAAACTCACCTACGGCGAGGGCACCTTCGCAGAATACCAAGATGAAGACAAAAATATTATTTTACATTTTAAATATAGCTTCACAAATTTTTAACCCACTGGCTCAGAATGCGAAGCTCAAAAGGTTAGGGATACCCCTTTGGAGGAGGTCATTTTTCCTCCCCCCAAAACCCCCTCACCCCTTTTATGCAACTTGGGGCTAACCCCTCCCCCATTACCCCCCGCAACTTGGGGACTAACCCCCACCCCCCCTTGTTGCATAACCTTCCTCCTCCTTGTTGCATACCCCTCTCCCCATTACCCCTACCTCACTTTTCTGTTAAAAATATGATAGTTGGAAGTTTGTGTAACACTTTTTTCATATTTTTTTTTATGGAAGAAAATGCAGGTGTGTTTTTTAATAGTTAAGGATTTACGAACTCACTTTAAATAAATCAATAAAATAAACTAACTAAGTTGAGTGTATACCCCTGAAACTAGTCTTGGCGTTCTTTCAGTTGAAAGTGCTCGTTTGCCCTGTAGCGCCACCTGCGTAGTAAAGTATGAACTAAAGCATCGCTTAAATTAATTCAGTAGGAGGTGCCGTTAAAAAAAGGCAACACCTCCGCCATCCCATCATCATCATCATCATTGTATGAAATGTCGCGATCTTATAGTCTACCACCATGATTTGTGTCTTTCATCTATACTATTAAAAGCCTGTCCTGTCTGTTTGTCTGTCCGTCTGTACCACTCTGTGGACACCATGTATTTACTATTAAGCAATTCTGAACATAGAAATAAATGCGCTTTGCTTTGTTCCAACTTTTTACTCTAATACGTTAAGATTTTCATTGCTTGATACAATGGGTTCGGATGTGAAGCTTAAGATTTTCAGTGCTGCGTTCTTTTCTATAGTTTTATTGGCTGAATAATTAACCCCCCCAAATACTGAGGGTTCAATTATTCGGTCAATAAAACTATAGAAAAAAACGCAGCAATGAAAATCTTAAGCTTCACATCCGAACCCATTGTATCAAGATTTGTGAAGCTTAAGATTTTCATGGCTGCGTTCTTTTGACCGAAAACTATTGACTCCCAGTAATTGGAGGGCCGCAGGCCCCAGCACCGCAGGTGTAGCTAAATGGGCCCGTAGGGCCCACTTTTGCTAGTATACTATATATATATATATATAAACTGCAAAAATTTTGAGGTCTTAGTTAGGGCGTAAAAAAAATTCTCGCATTAATTTATGGTGATTGTTACACTTTAACTAGGCCATAAAAAAGATTTGCAAATTTGAAGTGTAAAAGTTTCTCCCCTTACTGATAGCAAAACAGCTATATCCATTTAATGGAAATGGAGAATATATATATATATATATATATATATATATATATATATATATACATATATTATAAATTAATTTTAATAAAACCTTTTTCCAAATAAAGAACAACACAGGTTCTCAGAAACGTCATTGGGACAAAACTTGAAGATCCATTTTCTCCAAACTTAATTGTTAATTACAGTCGTCATATTAAACTGTAACTGAATCTGACATCTTAAATTAGTGGTTCGAAAAGACTTTAAAAATTCAAAATGAAACAGAAACGTGATCGGTTTTGAAGATACTTTCTCCAATTGAGCTTTTGAACAGCCTGAGGAGAAATAATGTTATTCAGATTTTAAATTTAACCGTTCAACACCGTTTTCCTTTTAAAGTCAGTTTTCTTTGATATAATTTTAAGGTAAACAATATAATTTGAAAATAGCTTTTATTTGTGAAATTATTATATTTATAAAGTATTTGGGTTATCAATTATTTTTAAAATATAAAAAATATAAAGTTTTGTTTGTTTAGTGTTATATATAATTTAATAACACTTTTTACTAATAAAAAGGAGGTGCTTATTTTAAGAAATCACTCCCCCAGGATTCAAACATGCCACCTCTTACATGGAAGGTGAGGACGCCAGCCACTACACTACGACCGAATGAAAGTTAACACAACCTGTCATACATTTGAACAACCGAAGAAACGTATAAAGGTTTCGGTACCAGAGGCATTTTACGTGTTAACCCATCGTACTCGGGTAATGACCAGTATTTCATTCAAATTATATGGTGCAGCTTTGGGGTCCCCATGAATTGAGTATCATGCATGAACATGTACGATTTTGGACAATGCAATCACCAGAGTTTGAGCCCACCGTCTCTTGAACCCTTCATGTATGAAATATCTATCTATCTATCTATCTATCTGTCTGTCTATCTATATAATCATATAGTTTGTATATATAAAACTACTTTCTACAACAAAACGAAATACAAAACCAGAAAAGTCCCACTCAAAATCGTCTGGCATCATCAATCTTGATTTTGAATCGACTGCACAATGTCACGGAGCCAGTCAGACAACGAATATTCGTGAATAAAAACGAATTACGAAGCTCATTCGTTGCCATTAAAGGTTTTTCTGATGTCGAAATTCGGTGCATTATCCTAATACCAAACTATTAATACATAAAAAGTGTATTTTCGATACAAAAGTGTATTTACAAAATACACAAAACCATGTATTTTCCACACAAAAATGAAATGAGTTCAAATGAATAATAATTAATACAGATTTTGATACGACCCCTCTCTCTCTCTCTCTCTCTCTCTCTCTCTCTCTCTCTCTCTCTCTCTCTCTCCAGTTAGGAAGTGCGTTTGTGTATAATTAGGTGTAAGTGGCGATTGTGGGCCAAAAGAGGAAAATGGCGCCATCTTTAATTAGTCTCGGAACTATTAAACTTATATCTTATTTGCCATTTCTTTAATGTTTTAAATAATTTAAGTTAAAAACTTTGTTACTCTTACAATAATTGCTGTTATTAAGGAAATATCTGACCCCCCGCCCCCCGCCCCCTTTACCCATCCTCTTCGACGGAGAGGAGGAGGAGGAGGAGGAGAGGAGGAGGAGGGATTGGAAGGCTTGGTCGAGGGCAAGCAGGGGGGACAGGGAAATTGTAATAGGGTTTGAAGGGTAGAATGAGCATTCAAAATTGCAGAAGAGGAGAAAAATGTATATACTTTTCTTTTGTTTCGTTCATGTCCTTATGGGGTTTTTATATATATATATATATTATATACTATCTATATATATATATATATATATATATATATATATATATATATATATATATAAAATGCAGGAAGGAGGGGCGAACGCCGCCAAAGTGCTCCCCCCATAGAAGAAGAAGAGTGCCAAAATGAAGGTTCAATGTTTACAAGATGCCGAAACATTCTGCATTTGAAAGATTGGAGGTCATAGGCAGGGGGAAAGATGGATTGAGGAAGATTGTTCCAAAGTTGACCGGATGAGTAGATGAAAGATTGAAAATAGTGATTAACCTCGCGTTGGAGAAGTGGATAGAAAAGGAATAAGAAAAAGCGTCGAATTTTTTTTGCAAATTTCAATTTATTCCTGAAGAAGTGTAAAATTTCAGGTTCATACGAACATTGTCCTTCAATTATTAGTAGAACAATACATATGTAAGTTATATACAGGAATTTAATATTATATATATATATATATATATATATATATATATTATATATATATATATATATATAAGAGATGATTGTTTGCATACTGATATAAATTACAAAGCTCTCCGTAATGTACGAGTATTTTATATTTTATAAGAATTTAAAGTTTCTTTATTATGAAACGTTTAGAAATAATGCATATTATATATATATATATATATATATATATATATATATATATATATATATATATATATATATATATAATTCTATCTTATAATAAATTCAGACACCATTTTAATGGTGTATACATGGAATATGTGACTTTTGTGGCTAACTATCTATGAACATTACCCCCTGCGAAACTTTCAAAAATTCTAACTTCAGCCTTCACTGCAAAGATGATGTTCATTCCATTCTCAAATAAAAACTCTTAAGACGTATGAACTTGAAGTGTTTACTATATTATATGAACCTCGGCATGTTCTACGTACGAGTATAAAAATGAACTCGCTACGTTAAGAAGTTACTATTTTATGACCATGTCTTTTTTAAAAATTGATTTTTTGGTATTTACTCCTTTTCAAAATAATATTTTAAATTTTAAATTGCGATATCTGATAGAACTTTTGAAGAGCTTTGTACAGGTATATATATTTACCAACTGACTTCATTGACCAATTGTCTAGGAATAATTTTTGAATTTGAGGTTTTCGGCCGGTGCTAATTTAAATGCAAATAACGCCAAAACTATAAAGAGTACATACGCCAAATTAATATTATTCTAAAGAGGAGGAATTTTTCTATAACTTTTGTTTTAAACACTTTTTGGTGAGTTTAATATTTCCAATTTTTATTGATTTTCTTTCATTGAATAGTATTTCATTAAAACGTATAATTGAAGCTGACGGGTTAATAAGACCCTTCGAATGATACCATACTTGGCCATATAGTTAATATAGATATTGTTCTACAAGCAATAATAAGAAACAATAGGCAGCGGGCGAGGTCAGGTTTAAAAAGAAATGCGTCATAAACTGCGCTTGGCTAAGACATACCATATGATTTTCTGGAAAGTAAAGGAACATGTCTAAAACCTGTTTGGGAAACATTCAAGATTTTTCTTCTGCTATCTTTGAGAATTTATCACTAATACCGATAATACTATTAGTATTAGCAATTTTTGAGATAAAATTGTTAGCTTGTGTTTCGAGTAGAATCTTTTCACTTTTATAATTTTTGCTCGTGCGCGCAATATTTTTGGAGTTGATACACTGACCTATGGTATAAAATGATGAGATTCAACCAGTTTGGGGAAATTCCAGAGTCAGTCTTAGTGGTAACATTTCCATTTAATAATAATAAATATTATAATAAGAGAGCTGTCCGTCCGTCCGTCCGTCCCGTCCGTCCGTCACACTTTCAGAAATTGTGAGAAAAAAATTGAGAAAAAAAATTCAGAAATTGTATTACGGGCGGCAATGTGAAGCTCAAGATTTTCATGACTGTGTTCTTTTCTGTAGTTTAGCCTGTCTGTTTGTCTGGTTGTGAAATTTATCCCGGGCAGTAATGGGGGATGGGTGGGGTAATGGGGAGGGGTGGGGGTAATGGGGGAGGGGGTTAGCTCCCAAGTTGCATGAATGGGGGTGAGGAGGTTTTGGGAGATACCAGATTCAGAAATGTTGACACAATGTGAAGCTCAAAATTTTCACGGCTGCGTTCTTTTCTGTAGTTTAGCCTGTCTAACCGTCAGCGAAGCGACGGGAACTGTACTAGTAATAATAATAATTTGAGCAAATACAATAAGATTTCTAATTTGAACAAAACCAATAAGAGACCTGCGTTCCACAGAACTCTTACTTTGAACAAAAACAATTAGATTCCGTCCTGTAAAAATCCAAATAATTTCAACAAAAACAGTTAGATATTGGACAAATTTTTGTCTTATTTTTAGAAAATAAAATGACCAATAAATCCCAAATAGCCTTTTGTGCCACGAATAAATGGTTTTGGTAAAGAGAAATTGTAAATAAATCTATAAATAATAGTTAAACATGCAATTAATTCGTGTAACCTATAGACTCATTAGATATTTTGATATTTGGGCGATTAATTATATTAGCCGAAATCCATACTGGGCTCCAAATAAATCTAACCTAACCTAACTTACGAGAAAAATACTTACATGTGGTTGTATGCTCTGTTGGGCGATTTATTTGGAGCCCATTATGGATTTCGGATACTATAATCAATCGCCCAAATATCTAAATATCTAATTACTATACGCTACTCGAACTAGTCCCAGCCAAAATTCTAAGGTAATTACTCTAACCTGACCTACAAAAAAAAAAACTTACACGTGGTTGTATGTTCTATTAAAAACCTAATAAGCAAATTATTTTTTTAAAATAAAGCAAAAACTATTGTCCACTATTGCTAGCCTGATCTGATTTCTGCCCCTCAAAAATCTAAACTGCTCGCCAAAAATCTAAATAATAATTATTCTATCCTCTTACTTATAAAATACTTGCTGTAGAAGCAGTTATAATAATTATTCTGTCGCTTATATATATATATATATATATATAAAAACATATATAGCGGAAACCAATTCCCTCCTTCACTAAATCTCACAAATGAGGCGGGATGCTGCAGTGGTGTCAATCGGAGGTCGATCCTGAATCATCGTTGAACACCATCTAAAGGCATCTAAAGGTAAGAATGAATATATATATATATATATATATATATATATATATATATATATATATATATATACGGAGGCTACACTTTTGTTACAAAAGTTTAAAAAATTATAGGTTCCAAGAGTTTTGGGTTAAATTTTTGTAAGATTGCGTCACCGTTCAGTTGCAGGCAGATATTAAGAGGTTTCGGTTATTGAGGGATTTTTGCATTCTCATTGTGGAATTGAATTCTATTTTTAATCCTCTTTGGGACCAAAGTTGGATGGGGAGCTCTGATCGGATAGTCATACTATTGTTGGATAAGCCGCATATAGGATTGATTTTAATTATATATATATATATATGATGAATAAAACCACGAAGGAAAGGAAACACAAAAAGGTGCTCAAGCGCTTTCGTCTAATGACATCCTCAGGAACACTGAAGTACATAAAAGGTTACGGCCTATATATAGGTTACAGAAAGAAAAAAAAATAATAAATAAATAAATAACATACATACATACACACAAACATATATATATATATATACACACATACATATCTACACATACATATATATATATATATATATGCAAGAAACAGAGAAGTAAAAATAAAAATTAAAAATTAAAGGATTAACAAAGAGGCATACAGATTTGTAAGGAAAAATAGCGATTTTTAGCACAAGATCAAATGAATTATAAAAATACAAATTTATGCTGGAAATCTGCCCGGGTTTTAACACTTTGCCTTTTATAGTCAAGTTTCGATATATATAAAAATAAAATGAAGATTAAAAGTTAATAAAGTAGCATACAAGTTTACCAAAGATTTAGCGTCCTACCCTTTTTATCTAAATCTGTTTTGAAGGAATTCAAAACAACAGGATCGAGTTGAAAAAGACCTTTGCTTATGTTGAAGTTATTTGAAAGTTGGATAATGGCAGACTCAAGAATATTTCTATTAACAATGTTGCTAGAGTGAAATAAAACTGAAGCATTATTCCAATCAATACAGTGGGATAACTCTGACAAATGGACAAAAAGAGCACTGGACAACTGTCCTGTTCTAACGGAATATTGATGCTGTTTTATACGTGTGTGCAAATCCTTTCCCGTCTGACCTATGTAAAAGGAATCACATTGTTTACACCCAATTTTATAGATAATGCCTGAATTATTGGTAGGGCTATTTTTTACTATGATATTTTTCACAATATTTTATATGAAAATACTAAATTAATATCCAAAAGTTTAAGTACATTAGCAATGCCTAAAAAGCCCGGGAAAAATGGAAGTACTAAAATATTTTTTGACAAAGTACGAGTGTTATTATTGACACGATAGAAAGTTCGTTTTGCCTTGTTGAGACAAGATTCCATAAACGCAGATGGATAACACAGATCACTTCCAATACCGTTGATTTTTTCCAATTCGGCATCGATGTATTCCGGACTGGCGATCCTAAGGGCGCGGAGAAACATTGATGAAAAAATGGCCTTCTTAGTGGGGGTGTCATGTCCCGAGTAAAAGTGTACGTAGGACAAATTGTTTGTTGTTTTCCGATAGATACTAAACTTAAAACCTGGGCTTTCCCTATGTACACGCACATCCAAAAATGGGATTGAATTGTCTTGTTCCACTTCTAAAGTAAACTTAATGGAGGGGACTTGATCATTTAACTGAAGGAGGAAGTTATCCAGGTCACGATTCATGGGCCAGATACACAAAATATCGTCGACGTACCGCAACCAAGGGATGCCAACCCCCAGGATTCTCGGAATGTAAGTAATTTCGAAAAACTCCATATAAATATTGGAGAGGAGGGGCGATAAGGGGTTGCCCATGGCCATCCCAAACACTTGTTGATAATACTCGTTATTGAAAGTGAATTTACAGTCTTTGATGCAAAGCTTAATAAGTTCCAAAACAATGTGTGAAGGTAGTGGCAGGTCATACTTATGTAATTCTTGGGAGAGAAAGTCAAGCATATCATCAATCGGCACTTTTGTAAACAATGAACAAACGTCAAAACTGATCAATCTATCGTTAGTTTCAGTACGTGCATTATTCAATTTTTCAGTAAGATCCATGGAATTTTTTACATGTGAATCAGAAATAGTTCCGAGAATGGGGACAAGACTTTGACAAACCATTTGGAGAGTTTATAAGTAATAGAGCCCACCGAGCTAATAATAGGGCGCATAGGGTTGCCAGGTTTGTGGGTTTTAATAAGACCGTAAAGGTAGGGCAGAGTCTGCCATTATCCAACTTTCAAATAACTTCAACATAAGCAAAGGTCTTTTTCAACTCGATCCTGTTGTTTTGAATTCCTTCAAAACAGATTTAGATAAAAAGGGTAGGACGCTAAATCTTTGGTAAACTTGTATGCTACTTTATTAACTTTTAATCTTCATTTTATTTTTATATATATCGAAACTTGACTATAAAAGGCAAAGTGTTAAAACCCGGGCAGATTTCCAGTATAAATTTGTATTTTTATAATTCATTTGATCTTGTGCTAAAAATCGATATTTTTCCTTACAAATCTGTATGCCTCTTTGTTAATCCTTTAATTTTTAATTTTTATTTTTACTTCTCTGTTTATTGCATATATATATATATATATATATGTATGTGTAGATATGTATGTATATGTATGTAACCTATATAGAGGCCGTAACCTTTTATGTACTTCAGTGTTCCTGAGGATGTCATTAGACGAAAGCGCTTGAGCACCTTTTTGTGTTTCCTTTCCTTCGTGGTTTTAGTCATCATAAATATTTTTCACGTGTTACTTTCGTGAAATAATTTATATATATATATATATAATATATATATATATATATACCCCTTACTGGAGTAGGATTTACAGTGGCGCTCATAAGTATTCGTACAGAGAAATATTTCAGTTATATTCGTCCTTATCTTTTGTATCATGGATAAGATAGTTATGAAAAGTTTATTGGTCGTTTGGAAAATTTTAACAAATGAAAAAGTTAGTTTAACTCCAACATATAATTAAAAACTTTTCCATTAAAGAATTTTAGGAAAATAAAAGAAGATCAAAATGCTAATGTTTTTGTGGATTTACTTATAAAATTATTTAATACTTTGTGTGTCCAACCTTTGCTTGAATGACCAGTGATTCGTTTTGAGTATTTTTCTACAAGGTTTCGACATCTTTCAGTATAAAAATTTTAAACCATTCTTCTAAAGAAAATGTTGCAATTCATTCAAATTCGAACAGGGTTTCTCTTGCGGACACCTTTTTTCAAAAATGAAACCCAAAATTCCCGATTAAAATGAGATCTGGGCTTTGACTGGGCCACTCGAGAAGCTTGAATTTTTTTTAGTGAAACCACTTCATGGTGCTCTTACTTTTATGTTTTGGGTCATTATCTTGTTGCTGTACCCAATTGCGACCCATTCGCAACTCCCGAACTGAAGGGAATACGTTTTATTCTAAAATTTCCTGATATTTCTTCGAATTCAAGATTCCATTGATCAGAACAAACTTTTCTAGACCAGAAACAGTAATCAGGCTTGCCTGTCTGGAAATTACGTAAAAGAGCAGCTTCTTCGTCTTACCTTATATCTGTTGACGAGCGAGAGACTGCTGAAATCCTTTCAGACTTTTATCTTCCATTTAATGGAAGTTCCTTGACAAGTTGACAACCCTTCAACAGTAAATAATGTAACTGTAGTATTGTTTAATGTTTTTAATTTTTAAAATAGTTAATAAAATGCTGTTGAAAATTGTTTGGGTATATTAGAAATGTACTTGTTGAGCTAATATTACTCCAAGTTAATCCTTATATACAGGGTGGCGCAAAAGTCGCGCATCATAGGAATATTCAGTGTTGATTATAATATATTATTTTTTCTTCTTTTAGCTAGGGGATGACTGCGAAATTAATAATTAATAGACGAGAGGGTAAGCTTGGTTTTAATGTATGGAATAACAGGTACAACAAATCGATGAATCGGTACTGAATTTAAATTCTGTACCCATTCATCGATTTGTGGTACCTGGTATTCCATACATTAAAACCAAGCTCACCCTCTCGTCTATTGTTAATTTCGCAGCTATCCCCTACCTAAAAGAAAAAAAAATATTGTAATCAACACTGAAAATTCCTATGATGCGCAACTTTTGCGGCACTCTGTATATATATATATATATATATATATATATATGGGAAGGGGTGTTTAAAGTCTATAATTAGTCTAAGGAGCAAGAATTTTTTTTAATTTATTTACCTGAAGTTGCTAAAAAAAAACTTAAACCCTTCCAATCAAGTTTTAGATTATATATATATATATATATATATATATATATATATATATATATATATATAAAACCTTTGGTTACCTTTTGTTTGCTTCCGCACGAATTGTTCATTCTGACGAAGGTCAAGCTTTTCACTCCACCATAGACCTACAGTTTAACGTGGAATCCGAACCACGCCCCACCAGCAGCCCAGCGTCTTAACCACTAGGCCACCCAGGGTACCCATTTATCTACCAACCACTTTCTTTATTGTGTGAGAGGATGAACAGCTGGGTTTGCTGCGCTCCGGCTGCCGTCACCGGGTCTCGATCCCGGGGCCGATAGATTCGTAGTCAGCACGCTAACTACTACACCACCTCCTCTATGCGCTTACCGCTTTTTTTAGCTCGCTTGTCAGTCTAACAATTATTAACTTGATCTGTGATTTCTTTTAAGTGAAATAACTGATGAGAAACAATGGTATTATGAGAGGTCAGCATGAGTTGAAAGCAAAACAGTTTTGCTCGTGTTGCGTTCGATTACGTAAAAGCAAGGTCAAAAGGCATTCAATTCACTATATCATTGCTTCCCTTAAAGAAAGGTCTTAAATAGCATAGTTATGGGCTTTTGTAAATAAGCATTAGAGTAAGGCTTTTTTTTTTTACTATGTAACAAAAAGAAATAATATTTTTATATTAAGCATATATTTACAATAAGCTCCAATTTTAGTGACAACTAGCCGTGCTAGTCACTATTTATTTAATTCATTATTATCCCTCACGTCATGAACCCTTACTAACTTTGCTATAGGTCGAGGGAACACCTTCGATTCAAATCGTTAATAATCCAAAAGTACGTGTTGGTGACGAGTATCATTTGCTAGTCACAAGCGACATATTAGCTTCGAAGCTAGTCGCGCAACCATTATTTTATTCAAAAAGACTCCTCACTCGAGGGTTGTTCTTCCCTCCACTTCTCACATTTTCATTTCTAACACGTTCATCATCATGGTCATTTATGATTCATCATTTTCTTTACCAAATTCCATATTTTTGTACTTCTTTTCCTTAAATTTTTCTACCATGACACAGTAATTTGCTTGTAACATCTGTTAAAGCATCTCCAAAGAAGCAAACTTTTCCCTCAAATGCAGTATTTGATTTTCTCAAAACATACCGTTGCTCGTTGTTCCCTGAATAATTCAGTACAGTACAGGGATGGGGATCGAGCTTAGACAATATTAATGTTTAGCAAATATCACCCGCAGTCACTCGTGGATTCGTAGCAGCCATTCTTTCAATCCGTCTAGTTGTACGTTCTGAAATCTTTGAAGGTCGTCCACACCTTGGTAGAGTTTTGATTGTTCCAAAGCCTTTCCGGTTCTTTATAACTGCAACAACTTCGTAAATGGAATTCGAAGGTCTTCTTAGAACTCGTTCCAGACTCATGTGCAGCAATAACAGATCTCTTAAGATCTCTTTACCACGACGACCCATCTAATATACTATTGAGCTAAAATGTGTCTGTGTGTGTGTGTCCGCTTTTTTCGGAACCGTGCATAGCCTAAACGGCACATCGGAAAATTCTGCAACCATCACCAACTGATAGCCCATGAGCTGACGATGTGCTCTGTCAAGTTTCCCGGTCCTAGGTCACCAGTTACTGGGTCCGAAGGCCCCAGCACCGCGATAAAACTACAGAAAGACGCAGCCGTGAAAATCTTGAGCTTCACATTTATACTGTGATATATATATACTGCTACCCGCCCTCCGGGTGGGTAGCAGTATAATGAGGAGAGGGGGTGAGGTAATTGGGGGAGTGGGGGTGGGGTAATGGGGAGAGGGAGTAATGGCTTTTTTACTTTTGTGTGTGGGGGTAATGGAGGAGTGGTGGTGGGAGGGTAATGGGGGTAATGGCGTTTTTTTAAATTTTGTAGCTTAGCCACTTCTTCCTATGAGGGCTTCATATAATATAATTTTAAATCTACAACCAATAAAAAAAAATGAAGTAGCCACTTCTTCCTATGAGAGCCTCATATAATATAATAAAAAAAATACATGAAAAAGTGAAAAAAAATGTATTTTTCTCTTTACATTTGTGACTGATTGGATAGCTCGAAAGGACTCACAATTTAATTGGGATATTAAGCTCCATTCTTTCATCGATTTGCAGTTACGATTCATTACAATTTTTGTAATTATATATTTTATAAAGTATGACAAAAATAAACGATAAAGTTAGACTCCAAGTGAACCATTTTCCGATATGTTAGAGGGGAAAAAGCATTCCATCATATTATAGTATTCAACAAACGCAAATACTGTCTTCTTATTTGTGGATCATAAAAAAATGATGTATATTTAAACGACGGTGCTTCTAATTGTACCATCCAGTGATATGCCATATATATATATATATATATATATATATATATATGAGATAGATGTGATATGCCATACTTTTTGTCGCTTAGCCACTTCTTCCTATGAGGGCTTCATATAATATAATTTTAAATCTACAACTAATAAAAAAAAAATAAAGTTGTGAAAAAAAAATCCGGAGGGCGATAGCGAGCTACCGCTTGTTGCTTACTAATTGCTTACATACAGTCATCATTCTTTCATGAATATTCGCAGAGAAAATTCTGGAATTCAATTGCCAACAGTCTCTAATCAATAAACAGCTAACTACTGATAACAATTTTAAATTCTTTAAGCCAAAGATGGACACACAAAGTATTAAATAATTTTGTAAATAAATGTACGAAAACTTTTGCATTTTAACTCTTTTTTTTTTTACTTTCCTCAAAAAATTCTTTGATGTTTTACACTTTATGTTGGAGTTAAATTAAAATTTTCATTTGTTAAATTTTTCCAAACGAACGTTAAACTTATCTTATGCATGGTACAAAAGATAAAAATATAAGGAGGACTATAAGTTAAATTTTTTTTAATCTACAGGGTGTCCCGTAAGTCTGGACCCATAGGGAAAAATAATAAAATTACAAAATAGTCCAAAATTTATTACATAATCTGTTCAAAGTGTCCGCCGTTGTGGCGCACACATAGTTGAAGACGCAATCTCCACTGCGACAGCACTTTCTGAATCACAATCGCAGAAATTTCTTGACACGCCTCCACAATGCGTGCTTTAAGGTGGAAAATGTTCTGATGTTTGACCTCGTACACTTTGGCTTTCAAGTGGCCCCACAAATAAAAATCATAATAAAAAATAATAAAAAAATAATAATAATAAATAATAATAATAACATAATAAAAAAAATATTATAAATCCCTATGGGTCCAGACTTACGGGACACCCTGTACGGATACTTACGAGTACTACTGTATTTACATTTTTTACAGAATGATTTCGGAGTGAATTGCACATTGTATTTTAAAGCATAGTACTCGTATATACACAGTACTTTGAGTACAGCAAATGGCACTTCAAAGCATCGTGCATGAAAAAGTTTGTATATAGGAAAAAGTAGATGGGAGGAAATATTATATTTTAAAACATTTCTTAATTGATAAAATTTTTTAAAAAAAATATTTTTTAATGTATTATTTAAATCCCTCCAACTCCCACCCCTCATCAAAATCCCACCTCCCCCACGTAAGTTATATCCCTTATAATAAGATATTAAGTTATAGAATAATTATTTGTTATTATGAGAAATTCTAATATTTCTGATCATACGTATAAGAATTATTACTACAGAAACCAGAAATTATTTTTCTCTCGTACCCACGAAATATGCAGGAATTATTTATTAATTAAAAATGTAGGTAATTCCTTTGAATCACATAAATAAGAAAGAATTAACTGAGAGAGAGAGAGAGAGAGAGAGAGAGAGGAGAGAGAGAGAGAGAGAGAGAGAGAAGTGGCGGAGTCAGAATTGTGAAGCACACACCATACGTAAAAGCAAATTGATTGGACTCACTATAAATCATAATACTATGCGCACTGTGGCTGTGAAAGAATTGAAATAATTAAATAAAGTATTTAGAGATACTTCATTACACTTTTATGACATTTTGTCATATTTAATAATGTGTGTGTGTGTGTGTGTGTGTGTGTGTTTCTTTTAAGTACAATAACCATTGGGCTTCGTTTGAATGGCTCTTACGTTACGTGTTCTGGATAGCGTGATCCATAGGAACGCTGATTTTGAAACCACGCGACAAGGGTTCGAGTCCCACTATCTCTGTTTACCACTTTATGGGCTATTCCCTCGATTTTTCTACGATAAATTTGTATGCTTATTCCAATCCTTAAAATAGAGAATATCTAACGAGCGAATTGATTCGTTTCTAGTCAATAGACGTATCCAATTCTTACGTTTTTGGATTTTTGACTAAACTAAAAAGCAAAGAGTCGTTACGTTTTAAAATGACTTTCATGGCGAGTCGTTAACTGCTTTGTCGTACATTCAAAATGAATTGACTAATTTACTTCTCTTGAAATTTGATCACGTAACAAACAGTGAATAAATTGAAGAGACTGTGAATGGAAGTCAACCTTCTTGCTCGGTTGACTACTGCATTGGGACGCCTTTCATATGATTAGGTACATAACCCACAAACTAGTTAGTCTACTGCTCACACCTGGAACAATATATACACACACACACACACTGTATATGTCTCTAAGGTTTTATACTTAGTTTGAGTTAAGTTTGTGGAAATCGTTATTAACTGTAGGACTTTATTCATTCAAACTTGGAAACTTGGAAGTAAAGAATTCTGTTGAGAACAGTGGCATAGCGACGGAGGTGGGGGGGGTGGGGGGGGGATTGGGGCGGCCGCCCCGAGCGGTACTTTCTGAGGGCGGCAAATTTGTTGGCAACAACAGTTAACCTATACACATTTTGTGATGACTAAATTTACCAGATAAATGTAACACCGTTACATATATAGGCGTTAAAGTAACGTGTCACGGTAAATCCGTTACATGGGTCTAAAATGTAACGTATAAAGGTAACTACGACCTTTTTACCATGTAACACATAACAGCATCTACCGCCAATTTCAATTAGCGATTCCCATCTATCGTCTCGCTTTTATGGTTTTCGATTAATTATTTTAGCGATTTTATGTATTTTAAGCTTGACATCGTTTTTATTGCGATTTTGTCGTTTTAAACCAACAAATGCAAAATGTATTATATTTTATAAATTATTTTCTCAAGAAGTTTAGTTTTTGTTTTCGGTTCCATCAATAATTTCATTGTAACAAAAATGGTATTTTAAAAATTTGAAAAGTTATCAAAATTAGGTTTTTGCACAATGGCCAACAATATCTTCGATAACTGTTTCACTTTTTGTCAATATAGTGTTGCCAGTTGACCTAGTTTCCCGCTCGATCAGCTGATTGCTTACTTTACGCTCAAATGTAGTATCATTTAGCTGCCGCAGAGCGAGGGTGAATACTAGCACTGAGGTGGCAGCATGCAAGGTACGAAGCGATAGGGCCCCACTGTGACGTGACCTTCATCGTGATTAAGGTAATGAAGGAGACCAAACTCGTACACAATATTCTGAGTTTGGCATAGTGAGTGGGGCAGCATGGCGTTATTTAGTCAGTCGTTGTTGATTCGTTTGTGTGACGCCATCTTTGCGTTAACGCCAAGTTTGGTTTATGAATAGCTATCTACTTTTGCTGCTGGATTCTTTTTAATCTCAGCTACTAAGAAGAACGGGAACAGTAACAATAGTATCTTATCTTATTTTATCTTATCTTATTTTCTTATTTTATCAATATGTATTCTAGCTGTATTAATTAATGTTTGTGTTTTGAGTTGCGGATTCCACAGTTCTGTTTTGTTTTCTGTAGCAAGCCATGTAGCAAGCCATGTAGCAAGCCATACTAAATAAATCCCATCATACTGAGGACATTTCTCACCATGTGTGTGAGCGTTGCAACGTGTGAGAGGAGATTCTCCAAACTGAAACTGATTAAGACCTACCTCAGATCCACAATGAGCCAGTCTAGGTTCAGTAATCTAGTCATCCTCTCCATTGAGCGTGAACTAGCCGTCAATTGAGTTCGAAGCTGTGATAAACGAGTTTGCCTCACTGAAGGCTAGGAAGATATGAAACACACCGTTACAACAACAATTGCACACTTGGTAGGCCAATGACCATTTAGAAAGGCGGCAAACAAAAGTGTAACTGTTTAATTGCAAATATACTGTAATTAATTAGAGTCATAATAAAGTTATTTCATGAGGCTTTGTGTTTAATTCAGCAGGTAAGTTGTGAGGGGGCGGCACTTTGAGATCTCGCACCCCGAGCGGCATTTTTTCTCGATATGCCACTGGTTGAGAGTTATATGAAAAAAGTTCGTTGGAGAAAATTCATTCAGGGACTATTACAGGGTGGTACGAGGGGAGCATTTTGCCACAGGCCCAATCCTGAAGGAGGCTCCATTAGCCCTGGTTCACCTCTAAAAAATTATTTTCATTAGGTCCATCCCCACCATGTTATGCCCGGGGCCTCCCAAATTCTCTCTGCGGCCCTGACTTTAATTTATTTAATACCAAAACATTGCCTTACAAAACTTGTGTATACAGTGGACTGTCACAGAAAATAACCATGCAGTAAATTGATGACCTCTTAAAAATGTAGAATACATTTTTTTGCTTGGTTTTCTGGATTAAGCGGAAAAAATCTGAATAAATTTTATAAGTGTTTTTTTCTGTAGTTTATGATAACAGCAGATCCAAGGATTTGGTTCTTATTTCTTCTAATAATAATAATGAATGCAGAAAGCCAGAAATTGGCACAGAACTCAGGTCAAGTAATGCGTCCCATTGCTCTAACTCCCACATTATTACCAGCATCATCAGGATTCGAACCCCGACCTTAGTGTCTTCATTTCGCTTATAAGGAAACGGTGTTACCCACTGGGTTACGCACGATGACTGAATTTCGTCCAGATCTGGACTGGAAATTTCGCTATGGTTTTATTTTTGGCTTCTCGAGCAATTTCACACACCTGATTTGACCATCTTTATAAGGTAAAATTAAAGAAAACTACAATTTTCCAAGAAGATTCTAAGTTGAGCACGTTCTGCAGAAGGTAAATCGATCATTCTATCGCCTTTCTCCGCACCGAAGGTGTTTTGAATGGCTTTGTGCATTGCTTGTAGTGTTTTTAAGGCTTTTCTTTGTTGAAGTTAATTATAGCAAAACTTTGACTGCTGAGTGAGAAAAATTCACTTTAAGAAAACTTCAGTCTCATATTCTGAAACCAAGTTTTGATGTCATTTTACTCGAAACTCAGACCATCATCCATCGGTAAAGTCTGAAGGATACACCAAGAGGACGATTTATGAAAACCTATAAAATAACTTCTGTTTCTGTACATAACACCATTGGGGCAAGAACAAGTTTTCCCTCTGTCTATCTGTCTGTCTGTCTGTCTCTCTCTCTCTCTCTCTCTCACACACATACACACACATATATACACACACACCTTTAATTTTATGGCTAAAAATATACAGGAAATTTCCTCACATTTGTCGAAAGAATTTGAGCGGTAGTTTTAACCTTAAAAGAAAAAAAAAGAAAATCAACGAACATCAAAACTTTTAATCGACGAACTTTGGGCTGAAATCGACGGAAATTCAGCATTCAGGAGCCATTTGAAGTAACTCTTGTTTCCAAGTTAGCTCCAAAATTAGGAATTATCGCCTAAGTATGCATATAAAATAACGGCAATTTGCCGCATATATTATTTAGACAGCTACAAATCAGGATTAAATACAGTCGCTTTTATGGAATTACGAATTAAGGTTTAGTTTTGTTATCAACAAAAATACTTTTAAAACGTTTATATAGACATTTTAAGGCCGTTTATAAACGTTTTAGTAAAAGTATCATGGTTTGTTGGGCTGTAAAACATGGATGTTAAATTAACGGTAAGTAGCTGTCATTTGTAAAAATAAATGGTAATTTCCCGTTTTTTCAAAACGAGAGTAAACTATTTTAAAATCCAAATTACAGAAATTATTTATCTGAATTGGATTTTGCTGTTGTGTTAGTATTAACATTTTTTATAAGTTTAACAATAATGTTATTTTAACGGGTTTATGCTGTTAATATAATGAAATCCTTAAAAATTATTTTAGAATTTTGTATTTTGATAATTAGAAACAAATTGTAGAGTAACACTAAATTTAACCATCTGTAACTGTTAACTGTAATTTTCAGTCACGGGGGCCACTGGTATTTTATCAGTAAAATAAAATATAGCCTAAGGAATGACTGTAACTAGTATACTAGTATTTATAGTAACTATTCATTCACCAAATTGTTACTGTTCATTTTCATGTTAGAATAGTGCCTGTTCTTTGGGCGTGTATAATAACAGCTGAATTAACAATTCATTATGTTAAATTTAGAGAATGTATTGCAAATTTTCATACCACAAGCTCACTGTTGTTTTAACAACCAGTAAGTGTTGTTAAAATAGTGCCTGTATCTTCCGCACTTTCATTAACATTAACATTTCAGTAAAAAATTCAGTATTGTTAATTTGCAAACTTTCATAATACAAATTGAATCAATAACTGATACACTCAAATTTTTACTGTGCTAAAACCAGTACTTGAAAAACGCTCTAATCACCTTTTAGCGCACAATGTAGTCTAATCCGTGTGTATATATATATGTTACGGCCTTTTTACGAAATCGGCCTTTTTGCAAAAAAAAAAAAGAGGCCGATTTATGTTAACTGAATGCTCGGTTAGATCAACTGTCCGTCCTTGACGATTGGTTAGGTTAAGTCGTGATATTTTCGTTAAACAACGAAAATATCACAACTTAACCCTTTTATATAAGGCCACGATTTCTCAAAAAGGCTTTGCAATGAGTTTTAAACTGACGTACTTTATAAGAGACTTCCATTCTCTGTTTTTAGTCTTTAACGATCCTAATTAAATATTTAAATAAAATAAATATAAATATTTACAGTTAAAAATAATATTTACATCTCAATATTTGAATAACATCGGAAGTAAAATTTGTATTTGTGGTACGTCATTGGGCGTGGCGAGACCCACGCATCCCGTTTTCTATGAATCATTTTACTAATTTATTTAATTTTGAAAGGTCCACACGATGATTTTGCATTGATACGCTATTCATATACTAACCGTCATTATTTACATTTTTACAGAGCTGCGTGACTGTTAAAATACAGTTGAACAGCCTCGTTCGAAAGATTACGGTACGGTAAACTGTTAAATCTACAGTGCCTATTATAACGAAAATAAAAAGACTATTTAAAATAGCAGTAATTTACAGTGTTGTTTTAACAGTAAAAGTAAAAATTACTTTTAGTGGTACAGTTGAAATAAGAGTAATGAACCTGCTTGTTAATGATGCCTATTTTATTGAATAAATATTAAGTAGTTAAAATATAGTCTTTACCCTGTTGATCTGACACTACAGGAATAATTTTTTAAAATACGGTTACTGTTAAAAACCCTTGTTAAATATCTCCATTATGGAGGTCACTGTTAATTAAGCAAACAAAAACCGTCTGTTAACAGTAAAATCTTGGCACCCAAAAGTGCCAATAAAATACTGTTAAAACGACAATATTATTATTATTATTATTATTATTATTATTATTTACAGTGTGGCTATAATCTACACATAAAATATGGAATGATTCTCGTATTGAAGTCTCTTGAATATGAGCATCATTTTCGATAAGAGACAAGAGCGCAAAGGTTGAATAATACAAACACGTCATTTTCAGTGATGGCTAAGCAGGTTCTCCACCGCCGAAATAAAAAAATAATCGGATCCCGATCTTATATATGCACCAACCAACCAATTCCGAATCGGGTCGCATAACATGCATAGAGCGTGCAACATGCACGAAGCATCGCCCTGACAGTTGATTCTGAATCTGAGGAAATTCATCTCTACCAAGTATGAGAGGCAAAGACGCTTTTATTAGTTTAGTGATTTGTTGCCGACGGATAAATCAATCGCAGCTCGAACCCTGAACGCAAATTTGATATGCAAAAATGTATGCATAAAAAGTTGGAAAGATTTACGTCGATAAAAAAGTGAGATGTATGTGCGTCGATAGTTTGAGTGTGAGAGAGAGAGAGAGAGAGAGAGAGAGAGAGAGAGAGAGAGTTACAAGGGGTTACAAGGACAAGAGGAAGCCTCAAGGACCTTTCGGTCTACTCGGGGAGGTTCCTATTATTAAACTAGTCCATTTTTTAACTATTGTAGCAGAGTAGAAAACTACATAGAAAAGAATACTTCTCTTTTCGCACCCCACGCTCCCTACCCACAGAGGCAGGTACGGAAAAAGGTTGAAGAAAATACTTTGACCCTGAAAAAGTAGCCAAGGAAATTTTACAGGAAAGAGGAGAATATATAAGCCAGCTCTACAATTACGCTACGCACACAGAAATCGTACACTAGCTAGCACTGTTGTATAAACTAATTAATAATAATATATAATAATAATATATTTGTGCTGCTCTTATATTAACTACTTGGTATCGTCACAAAAACCTTGGACATAGGTTTTGATTTTATACAGAAGATTTACAGTTCTATTTACCGAGGTATGGTCCACAAGGACCACATGATCCACTTCAGGCTAGCCTCAAAAGGATTAAAAGAGAGGTAAAGGTTAAACTCTCCATGTACGCGCGAAGCCATTACGTTGGGAAAGTGACGAAATGCTTTTACAGGAAAGGGGTGGAAACCGGAATTAAGAACAGAAATCAGATTTCCCATACTATGCCCTCACCCGTCACGTGCATCCAGCCACGCAAGAGAAAGAAGAGAAAAAAGAAATCGTGACGGTAGAAACGCAACTCTACCTTACCTAATCCATGCCATGTATTTAAATTTTTTTTGTTCGTTATAAAATTATGTTTCTCTACAAAATACTTTTCTACTCTATTCTTAGACATATTAACAAGTCGCCGAGTTTCAACTTGGGTCTCGCGCCGTGAAAAGTGTTTATGCAGCAAGTGATATAGTGAGTCGTTCATACATCCCGGTGTTGTACCACCACGAGCGTAGAGAAAATCTCTTTCCTGCAAGGAATATCAGTGTGAGGTCCCTCTATCTATCCCCGTGTACTTGTCCCTTGTGAAAAATGAAAGTGTTTCGAGGGTGATCACCCGTAGATGCTCCGGCGAATTCAAGAGTCTCCCACTTAGAGGTGTTTATGAGGCAAGTGATAAAAAAACTGAGTTGATCGGAGGTTAATCATGCTATGTGGGGAACAATCAACCAGAGACATCTATCTAAAGTGGAGAGAGAGAGAGAGAAGAGAGAGAAGAGAGAGAGAGAGAGAGAGAGAGAGAGAGAGAGAATATAATTGAATAAAGGAAGAACCCAGTAATGAACATATTAAATTATAACTTTGGCGATGATGAAGTACACACACACACACACACACACACACACAGGTGTTTTCCCAAAACCGGACAACGGAACTAGAACAAATCTAGCTGGATCTTGTAATGTTGTTCGGCCACCTTTAAATCTCTGGGCACCCATTTTGAGGGTGGGGGCCAAAGCCAGAGAGAGACTATATTTGTTCATTAATTATTCGCAAATTCACTTACGTAACCTAACCTAATTTATGTTTTTTAGACACTTTTTTTCACCTTTTTGACGTAAGTGATATCAATATTTTTAACGTCCGGCCAATTTCCGAGATACCGGAAGTGTCATTTCTCTTCATCTTGGAATTTATATATTATATATACACTGTGTATATATATATATATATATATATAACGTAAAGAACGACGCTTGTATAGGAGATTCTTTACGTTCTTTACGTTATTTATACTGCGTGTTCTTTGCAGTTGAATGTATATATATATATATATTCCTCCCATATAGTTATTCGAGTGGGTGTTTACACACACACACACACACACACCACACACCAACACACCACACACACACACACACACCGAAAAATTTATCGAGTTTTTTAATTACGGCTCTTGCTTATTCATTACTTTGCAGTATCATTAGTTTGGATAGTATTTACTTATTAATTCATTTAATGCTTTAATAGAAGGTAGATATGTAGATGGAGAGAGAGAGAGAGAGAGAGAGAGAGAGAAGAGAGAGAGAGAGAGAAGAGAGAGAGAGGAGAGAGAGAGAGAGAGAGTAATATATTAAATGTATTTTCAAAAACATTTGAACAAATTTATTTATCTATCTGCCCATCAATCTCTCTCTCTCTCTCTCTCTCTCTCTCTCTCTCTCTCTCTCTATCTATCTATCCATCTATCTCGCTCTGTCCCACTCTTTCTATCCTTTCTCGTAAATCTTTGAATGCGGTTAAGGTTTTTCAACATGACGTAAAAACAAGAGAAAAGCGAAGCATCCGTACTTTATAGTAAAAAATTCCATTTCCAGATTTGATCTCTCTCTCTCTCTCTCTCTCTGTCTCTCTCTCTCTCCTCTCTCTCTCTCTCTCTCCCCACTATGAGGGTAATTAAGTGCAATACATGCGAGAGTCTTTCGTACCTAATTTTGGGCCTGTTTGTTTCTCGCCTTTGAAGCTTCGCTCAGAACCTATTAAATCTTTGCTTCAAATTCCGTGGAAATAGTTTTCAAATTTATATTAAATATCTGGTCAGTTCCCTCTTGGAATTCCAGACACAGCGAGAGGGAGTCCAAATTCCAGGAATGTTCCGGAACTTTTATATGTTCCAGTTAAATCCCCGTTTACAGAACTCAAAGTGAGTTGAGATTTACGAAATAAAAGTTCATTTCAGATTTGAGGAATTTAATTTTAGACATTTAAAAAAAAAATAAAAAAAATAAATATATATATTATATATATATATATATATATATATATATATATATATATATGGTTAACAACGGTGCTGCGAGTTGCTCGTGCTCTGAATGGGTGCATGTATGGGCGGAGCGCTGCTTTGTGAAATAGCTATTGCTCGAAGCATTTGCTTCCTGTATACGTCTTCATCTATAAACAATCTCTGCCTGAAGCATCGAATATATGTACAGTATATATATATATATATATATATATATATATATTGAATGGTGACCAACTTTGACGTGATAACCTTATAAAAATGTTCCTTATCGCTTCACACTAATATTGATCCGTATTAAACATTCTGAAATTAAGACGTTATCAGTGCCAAACTATAATAAATAAAAAGGTCAAATGACGACCCAAAATGCTTCTCGTCTGTCTTCATTCATTAAAGAACCGTCACATCAGAAAACGTCTGTCTGCCAAAGTTTAGTCGCCTCCAAATGGCTTCTGGAACGCCAGTGACAAACTTGCATCGACGATCAACAGATCCGTCAAAGGGAAAAGGACAAGAGACGTTAATGATGGTCCAGTTATCAAGTGGCCGATGGAAAGGAAGAGAGAAAGCGTGTGTGTGTGGTGTGTGTGTGAGAGAGAGAGAGAGAGAGAGAGAGAGAGAGAGAGAGAGAGAGAGAGAGTAGGAAGAAATATCGTAGAAAAATGACAGAAAAGACGAGTAATCTATCTATCCATCTACCTATTTATCTATCTCTCTATGTATGTATGTATCAGTCTCTTTCTCTCTTTCTCTCTATTATATATATACACATATATAATAATTTATCAAATGGAGCAGAAAATATATGCACACATGCACACTATAAGAAGACAATAATAATAGAGTATTTTAAAATTGCCGAATGTAAACCCGCATTTGAACGGAAAACTGACCAAAAACAGAAAGAAGAAAACAAAAAAAAAGAAAACAAAAAAAAGGAAAAGAACAAAAATGTAAAAAAAGGGGGGGGGGGGGGGGCAAAAAACAAAGAAAGAACCGAAACACGAAAACAGTGAAGAACGGGAAGGAATTAAGAACAAACACAGAAGAAGAAAACAAAAACAAAAAGAGATCTTAGAAAGGCAAAGAAGAGAATTTAGAAAATAGTTTTTAAGAAAGAATTTTCATTGTTTGAAATTCTCATTTTGGGGCACTTTTGTTCGATGCTTTTGGCATACTTGACTTAATCTTTAGAAGAATAATATTGCAAACAAAAGGATTATTTTCGTCTTTTTCTTCGTCTAATTTGGAACATCTTCGAGTTAGATATGAATTTGAACGGAATTTGAAAGGATTCTGACAATGACAATAATCTGAATTTGAAATCATTTCAGTGTATGTAAAAACCTATATATGCATTATGGGTAGGTATTTTCTCTTTAATATATTATATATATATATATATATATATATATATATATATATATATATATATATATATATTATATATATAATATATAACGTAGAAGGAGGGGACAAGGGCGAACTCCCGCAAAAATGCCCGCCTCACCTATATGTGGAATGAGACAGACGAAATCAAGGTTTTCAAGGCTCATGATGCCATTTTTTTTTAATAAAGTTTGGAAAGATTGTGTAGTGTGTAAAATGCATGTATGCGTAGCAGGGGCGTCGCTAGCTACCAAAACGATTCGGGGCCCGGCTCCACTCGGCATATCCAACCCCCGACCCCGTCCGTCAGTAAAGCCACTTATTACAATAGCACCTGTAGAAAAATAGGCTAATCGTTGTATATCTTACATTAGACGAAGGATGTTGTAAATATCAAAAATCTAAAGAGTATTTTGTGATTTAAAAATGTATTTCAACATTAAAAAGCAAAAATTTACATTTTATACCAAAGTACCATTAAACATTTCAAACATATTGCACATAGTATCATATCAGCTACTACTTAATTAATTCTCTCTACCTACAGTTTTAGAAAAAAATAAATCTGGACTGGTCGGATTATCTACCTTCAGTTGTTTTTGGGAAGAGTCAGTGTGTACTGCCTGCTGTGCTGGTTTGCAAATCTATCAATTTTGTCATCCTCCGACACAGATTCCAGTGCACTTTTTTTCGATTGACATCATTGAAAGGTGTTGTAGTTTATTTTGTCCCATTGTGCTTCTCAGCCAGGTGTCTACTAGACGTCTTAAGGCACTAAATGATCTTTCACAACTACAGCTACTGACTGGGATAGTAAAGGGCAACTTGCGGCAGTTTTCTTACTGTTGGAAACACGAGAGGGTCTAAGTGTTGGTACATTTCTTTCATGTCGAAATTTTCGTCCTTTTCTTGTTCCCGCGCCAGGTAATTTTTGGCAACGAGTATTTCTTCTTGTTCTAGTTCTCTTTTATAGTGTGTTGAAAAAGCAGTTAAATCTTCTACCGAGAAAAAGCTTGGTGATATTGGGCTGGACTGCTCACAGGTAGCTAAGAGACATAAAAAAGATCAGCTAAAGAGAACAATGTCGGAAGAAACAGGAGTTCCAGCACGTTCTGTCTTCCTCCTTTCCCTGATGAGGGGGTCAATACAAATAAAAATTTATTGAATGTCAAACTTGAAAAAAAAAAATATTTCAATACATTGCAAAAAAAATATATGTTATGTATATAATTTTCAACTCTTGCGAATGGCTAAATATATATTTACTCTCTCGCTCTCTCTGTCTATATATATATATATATATATATATATATATATATATATATATATATATTAGTGATGTAGCGGATGTCATTTTTTTCACATCCGCGGATGCGGATGTGGATGAGGATGTTTGATTTCAACATCCGCGGATGCGGATGCGGATGTCTACATTTTCGTTATTTTTTAGGATATATTCGAGATTTGTTGTGTTTAACGTATATAATAAGTTATTATATAGAGAGAGCTGTAGCTATAATGTAGTATAATTGATTAATTGTACAATAATTGCTGTACTTTTCCCTGAACATATAAAATAATAGCAAGCATCTAACTAATATAGAAATCAATTAGTGAATTCGTCTGCAAATAAATTCGTTATATTTTGTTGAGTTTCAGCCACAATTAGAAACCATAATTGTGTTACCCGACCTCTTTCCCCAACCTCCACCCTTATAGAAAGAGATCTTTAATTAGCTTGATAACTATTTATATTAAGTTTAAAGTTTTATTAGGCATATTTATAAATGAGTAATTAAAATAAAGTAAACTAAGATGTTCATCGTTTAATATTCAAACTTAATTATAGGAAGGTTATGCTTAAGGAACATTAATTTTTCTGCCTTTTCTGCTGCCAGTCTGTTTCTCTTTTCATCATATATTAATCCAGCACTGCTAAATAATCTCTCGCTTGGTACGCTTGTTGGAGGACGTGCTAAATGTTTCCTTGCAAGTTTACTCAAGTATGGATAGATATTCTGCGTATTTTTCCACCAACTAATAGGATTGTCACATGCAGCCAGCGTTTTTCTTGGTGATAGCTCTCGATCATTTTTACTACATCTTTTGACATCGCGTAGGTCTCGTCATCGCTGCTTGACTCAAGAAACTGAGAGAGAGATTCTGTGATAGATTTGCTTGTTGAAGGTGTTGGTTCTGTCACTGAAACTTTTATTCTTTTGGTGGGTGGCGAAGCGACAGATTCAAGAGATTGAAGCTCTTCAACTGCTTTGCCAAGTGATGATTTAACTCGTTCTAATGTACTAGGTGAAAATAACTTAGCTTTGTAACGTGGATCTAAGTAGGTTGCAAGAGAGTAACTTCATACAAGAACAGCCTCTCGTCTTGTCGCTTGCATCACTTTTGCGCACAATGAACTAGTTCATTATTATAGTAGAATTTGATAATTTCCGCTTATTAATGACGTTTTATCTCAACGGTCCACATCCGCACGACATCCGCAGTCCAAAGTGCGGATGCGGATGCAGATGCGGATGCGAGAAAATGTGCGGATGTTCCGCGGATGTTCCGCGGATGCGGATGCGGATGTGACCTACATCACTAATATATATATATATACACACACACACACAGTATATTATTATTATTATTATTATATTTAGTTATGAAATTCTTCATTTTCAACTTAATGAATATAAAATGAAGTAAATCAACGTGGAAACATCGACCAAAGTTGTTAATTTATTCGCCAAAACAAAATTTCAATACTTTTAAGTGAAAATAACAGCTTAAGACGGGAAACTTATGCTAGAATTCAGTTAACATTCATAATGAAAAACTTAGAATATTGAGGAAACGAAAAATGAATTATTGAAGTTACTTCAAATTGATATCCGAGATTTATCTCACACTGGATTATTATTGACCAGCACCATCGGAAGTCGAATCCCCCAACCTCAGTGTCTGCACCTCGCTTAAAGGGAATTTAAGAGAATAAACAAGGTATTATATGAATGCTGTCAATATCATTGCTCTGCGGGAAAAGATACATGCCTACAATCAACTCCAAATTTGGGATCCACAGCAAATATGGTGAATGTAATTATTTTATGGTTGAATTTTGTTGATGAAATAAATCTGAATTAATATTCGATATATATATATATATATATATATATATATATATATATAAAATTCCACTTCGACATTAAACATGAAAATAAAGTTTTAACCATGTAATGACTCGCCATATTTGTTCCTGATAACAAGGAAGATATACCGAAATTTTGTGGGCGGAGTTACAATACCCAACTGTATATAAGCGCTTCGAACTAGATTGGTCTTCATTAGTTCAAAATTCAGCAGTGATTTCAATGTGTATATATACATACGGTACATCTTTTGTGTTAAAGCAACATGTCGAACTCATCAAGCTTTACTTCCGATAAATATTTAATGTAAGTGTCATTTTTTCTCTCATGTCATCAGTGAAGGTTGGTTCTTCTTAAAATTATTTTATTTATAGCTGTAATATATGTAAATACACTTCATATTTCGCATTCATTATAGTGCTCAGACCCAGTGTCATCAAGCTGTTTGAAATAGCGTCATTTTCGATGACTTTCTAATCGAGGAAGCAAATAGAGTTATTGCCGATACTCTTTAAGTAAATATATTATTATCTCCAATTTTTCTCACAAGTGCGAGGCTCCAAACGTTTCTTAGAAGAAAAATATCTTGATATTTTTTGCTTATTGATTCAAAATAACATATGTATAGTTTATGTCGAACACTGTATACAAATCCTATTCGATTATTCTTGGGATGCGCAATTAGATCAGTGTCGACGAACTCTATAATGCATCAGTATCTGACCACGCGTCTGACTTCAGCAGCGAAGAACTTGTGCGCTCAAAATATCCCATTTTGAGTCAAGAGACCATGTAAGTTTTTTTCATTTGTTTAAATGTGTGTAATTATTTATTTATCAGATTTTAAAAACAGCGATGTTTTTTGCTATCTTTTTTTTCTGTTTATTACAGTGCCCGCGCTTTGAACATCTTGAAGAAGTTTTTCAAAATGACGTCAGCATTACTGTCTTCTTTGGATTTCATATAATTAAAGTTTATAATCGGGAAAGGACTTTCTGTACACCCTGTATATAAACATTTTAACAGAGTTGTGCCTAGCGGCGCTAGTTAATTATTAGCGCATCCATTAGCGGCGCTATTTTTCAAAATAGTTAGCGGAACATATAGCGCCGCTATTTTTCAAAATAGTTAGCGGAACATATAGCGCCGCTACATTTTTAGGCAATGTTAGGCGCTAAGCGCTAATATAAATTAAAATCAGTAGTCTTAGAATGGTATTCTCTATATTACGTTGCTTTTTGTGCATAATGCTGAACGCAGAATGTATAATAATAAACAGTTTCCTGAACTGAGTATGTAAAGGAAGACAATCTCTTTCCAATAAATAAATTTAATTATAAATATCAAATTACGCAATTTTCTTGAATACCCAATAATCATTTTAAAGATATAATTTTGTTCCCATTTGACACTATAAAAGAGAATAACAAATAGCGAACACATATAAATATATACAAATGCATTATTATTATTACAAAATAGTACTTAGCTATACATTTCATAAAAATTAGCGCCAAAATTAGCGTTAGCGTTAACGCCACTAATTTTAAAAACTGTTACAAGGAGTTACAAGGAAAAGAAGTACCTCAAAAGGCCTTGCGGCCCATACCGAGGAGGTACCAATGGCAACGGGTGCCAGGGAAAATAACGTTAGCGGCGCTAGAATTTATTTGCATTAGCGTTAGCGACGCTATATTTATCAGTTAGCGCGTACAGCTGTGCACTTTAATTCACATTGAGGTCGGAGGTTCGACTACCAATGGTGTAATATCACTGTTATGCCTAAGACAGTGTTGTCATGGAATATGTACGCTACATTCATAGCAGCAGTGGATCAGCGTACTATATTACATCAGGTGAACAATTCAGTGATGTAGGTCTCGAGATCGGTCTCGGTCTCGAGACCGATCTCGAGACCCAATTTGCAGATCTCGATCTCGATCTCGGTCTCCGCTATTTAGATCTCGGTCTCGATCACGGTCTCGACAGACACGGTCTCGGTTTTTCTCCCCGAGACCTTTCGAGACCTCTCGAGACGGTAATGAAAAATAAATGTTATTAGCATATTCATGATGGTGGCTTGGTTGAACAGACACAATTCAGAATGTTTATGAAAGTTTGTAAAAGTAAGGGACTCTAGGTATTCACTAATCACTAATGGTATTGGAAAAATGCTATACAGGAAACTCAAGCACGGAGAATGAGCAGATACAGAGAGACAGCGCTCATTTTCACAGCAGCGATGACGAAATAAAACAGAGTCAAACCAAAGTTCCGAGACTAATGGCAAAATATGAAAGCTATCGGTTCAAGCAGAAGAACGTTGAAACTGGGAAGATTTTGAACCACAGGGAACAGTTGCGGCGGTACCTCTTAGAGATCGATGAATCTCATATTTTAGACAACTGCTCTCCAATAAAGTTTTGGCACCAGAAAAGGGATAAATTCCCATCACTGGCCAATATTGCCATGACTGTTTTAACAGTGTCTGCCTCTAGTGCTCCAATTGAGCGTGTATTTGACGCGTTCGGTGGAGAAGGGGCGAACGCAACATTTTCGAATTATGCCACAAAATGCAGTTAAAGTTTGCAAACTTTAAACCTTTGTATTTTTCCAGTATATTGAAATGTTGTATGAATTTGAACACATATTTGAGTAAAATATTGTTGTGTAATATATCGATATAATAAAACGCCAAGAAATTTTACAATATTATTTATTGATAGCTTCTGATGTTAACTGGTGTAATCCATTATATGGTCCTCTTCGTCGAATGTTGTCTTACCTGCTTCAACTGTTTCGGTTTCTTCCAGTTCCTTTAACAATCTTGTATAATAGTTCACTGCAGTTGCAGGCATTAGGTCTGATAATTCTTTGAGATCTTTTATTTTTTCCTTAGTTATTGGCAGCAATTGGGAATACTTTGGTTGCAGTGTCTGCTGGGCTAGATTGAATAAACTGACACTGTAGGTTTTTTCCCTTTCTGCAGTCTGACGGGATGGCTATTATCTGGGGTTGTGCGGTATGCAGTAGATATTACGTAGCCTTCTTTGTGTTGAAAGTCAAATATTAACTTTCTTGCATCTGTAAATTTAGTAGTTGTTGATTTCCTAATGACAATGCACGTTTTTAGGACGTCAAAATCGAGAAAATCAGCCTATTTCATTTCTACAACTAGGAAGCGCTGCGAAACGGCTGTAGTTATGGCCGTAACATAATCTTTTTTGGTGTAAATAATATTGCTGTAATTATGTTTTATATTTTGTTCAATTTGGCCAAATTGAGCATCACAGGGCATTGTCGAGTGACCAGAAAGTAGATAGATGTGTTCAATGTGAAGCAATGATGCGGAGTGAATTTCTCTGAGATACATTAAAACCTAAATTTTACCGTGAAAGAGTGCAGACTAACATCTAATTTTTTGCATAGGTAAAGCAAAGGTTTTAAAGGATAATTATACGACAAAAACTCATTTTTCGAATTTTGTGGCGTTCGCCCCTTCTCCACCGAACGCGTCATTTAGCCATGGAGGCATAATAATGAGGCCCCACAGAAATCGAACTTCAGCAGATCTTCTGAGCATGCTGATGTTCCTTAAATGTAATGAGCACCTATCATACTTTAAATAAATGCACAAGTCAAACTGGGTAGTGGGTACGTTCATTAAACCTTCTGTAACAGATATAAAAGTAAATAAATAAAAAGTATATATATATATATAATTAGTGATGTGGTCACATCCGCATCCGCATCCTCATCCGCGGAACATCCGCACATTTTCTCGCATCCGCATCCGCACTTTGGACTGCGGATGTCGTGCGGATGTGGACCGTTGAGATAAAACGTCATTAATAAGCGGAAATTATCAAATTCTTCTATATTAATAGAACTAGTTCATTGTGCGCAAAAGTGATGCAAGCGACAAGACGAGAGGCTGTTCTTGTATGAAGTTACTCTCTTGCAACCTACTTAGATCCACGTTACAAAGCTAAGTTATTTTCACCTAGTACATTAGAACGAGTTAAATCATCACTTGGCAAAGCAGTTGAAGAGCTTCAATCTCTTGAATCTGTCGCTTCGCCACCCACCAAAAGAATAAAAGTTTCAGTGACAGAACCAACACCTTCAACAAGCAAATCTATCACAGAATCTGTCTCTCAGTTTCTTGAGTCAAGCAGCAATGACGAGACCTACGCGATGTCAAAAGATGTAGTAAAAATGATCGAGAGCTATCACCAAGAAAAACGCCTGGCTGTATGTAACAATCCTATTAGTTGGTGGAAAAATACGCAGAATATCTATCCATACTTGAGTAAACTTGCAAGGAAACATTTAGCCTGTCCTCCAACAAACGTACCAAGCGAGAGATTATTTAGCAGTGCTGGATTAATATATGATGAAAAGAGAAACAGACTGGCAGCAGAAAAGGCAGAAAAGTTAATGTTCCTTAAGCATAACCTTCCTATAATTAAGTTTGAACATTAAACAATGAACATCTTAGTTTACTTTATTTTAATTACTCATTTATAAATATGCCTAATAAAACTTTAAACTTAATATAAATAGTTATCACGCTAATTAAAGATCTCTTTCTATAAGGGTGGAGGTTGGGGAAAGAGGTCGGTGGGGTGCATTTGAGTTGGGTTCACGTCCCGCATCCTGGTAACACAATTATGGTTTCTAATTGTGGCTGAAACTCAACAAAATATAACGAATTTATTTGCAGACGAATTCACTAATTGATTTCTATATTAGTTAGATGCTTGATATATTTTTATATGTTCAGAGAAAAGTACAGCAATTATTGTACAATTAATCAATTATACTACATTATAGCTACAGCTCTCTCTATATAATAACTTATTATAACGTTAAACACAACAAATCTCGAATATATCCTAAAAAATAACGAAAATGTTGACATCCGCATCCGCATCCGCGGATGTTGAAATCAAACATCCTCATCCGCATCCGCATCCGCGGATGTGAAAAAATGACATCCGCTACATCACTAATATATTATATATATATATATATATATTATATATATACATATATATATACTGGGTGATCCAGATAAATGGGACCCATAAAAAAAAAGCCAAATATTTTTAATATTTAATTCCTTTCATAAAAACTATACATCATTCGAAAGAGAGAGTTACAAGTTTATTATGAAATATTTATTTTTTTAAAATGACTCCTTTCAAATGTGCTCCATTAGTTGCCAAGCATTCCAGTGTTCTCGCTTGTAAGTTCTGCATCACTTTTGCAAGAGTGTGCGGTGGTATGGCCTGTATCTCATTTGTGATGGCGGCCTTCAATTCTTGCAAGGTCGTTGGGTTATTTCTGTAGACCCTACTCTTTAAATATCCCCAGAGATAATAATCTAAGGGAGAAAAATCCGGAGACCTTGCGGGCCATTCAACGTCTCCAAATCTTGAGATTAACTCGCCTGGAAACGTTTGACGCAAAACTGCCATGCAGTTCCTCGTGGTATGGCAGGTAGCTCCGTCTTGTTGGAACCAGTGGTTTTCTAGACAAAGATCTCTTAATTTAGGAATAAGGAAATCGGTCAACATTTTTTCGTAGCGATCACCATTTACAGTGACCGTGTTTCAGGTGGAATCCTCGAAAAAGTACGGCCCTATGATCTGAGATGCAGTAAGACCACACCAAACAGTTACACGCTGACTATGCAACGGGACTTCGGTAATATTCAATGGATTTTCTGTTGTCCAGAAACGACAATTTTGTTTGTTTACAGTTCCATTCAAGTGAAAATGGGCTTCGTCTGACATAATCAAAGTTGCTAGAAAATTGGTGGTCATTTATCTTCTGTTGGATCCATTGACAGAATTGTCGTCTTCGTGCGAAATCTCCATCGTTTAGTTGTTGCACTGTTTGAATTTTATATGGAAAGAGCATTAAATTTTGCTTGAATATACGGTGTGTTGTTGTTCCATATCCAACTCCTAACAGCTGAGAAGCACGTCTGATGCTTATGTTAGGATTATCCTGTACAATTTCATGAGTTCTGTTAATGATCTCGTCTATCCTTGCTGTGCGCACTCTTCCAGTTGGTTTTCTTTTTCCAATGCTGCCAGTTAGGGAAAAATTTCTGACACACCGACGGATTACTTTCTTAGAATGTGATTTTGACATCTGAAAATTTGTCTTGAAAGATCTTTGAGCTGAAACTACACTTCTTCCATGCTCATAATATTGCTCAGTTATGAAACGCAGCTGTTCCACAGTCCATGCAGTCATCTTGAAGGGTTAGTTTTAACTAACACTTTTATTTTGTTTTGTATCTTATCTTGTCTTGTATTGTCAAAACCTATACAATCCTGTACAAACTTGTAACTATCCTCTTTCGAATGATGCGTATGATTTTATAAAAGGACTTATACTTTAAGAGTTACAGGGGTTTCTTTTGGGTCCCATTTCTCTGGATCACCCTTTATATATATATATATATTCATTTGTTAATTTATAGGCTACACTTTTTGCATTCAACACACTACATCTGAGAAAGTAGTTATTAGTTTATTAATATACTTAACATAGTCTAATTTCCATAGTAGTGTAAAACAAATTGAAAGGGCATGATCTTGGTCTCGATCTCGATCTCGGTCTCGAATTTTAAGGGTCTCGATCTCGGAAGGTAGATCTCGATCTTGAACCTTTGATCTCGGTCTCGATCTTGGTCTCACAAGATCAGGTCTCGGTCTCGGTCTCGGTCTCAGTCTCGGACTTGGTGGTCTCGACTACATCACTGGTGAACATCTTTTAAAGTGGTGGCCGGTAAAGTTCATAGTATGGCGTCTCACACACACTCACACACACACACACACACACACACACACACACTATCTGTCTATCTCTCTTTCTTGAAAGGGATATGAACTCAATATCTGTACCCAGCTATACGGTACCCACACACAAATGAATGACAGAATTACTGGTTTCAGAATCGCTGTTCTGACTGAATACGCCATTCAGAACCCCAGGACACGCGTGGGTTCGATTCCTACTAACTCTTATTTTGCCACTTTAATGCTTTCTCCTTTTCCATTTATTAAATATGATTATTGCACCTAAAACTGTAAACTGATTTTGGTTGTTATACAGGTTAACACTTCTTGCAGGTGCACAGGGACTTTTCGCTCACCCTGTACAAAACAAACATATACACGCATTATATCAGCGAAAATTAACAGAACTATTTATACGAAGAATGGTGTTGAGCATACTTTAAATTCTCTTTATTAATAAAAATTTTTAAAATGTGGACTAATTAAATTCCTGTCCACTCTAAATAGCGGAAAAAGGACATAAGCATTCATAAAGAAAATTTAGAAAACAAGCAACCTCTTTTAAATAATTTAATAACGCGATAATTTGCTCGTGGAAGCAGACGGATTATTATTATTATTATTATTTTGGTTTTTAAGGCAGACGACATCACCGGCTGCGCTTTTCATCAAAAGTGACCGGGCTCATATATAAGATTGGGAGAATGGTACTTGTAGTTATTCTGAGACGTTATAAGTTATGTAATGACATATACTGCTATTATTTAGAGAGAGAGAGAGAGAGAGAGAGAGAGAGAGAGAGAGAGAGAGAGAGAGAGAGAGAGATATGCATACATTTTAACTGTTACCATAAATATACAGTTGTTGAGCATATAATCATTGTAGCGGGTATAGAAGAAGACTTTGTTTTAACAACTCTCGCTCATATTGAAAGAGAAATCACAAACAAAGGAGTTTGTTAACTCGGTTTCAATACAATACGATGAAGGCATCTTCATGTAATAAAAGTAAACAGAAATAGAAAATAAACGAATTTCAATATTTGGTGACTAAACACAACGTTTCAGTAACGAAACGTCACTTTCGTTTCAGGAGTGTTACGCATGTTACTATTCAGAGTGAAGTGAATCTTAAATTCTCCACCTAAATTTCAGTACTCGTAAATGTGTCCATCGCGGTTGAATTAACTTTTTAACAGTTAATTAACAGTTTTGAAACATTCGCTAAAACTAATAACTGTAACGTATCTCTGTAGTAACTGTAACTTATTCTCAAAATTACGTCAGATTTCAACAACAGCCATTTCAGAACTTCAATACATTAAAATAGTTCTACTAACCAACTAAATTGTAATTACCTGCACTGTGTTGGAAGTGGACAGGTGCACAGGGACTTTTCGCCCACCTGTATGTTACAGGGAATCTGTGTAACTTGCATTTCATGAAATCCCTAAAATGTTCAGGGATTTCATGTAAGGTTAAGTCGTGATATTTTTGTTAAACCTACATGGAAATTATTGAATGCCCGGTTAGGTCATCTGTGCGCCCTTGACGATTGGTTAGGTCGTGATATTTTCGTTAAAACTAACGAAAATATCACGAAACAGGCTGTGGGTGACTTCGGCTGAACTCAAGGCTTACTCTTGTATGTGATAGGCTTAACCTTAAGCCTAACTGGGTTAGGCATATTAACATACGTGGGAATGTTGGTTTAAGCTAGCTTTCGCTACCAAATTCGCAATCATATAACCCGATTAAAGTCCTCATTATTATTTCCCAGATTTACAGGTGTAACAACGACAAGGCAATTGTGGGACAACCCTTCAGAGGTAGTGGGACTCGATCCAGCGTCGCGTGGTTTCACAATCAGCGCTCTTACTGATCACGTCATCCAGAATCTCCCCAAAAATTGTCGTTAAAGTGAGGCCAATATTTATGCTGTTTGATCTTGTTTCATTGAACTCGCCTTGTCTTTATAAAACATATGGGGTTCTGGATGGCATGATCGGCAGGAGTGCTGACTCTGAAACTGGGTGATGCGGGTTCAGTCCTATTAGTTCTTTGTTTCTCACTGACTCCGTATCCTGTAGTTATGAACTTGGAGGTTTACATAAATCTAAGGAGATTACAACCATTGTTTCAATATAATGTACCAAATACTTATAATAATTTTAATTAATTAAGATGAACATATAATTGGAAATGTATTAATAAATGATAGTAAGATAAAGAGAAAATAGTTACTTACAATTATAATTTAGTTACTATTCGCCAAACATTTAAAGTAAAAGTCTTGAAATGCTTTAGTCTGAAATATTTCAAATTCATATACATTTTGGAGGATTATTTAGACATTTTAAAAATTTGGAAGAACTTCCTTGGGGAAGCTCAAATTAAATTACCACAAATGGAGAGCAATTCTGACTTAAATAAATTTTACGTACATTGAACTCAAGATCGTATGATCTTAAGACTTTAAAAGCAGCTTCTCCTTTGAGTTCAGGAACGAAAATTTCTCAATTAGAAAATTCTCTTTCCTCGTTTTTGATTTTTGTTTTCTTCACTTCTCTTGTTTACTTGTTTCTTTTCTCAGTCAGTCAGACAGACAGACAGACAGACAGATAGACAGTCTGTCTGTCTCTCTTTTCCTTTACCTCTTTCTTGGGCTAGCTTAGTGTGGCTCTCTCTCTCTCTCTCTCTCTCTCTCTCTCTCTCTCTCTCTCTCTCTCTCTCGTCTTCCTCTAATAACTGCTCAACAAATAACTATAAAACAAACAGTAAAATTCGAAAAAAATGTCATTTCCACATTCATTGATGTTTAACTTCGTTTCAGTAGAAATTTCATTGCAGTGTTACAACTGCGCCATCTACATTTCAGGAGTTGGAAATAAGCGAGAAAAACACCCTAGCAATACATATCAATTGCCTATGACATATTTCTCTTCGCAGCTACTTATTAATTATTTAGCAACAGAGTTTTCCTAAAATCTTGCCCAAACTTGACAAATATTAACACAACTTTCATTTTGGAAGGAGATAAATCTTACAGAAAGTTTTGGTGAAATAAACACACACACACACACACACACACACACACACACACACACACACACACACACAGATATATATATATATATAATATATATATATAATTATTATACCCCAAATTATACCCCAAATGGAGAGGAAATTCAGAAAATTCTAGAGCAAAAGATTTAGGGGTTGTAGTGAATGATGATGCGAAATTAACACAAATTAAGATAGCAGTAAACAGAGCAAAGAGAATAACGGGGCAGATATTGAGAACCTTTAAACGAAGGGATAGGAATGTAATGATTCCTCTACTGAAAACACTGACCATACCCAAATTGGAACACTGCTCGGTCCTAACATCCCCATATAAAAAAGAAGATATTAGACAGCTGAAAAGGATTGAGAGAAGCTTCACAGCCAAGATCAAGAGGCGCAAAGGACTAAATTACTGGGAAAAGTTACGTGAACTAAACCTATATTCACTGGAAAGGAGAAGAGAGAGAGAGAGATACATCATTATTTACACTTGGAAAATAATGGAGAAACTAGTCTCTAATCTTACTTTGAACCCTGTAACCCCCCCAAACAACGGTGGAAAGTAGAAAAAGAAGACTGTGTCGTGTTCCCAAATTAAAGGCGAGACAGGGAACATCCTTAATCTTAAAAGAAACTAGTTTTGTTGTGAGAGGACCAAAACTATTTAATCAGCTGTCCAAAGACCTAAGGAACACGAATGGTGTTGTAGTGGACATCTTCAAAAGAAGATTAGACTCCTGGCTCAGAACAATCCCCGATGAGCCGGGCGTACCTGGCTATGTGAGGTGGAAAGTACGAAACCAACTCACTACTTCACCAGGCCAACTCGAGAGGAGGGGCGACAAGCTTGACCTTCGTGAAATGAGGAATCATCGCGCGGAACTTTTGAAAGGTTGAAAGGAAAGGTATCTATAATTTAGGGGCTGACCGATAGTATTCCCAAAGTATCGGTACTGATACCGATAATTAGAAGAAAGTATCGGCCGATACCGATATCTGTCCAAAATATCAAAATATGATTCAAAGAATGTAATTCGACACATGTACTGTAATTCAAAACATATATTTAAAGAAATGGAATTCACAAAATAAAAGTCATGTAATGGAAACAATATGTAATAAAAAAATTGCAATTCAAAAAAATGTAACTCAATATAACAGTTCACTCAATAATCAAAATTGATGAACTTCAGATTTCTGGAGAGGAAGATTTGTTCCTCAGCGTTGATTGGGGTGATGTTGGCTCGTTTCACATTGATAACATCTCCAGCCGTTGAGAAAAGCCGTTCAGAGTCAACTGATCCAGAGGGGCAGCTCATGCATTTCTCAGCAACTTTGGCAATCTCCGGGAAATCAGCAGAATGTTCTCGCCAGAAAATGAATGGATCCCTATCCTCAGCGATCCGAGGTTACGACCAATAGGCGTCCAGGGCTGCTTCCACTCGTGCGTCTTGGACAGTGAACCTCGTGTCCGTATCCCTCGTTTGGGGTTCTTCAACTAGAATAGGACGAACGTGATCGTCGAGATCGCTACCTTCTGAATCGGAAAGGTTTTCTCAAAGAGCGATTTTCTTGGACGGAGAAACCGGACCACTTCGGCGGCGTTTCACGGCAATTGCACCTCCAATACGCTTTCGTTGGGCCCCCTCCATGTGACTGCGTATCTCTTGTCTCAACAATTCCATGGCCTTTTCTCGCATGTCGTCGTCTATCAGCCCAACTCCTTTGAATCGGGGATCAATTTCTGTGGCTAGCAGCAGTTTCTCATTTGAATTATGCTCTCGAAATCTCTGTTCGAGAGAATCGCCCAGCTGGCTCTTTAGAATCTTGACACCAGCATCATTCACTGAGCACGCTGCACAGATTCCTTTTGACAGAGATTTGACTGTAGGTAAAACTTATGATAAAAGCAAGTTTTCCTCACTGATTTTGAGCGCTGCAGTTTTGAAGACAGCAAGCACGTCAATAAGCTTGACCATAAGCTTCCATTGCGTTGAAGTCAACGTATTTTCCAGGGGCCATTCGACGTCATATTCAATGATAGCTTGCTTTTGGGAAAGTAGTCGCTGCAACATTTCCAGCGTGTAATTCCATCTGGTTGGCACATCTTGAATCAGCTTCAGTTGAGGCAAGTTAAGTCTTCTTTGAATTTGATGTAGGCGCTGCGTCGCTTGCGGAGAATGTTTGAAGAATCATTTTACAGATTTTCATGAATCTACTCCCAGAATTAGTAGCAGAAGTTGTACATTGACTCTTATTAGTTTCATTGAACTCAGTCTTGTGCTTGTTGATAAGGTGACTCCTTAGGTTCGATGTAGAGAAGGTACTTGCGCTTGTTCCTCCACGAGAGACAGAGACACCGCACAAATTGCAGATCGCCTGTTTTACATTAGTGCTTGAAGCAGTGAAGAACTTCCACACAATGCTTGGCATTGTCACTCTCACTAAAGCAAAAGCGAATAAATTTATACCAGTAGTTAATAAATTTACAAAAAAATTATTACACACTGTTGAACTGATTCACAACTTGCGAACTGAGGAAATGACGCCGCGATGGTTACGGGCTCGCTTTATATAGAGCGGTAATGAGTCATGGAAACTTCTAGAAACGTCGGGATAAATCGCGAACACACACGTAACTTCTCGAGCAGCCGGGAAGTTTCTATTTGGAGAAAGCCGTTTTTTTATTCTTAGAAACAAAAAACTATCGGTATCGGTAGCTACTAACCATCGGTATCGGTACCGATACCGATAGAACCGCCAGTCGATGCCTAATCTATATATATATATATATATATATATATATATATATATATATATATATATATATATATATTAGGGTGGTTTCATCTCATAGAGGTGGAATTCTATTCCAATTTTTTTTCTTTGCCAACCCATCATCTAGTGGCACTTGGGTAGAAATTGTAGAGCAGGAATATTTTATGATCAAATTATATTTAGGACTTGCTCAACTCATTTGAAATTTTACGAATATAAAATATATTGATATTAAATAGGAATCAATGAAATTCGTACTATAAATATAATTTGCTACAATAGCCCATTATTATGTTGTCCTTGAGGCAAAAAACAAAAAACTAATATTTATATAAAAATAAAAACAAAAAAGTTTATAAAAAAAAAAAAAAAAAAAAAAAAAAAATCACGTTCGCAGCGTTAAAAAATTGCAACACAATATTAGCGACGCAGGTATTTAACAAATTTGTGCTTCTTTCAACTTCTCAGGAGCAACGACGTCGATGACAACACGTGCGGCCAGTGCCATCTGGTTGGTTGGTGTTACTCAGGCGAACTTTACATCATCGAAGCTCTCATCTCGCCGACAAGTATTGGCTGTTTTATTCCATTTCCACAATCAGCAAAAATTGACTCTTAAAGATAGCGTGTTCAAGACAGCTGATCTCTTGCTTCCAATTTGGATGAAAGCTCGAGTGCCTACAAAAGCTGCTAAACATGTCGAACACATCAAGAAGCTTCATACTGAGTGGCAAGTGCTCAAGGAGAATACAAACTGAAAGTCTGCCACGAACCTTGCCAACCAGGCAACATTTCAAGATGGGTTAGACAACCTCTTCGACATCGCCCACCAGGATGCCATGCAGCTGATGAAAATTGAAGAGGACAGACAATTCTTGGAAGCTCAACAGGAGACAGGACAGAGGGGCACGATGGCTGGAGTCGACAAAAAACTCACTCTGCAAGAAGAACGTGTTGCAAGAAGGAGAGCGGAAGCTTCAAAGCGGCCTGGCAAAGCGGCTTCATCAAGTGCTGCTGCAACGGACGTCGCTGTTCTTGAGTTGTCTTCATCGAGCAACTCGTCAGAAGTGGAGGAAGAGCTTGCACCATCAGAAACGCGTGCTCCTAAACGAGCTCGACTTCGTGGAACTGTAAGTGTGGTGACACCTGAAGTGGCAGCTGCACTAGATCGGACTAATGTGACTGACTGGCAAGCAGCGCGCATATATTTTCAGCATTAGCGTCCACGAGCCAATTCGGTCACGAAGTAGAAGACCTGATGATCAGCCGAGCGCTATATGCAAAGAGCGGATGGAACATCGGAAGAAGTTTGCTCATGAGATGAAGGAAAGCTTCGACGCAGCAGTTCCTCTGATCTTGCACTGGGACGGCAAAATCATGGAGGATTATTCTGGTCCTGGTGGACCGTCTCCTGATTCTTGTATCTGGACAAGACGTGGTGAAGTTGCTGGCAGTTCCAAAACTTCGGTCGGGAAAGTCAGAAGTAATTGGGAGTGCCATCGTGGAGACGATAAATGAGTGGGGACTGAGGGAACGAGTGAAGGGCTCTGCTTTCACACCACCGCGTCCAACACTGGTTCAAAGAAAGGAGTTTGTGTTCGTTTGGAAACTGAGCTTGGGAGGAACTTATTGAACTTGGCGTGTCGACATCACATCTCGGAGATACTCCTAGAGACGGTCTTCAGCCTTCATGAGGTCTCCAGCTCCAAATCCCGAAATATCCAGCTCTTCGGTCAGTTCCGGGACTAGTGGCCTCACCTCGATAAGACAGCATACTCCTCGGCAGTGGATGAAGAAGACCTAATCCCTGTGATAAATGGATATAAGACTGAGGTCATTGCATTTGCTGTTGACTAGCTGTTCAAATTTAAGCCACGGGATGACTACCGTGAGCTCCTTGAGCTGACGATTATCTTCCTTGGAGAAGTCCCTCCACGCGGGATCCATTTCCGATATCCAGGAGCAATACACTGAGCTCGTTGGATGGTTCGAGCTCTCTACACCATCAAAATGTGGGTCTTCCGCAAGGAGTTTCCCCTCCAGCAACAACAAGGATCATCAAGAAGGCCATCGCGCAGTGATATGGTGTGGAGCCACCTCCAGGAAGTAAACCTCTTTGTCACGGCCATCTATGTCAAATACTGGTTTCAGAGTCCGTATTCAGTAGAAGCTCCGAGAAACGATCTGAAATTCCTCCGTGCACTAGCTAACTATGCTGACAAAGATATATCTCAGGCTGTCAGCACAGCTTTCAGCCGCCATCTTTGGTATCAACATTGGTAGACTTCGGTTTCTTCGATGACAGTGTTGCAGCAGAGGAGAAGAGGCAGATGGTAAATGCCTTGAAAAACAAAATCAGGTGCGAGGAGCCCCCTAAACGGATCTCTCCAGTTGGCCAGGCATGTGGGAAAGAATTACACGATTTTGTCACCATGTCAACTTGAAGTTTTTTGAAATACTTGAACTGTCTCAAGATTTCTTGGAGGAGGATCGAACACTTTGGCCAGTCCGTGAATCATACAGGAGGAGCCAGGCTACTGTCCGGTCGGTGAAAGTGATCAACGACCTTGCAGAACGCGGTGTTGCACTCATCCAGGAGTTCAATGCATCTCTCACGCGCAGTGAAGAGTAGAAGCAGTTCCTTCTAAAAGTCAGTGAAGATCACCGGAAGGTCTTCTTGTCACCAACGAAGAAGTCTGCCATCGTGCGAACCAAGCAACGAAGATTCTCTGGCATTTATCTAATAATATATGTCATGTAAATTGTCAATGGAGAAATTCCAATGTTTTTTTTTGTACAATACACAAATTATTTTTTTAATAAAATATCCCCCAACACGGATGGTTGTGGACCACAGTCATTAGGGGGATGGGGCTAATGACCTGTTGTGTGAAAGGAACACTTATTACAATGTTTTAATTTAATTTGTCAAAATGGACAGCATGCTTTTCACATAACAGCTCCATTTTTTTTAAATGTGTCCCAATAGCAATAAAATGGATGGAGGGCCTATCAAAAAAAACAAAATAGCTTTGAGCAAGCCCTAAATATATTCTGATCTCGAAACATTTTTTAGTGTAGCATTTTTTAAGCTAGCGGCACCAAATGCCGGGTTGGCATAACAGATATTCGGACATCAGATTTATAAAACCACCCTAATATATATATATATATATATATATATATATATATATATATATATGTTGTAAAGAACGACGCTTGTGTAGAAGAACGTTCCGCACAAGATGAGGAGGGAGAACGAACAAATATATATATAATATGTTTATTTATAAATTTAATTTAATAATTTATTCATTTTAGTTGGCTTAGGTTAGGTTAGGTTAAACCATGTTATATTGTCTCACTCAGTTTAGTTATGTTTAGGTTATGTTAAGTGAAAGTCACTCGCGAGGAATTAAGCTACAGTTGGAATACAATCCCAATATACTGTAAACGTATCCTTAACAGCAAAAAAACAAAGAAAAAAAATGTCGACAAACGAGGGGAAACTATATAAATTATTTTCCTAAAACCTTTGATGAAATTGACCTTTCTTCAATTTGTGATGAAAAGAGAAAATTCGCGTCGAAACGAATGCCACGAAATCGCTTCATTCCCATCTAAGAAAAACAAAACAAAAAAAACGGAAATCGCAAAATCGAACGAACAAGAAAAGAAGGTCCACATTAACCATTCTAAAGTTGAAAATAAACGAAACAAGGATTTCAACGTAAACGAAAAAGTTTCGCTGACTCTACTTCAGCCCTCTTCAATCGAAAAAAAAAAAAAAAAAAAAAAAAAAAAAATATATATATATATATATATATATATATATATATACACACATAATTGTAACTGGGTGTTCAGATGGAAACGTTGAGGCGGATATAAAACAAATATAAAATACTTTGGAGAATATATTGCGGAAGATTTGCACGTCTCCGAGTATGATGGAACGGGAGTAAAGAGTAACGGGAGGCAATTCCCTTCTTCATCAGCCGATATCGAAACCAAATTGAGACCTCAAACCTAAGCTTATGAAGGATATATACATATATATATATATATGACAAACTGTACTCATATTCGCATTTCAGTGTATATATATATATATATATATATATATATATATACATTTCAACTGCAAAGAACACGCAGTATAATTAACGTAAAGAACGACGCTTGTATAGGAGAACATTCCGCGCAAGATGAGAAGGGAGAACGAACAAATGAAAAAATGAGGTAACCACCCGGGAATCGAACCCGGGATCTTCCGATTGCCGGTCAGATATGATAACCACTACACCATGGTCCTCACTCAATCAGAAATCGTAATTCTCCTACATACGCGCAGAAACCAATGCCCCGAGGGGGGCACCTCCCGCATGCCGCACCTATATATATACACATTTCAACTGCAAAGAACACGCAGTATAATTAACGTAAAGAACGACGCTTGTATAGGAGAACATTCCGCGCAAGATCGTTCTCCCGAATCTATCGGCCCGGGTTCGATTCCTGGAGAGGAGAGCTGGTGCACAACTCACACCCAACTGTTCATCCTTTTATTGGTTGGTATACAGATAAATTGGTATGATAAAAATTCCACCCCCCAAAACTGAGGCTGGATGCTGCAAAGGGGTCGAACATAGGTAGATCTTGAACATTTATAGAAAACTCAATCCCCCACATATATATATATATTAGGGTGGTCCACAATTACATAGGAATTTTTTTTTAATGTTTGAGGTCTTACCCTGTTAGTGTTCTCCGTATTGAAAAAGACCAGTGAAAGCACCAGTGCTCTGTGTTAGTTTAGTCCAAAGAACATCCATATCCATATCTAGTTTCTCGCAAATTTTGTTAGTTTGTATTGCAGATACTGCCAGTTATTATCAATCTTGGTGCAGGATCCTTCAGGAGCAAGATGTACCGCAAGTTCGTGTTTCCTTCCTTAGGCAGAACAAATTTACCAGCCATACTCGTACTACCTCAGGCTTGCTCTAACTCAAACTGGACCAAAAACCACAAGTACCCGTAATCGCAAACGGTCCGCATACAGGTCCGTATTTTTATTAGAAAGCATAAAATTTTTTCTACGTATCCGTAATCTCGACACGGAAATGCGTCGTATTTTTAAATTCAAACGAAATAAAATTTAAAGAAGCCTACGCCTTCAGGTGTAACAACCTCCCCAACAAAGAAAAACAATCCCTTTTTTTCTGTATTCTGTTGTTACGATTTCAGTAATTTTCCCGGTATACCTCTTTATAATTTTTTTATTTTCTTTCGACTGTTCTAATTTTAATATTTGTCTTTTTTTTGACGAAACTTTATTGCTCTATTATTTAACAACCAACTATTTTTTTTGCGTTCTTCCACGCGTGTATTTCCCTTGACGCTCGCGTTTCCGTATCTCATTATCTACATATTTTATGTGCCCGAAACTGTATATTTAAAGTACATATGTAGCACCCCGTAATTGTTCACACACACACACACACAAACACACACACACACACACACCGTATACGTATTGTTGAATAAAGGGATATTATCTTTTATTACATTATACATCCAAGTGAAATTACTTGAAAACTCTTTCCATGAAATTTCACCCTTTTTATATTAAAAAGCATTTACAGTGTTGAAATCTCGTAAAATATGTTGAGTAATAAGTGCATTTTATTGCTTACGATGTAATACAGAAAGGAATAATCTAACTTTAGTTATTTGCCCCTAATATGAATTCTCAGATTCCAACTTTGTTGTCAGAACATTTCCAAAATTCAAATAAATGGCCCCCCAAAATATGAAAGTCTAAAAAAGTTTTTTCATCAACGCTTTCCGGATATGAGATCTCCATGCAGATGTTTGCCGCCACACCTGGTGTATATTATATATATATATATATATATATATATATATATATATGTATGTATGTATACTTGATTGAAGGGTTTGTTCTTGGGAAACCGCAATTTTGTAGGGAATAAGAGGACGAGAAGGTGGTACATGTTTATTAGTCAAACGTTTCTGAAATTCAATGTCCATCATCAGTGCTAAAATTGAGAAGTAAAAGAGGGAACAAATATAGTGAATAAATGATTTTATACAATATACTTATGCAGTCCTATGATAATAATTTTAAAAAAGTTACACGAAATGTAGAGAGGCAAGATAATAGCTAAAATATACAAAAATTGAAACACGTCTTACCGGGTTATTATACGAAGGGGGTTAGAAGCCGGAGAGTGATAGCGGGTTTCTATCTGAACCACCACTGAAAAGAAATCCGCTATCACTCTCCGGCTTCTAACGTGGATACTTCAACATTCAACCATTCCCAACCTTTACACAATTAGATTAAACCCCCCTTCGTATAATAACCCGGTAAGACGTGTTTCAATTTTTGTATATTTTAGCTATTATCTTGCCTCTCTACATTTTACGTGACTTTTTAAAAATTATTATCATAGGACTGCATAAGTATATTGTATAAAATAATTTATTAACTTTTGTTAACTTTTTAACTTTTCATTTTTAGCACTGATGATGGAAATTGAATTTCAGAAACGTCTGACTAATAACATGTACCACTTTCTCGTCCTCTTATTCCTTTATATATATATATATATATATATATATGGAAATGATTGCATCAGCAGACGCTATAAAAGGTATACGCCAGGTTGGGTTAACTTTTATTCTGTCGGAACCTAGTGGCCGAGCTCGCGACTCTTAGTTAAAGGTCCCAAGATCGAATTTTGGTGTAGGATATTTTACACACACACACACACACACACACATATATATATATATACACACACAGTAAATCTCACTGGTCAAAAGTCTGAGGACGCCCGAACTTAATGAAAATGTTACTCTAATAGAGACTATATTGTTAAAAAGAATGTGTATTAAGGAAATGTGTATTAAGGAAATGTGTATTAAGGAAATGTGTATTAAGGAAATGGGTATTAAGGAAATGGGTATTAAGGAAATGGGTATTAAGGAAATGGGTATTTATATAAAAATAATGTTACAAATGAAACGAGGCTGCTTAATCATTATTTTGTATATTTTACTTTTTAATAAGTGAAGAAAAGCATTTGTCCGACAACGAAGGCAAGTTTTTGTGGATTACCTTCCAGAATTTCACATTAAATCATTAATACAACACATAATGATTTAGTAGAGGTTTCTTAGTTTCCCTCAGGTACCTTCGCTTTCGGATATTATCCATGGGATTAATGTTAAGGCTTTGAGAGGGCCACTTCAAAAGTTTTAGTTCTCCAGCAGCCCCATTCCTCGCCAGATAGATTTTGTTTATCGTGGCTTTGTGTTTTGGATCATTATCTCGCGTAATTCAAAGTTTTGTCCAATTAGGCAAAATCCACTAGGCAGGGCTTGTCTGATCAACATGTTAGTATAGTGTTCCTTTTCATTATTCCATAATTATTCGCAATATCACTCACTTCAATAGCAAAGGAACATCTTCACATCATTATATATAGATCCAATTCCATGTTTAACGTTGATAACGGCACACTCCTTTTGATCTTCGCGTGGTTACGAAACGTCAACAAAAGCTGAAATAAAGAGAATCGAGGGTAAATAAGAGAATGAAATAATAATAATAATAATAATAATAATAATAATAAGAGAAATAAGAACAATGACAGTAAAAAGGCGTAAAATCTAATTAAAATGAGGGTTTTTACATATTCATTAAATTGACTTTTACCCATTGCTTCACACTTGCGGGATTTACGAATTTTTTACTTGGTTTGTGACTTTTACCAACTATCGCCAAAAAACTTCAATTAAATAAAAGACTCGATGGGAACAGTCAAAGAATAACCTATTTTATTTAAGAAATCTCCCTTTTGTTCTTCTATTTTCTCTTATTCTCTCGTTTTCTCCCTTCTCCCTCTTTCGTCTGCGTTTGTTCGTAGTTGCTGGTAAGAGATAAAAATCTAGAATTCAAAGAAACTTAATCTCGGTTGAAAATATTTAAGATTTGCATAATCACTCATTAACATTGGAAGGGTATGAGAAGACGCGTCGCCAGTCAAAGGCATGACATGGAAAGTCACTCAAGTTTGCAGCTCGTAATTAAACAAAAACAACGTTCACTCTCGCTCTCCCACTCATTCCCTCCCTTACGTCCCTCCCTCCCTCCCTTTCTCTCCTTCTCTTTCTCAATTTCTCTAATTTTGATACAAGGAAGATAATTTAGGATTTTAGTTAATCTATATTAGGGAGTAATTCAATGTTCCTTTTGCAGTAAATGTAGGAGGAGGCGCTGGCCGGGTCTGGTTTCAAAGCATTTAAGTTCTCAGATGATACTTCAAGTGGTACAGATCCTGGATAGGGTATTAGAATCTCCGAATAGCACACGTTCAATTCAAGATAAGCTCAAAGTATACTCGGGTATATCGGGTATACAGGGTATACAATGTAGGATTGTAAGTTAAGTGCTAGAAGGAATTTTGTAAACTTTTTATTCACTTAAAATGCAGGAAAAAATGAATTATTTACTGACGTATCTGCATTTGAATGCATATGAAATAAAATTCTGTGTCTACAGTTTTGTTCTTGAGCGTTTGTTGTTCTGTGAGGGAGCTTGTATAGGGTGGCCCAAAAGTCTGTTGCCCCGACGCATAGGTTTAGAATGCGTCGGGGCAACAGACTTTTGAGCCACCCTGTATATTTAGATTATTTACTGCTTAACACACAAATACACACACACACACACACACACACACACACACGCACACATTCTAAAAACACGAGTGACGAGACTCCAAAATATGGCTAACTATCAATAAATATCAATGGAATATTATTTTTTCTCAAATCAAGAAACTAACTGTCTTCTGAAATCTGAATTTCTCACTTTTTGCATTTTCAGTTGCTGACCGCGGGTGAGAGGAGGAATGACACTGCGTGGGCAGTAATCGGGGTTTCGCCCACTGGTGTAATACCGTTCATCCTTCATCTGGTGAGTATTAGGGTCTATCAATTCTCATTCTCTCCCCTGCCACACATAACCTGAATTCGATCCTGATGCGAGAGTATGTTTTTTGGATGACCCAAACAAGTCGCATGTGAGCGCGAATTGTAGCAATTTAGGGAAAAAATTCATACTTTTTTATCCAAGTTTTAGTAGAGTTTACTTTACTGAGAGACTGAGTACATGAAATAAATATGCACATTTCTTTTCAGGAGTCTCTCTCTCTCTCTCTCTCTCTCTCTGTCTCTCTCTCTTTCTCTCCTGAGGACATGTTTTAATAACTTTATACATACATTATTTAACGATAATCAAAATTTAAATCCTTTATTTATTATAATTACCTAAATTATCGTTATTTTTATATTAATTTTTATATTTAAATAAAATTTAAATATATTTAAAAAAAAAATAAAAATTCAACTCATTAAAATATTTGGGGAAACTTTTATAATAATAAAATTTTTAATTAAAAAACTTTTTAATAAATCGGTTAAAAATTAATTTTTTACATTTAATTTCGTTAATCAAAAACATTTCAAAGGTAAGATACACAGATTTTACTTTTAATTGAATTATTATTATTATTATTAATGATGATAATGATGATAATGATAATAATGATAATAATAACCGTTAAATTAGATAATAGAAGACGTTTTAGAAGTCGGAAACAAATTTAACTGTTTATGGTACAGAAAATCCTTTTACGTTTATTAAATTTTAAGTTACGTCCGATTACTATGTCGTCGTAACGCCATTTTGCTACACGGATAATTAGGTTTTATCGCAGTCTCCTTTCGAGCTATTGTGAATTCCTTAATTCTTACTAAAATTGCTATTATGGTATTTAGTTATGGAGTAACTCGGTTTTTGTTTTATATACAGTGGTTGTTCATAAGTATTCGTACAGAGAAATATTTCAGTTATATTCGTTCTTATCTTTTGTATCATGCATAAGATAGTTATGAAAAGTTTACGGTTTGTTTGGAAAATTTTAACAAATGATAACAATTAGGTTAACTCCAATATATAATGTAAAACATCAGAGAATTTGAGGGAAATGAAAAATGTTAAAATGCAAAAGTTTTCGTACATTTATTTACAAAATTAGTTAATACTTTGTGTGTTCACCTTTTGCTTCACTGACTACAGTGATTCGTTTGGGGTATTTTTCTACGAGGGATCGACATCTTTCAGTAGATCAGCCACTTTTTTGAAGAAAATTATTGCAATTCATTCAGATTTGAAGAGTTTCTTCTGCGGACACCTTTTTTCAAATCGAGTCATAAATTCTCGATTAAGTTGAGATCTGGGCTTTAACTGGGCCACTCGAGAAGCTTTAAATTCTTTTGTTGAAGACATTTCACGGTGCTCTTCCTTTTGTTTTGGATCATTTGATATTTTTTCGAATTCAAGATTCCATTGATGACAAGCTTTCCTGGACCAGAAGCACTAAAGCAACACACTACCACATCTCTGTTTAACTGTAGGTAGGATGTTTTTTTTCCTCGAATGCAGTATTTGGTTTTTGCCAAACATACTTTTGCTCGTTGTTCTCGAATAATTTGATTTTGGTCCCGTCTGTCCAGAGAACTTTCTTCTAGAATGCAAATCCCTCGCTTTGATAATCTTTGACTACTTTAAACGAGCTTCTTTGTGCGCTTTTTGTACCAGAGATTTTCTTTGTGCAACTCTTCCATACAGGTCATTCTTTCTGAACGTGCAGTAGAGGGATGGACATTGATTTTAGACAGTCTTAATGTTTGACAAATACCACCTGCAGTCACTCGTGAATTCGCAGCAGCCATTCTTTCAATCCGTCTAGCTGTACGTTCTAAAATCTTTGAAGGTCGTCCACACCTTGGTAGAGTTTTGATTGTTTTAAAGCCTTTCCATTTTTTTAAAACTAAAGCAACTGTCGTATATGACTGTCGTATAAGGAATTCGAAGATTTTCTTGTATCTTCCTATAACGCTTTCCGGACTCGTGTGTAGCAATGACAGGTCTCTTAAGATCTGTAGACAGCTCTTTACCACGACGATCCATTGCTTACTAATGGGTTGTAGAGTCAGTCATTCGTCCCATGAAGATTCACAGAAAAAATTCTAGAATTCAGAATTGCCAACAATCTATAATCAGTAAACTACTTATAAAAATTTTAAATTCTTCAACCGTAAGGTGGACACACAAAGTATTAAATAATTTTGTAAATAAATGTACGAAAACTTTTGCATTTTAACTTTTTTATTTTCCTCAAATTCTTTCTTTGTTTTCCATTATATGTTGAACTTAGCCTAATTGTTTTTATTTGTTACATTTTTCCAAATGAACGGTAAACTTTCCATGACTATCCTACGCATGGTACAAAAGATAATGACGAATATAACTGAATATTTCATAGTACGAATACTTATGAGCACCACTATATATATATATATATATAATATATATATATATATAGAGAGAGAGAGAGAGAGAGAGAGAGAGCGAAGAGAGAGAGAGAGAGAGAGAGAGAGAGAGAGAGCGAGAGAGAGAGAGAGAGAGAGAGAGAGAGAGAGACCTGTTCTCTTTTATAAAAACGACAAAACACGTTTTGTTGACCTCTTTTTAATTGTTTGAATCAAACAAAGTAAAAGTCAAAATAAAATAATTGTTTTATTTAGAATTACCAAATGGATTTTATTAATTTTATTTTGTTATAACAAAGAAAACAACAAAAACAAACCAAATTTAGTTAACCACTTTTTGTTTGGATCAAATAAAGCAAGTGTTAGAATATGATAATTGCTTTAATTAGCTACAACAGCCTCTCTTTGGCTTTATTTTGTTACCGTAGAATTGTATTGTGAATACCAATTAAACAACCCATCCATCCATATATGCATGCATATACGGATGAATCCCATATAAATATCAATCCAAATAATATCAATCTATAAAGGGTTGATATTATTTGGTTTAGTTTTACGAAAGTGCGTTTTTTTTAGTTTCTTTTAAATATAAAGTTTCTAAATGCAAATATAAAAATTTTAAACTAAAAAATTATTTAATACAATTCTTACGCAGAGCAAAGCTATAAATACCCAATTTGTTAAATATGTATCCGTAAATCGGGATGGCGTAACGGGTGAAACACACTGTACGTTACGTGAAGAATATCAGTAACAGCGATTCGATTCCGGTTGGGGAAAAATGGTTTCATGTTTACTTCTGTATAGGTGATGTGCGTAAGCGAATAACATTAGTTAAGTGAAGGAATTCTGATTGAAAGAAAAATGAATTTGACATTTTGGTAATTCGAAAATGAAAAAAAATTTATGTTTAATTTAAACAAATTATTGTTTAAAACAAACATACGCAGATTTTGCTCCAAATCACTTAAATATTTGTTCACTGCGACAAATTATTATTATTATCAACAAAATTAATTTTGTAACACGAAACAAAAAAATTTCTTGAAACAAGTTAATTTTTGTTCGAGCCAAAAAAAAAGAAGAAAAAAGTAGTTTTTTTTCTCTGTACAAGTACAAAAACAACAACAACTATTAAATAAAATATAAATAATGTAAATAAAGAATATATTCAGAGCCGTTTTTTTCCTTTTATACATAAGAAATATCGTCTGATAAAAGGAACAAAAGCTAAAATATGAATATTAATAATTAATAATAATGAAAAAAGTAGATTAAAACATTTTAAAGCTGACAAAAAAAAAGCGTCTTCCATCTTATAAAAGGAACCATTATGCAAGTTCCATGTTTTTTGCCTTCCTAGACCATCCTATAAGCCGGACTTGGGCAAACTTTCCAATTAGTTTAATAGAATGAAATTTACATAGTAAGTAAATATTTATAAACAAATGAGTTACGTCTCTTTTTCCTATCTCGGGCAGGGAGGGTATACGGTGGGGGTAGGATAAGAGGTAATAAGTGGTAATAAGAAGTAATACGGGATAGATACTGTAATTAATAAGGTAATAAGTAGTAATAAAGTTAATACGAGATACGTATAAAGTGTGTTTGAGTTTATTGACTGAATTGTGGGTAATTTGTTGACCAATGTTGAATTTTGAATTTTTTGCGGGTGAAATTTAGAACCTGGATGGGGGGTTTTCGTGGATGATGACCTTATTAGTGGTCCTGCAGTGAACCATCATTTATTTAAGAGGAAAAATTAGGACGAATTCCCTTCTCCAGAGAACGCTTTTTCCTTTCCCATTTATGAAAAAAATATGTTTTGTGTTGACGTTCCTCCGAGTTGCGTTTTTGGCGGCCTCCATTCAATTAACATGGCGGTAGGGGAATCATCTTAATATGCAGGGAAGCATGCATGATACTCATTGCAAATGGCACGTCAGTTTCGTTATGATAAATTTGCGTGCGTCCGTGTGTGTGTGTGTGTGTGTGTGTGTGTGTGTGTGTGTTTGTTTAGCAAATTTGCCTTCAAAGACATAACAAAATTTAATTAAACGGTGAAGCATTTCAAATACACTGAAATCACTGAAATGACGAAGTTTCAAAGAATAAATGAAGTCTTGCATTGTCACATTTCTCATTTATAATTTGAAGTAAAAAATATAAGAAAATAAACAGGAAAATTTCATTCCCAAAAACTGGCAAAAGAATCGATTCGAGTTGAAATGAAATTCAAAAATAAATTTTTCGAAAACTGGAAAACGCGCTAATGAATATCAAAATAAAAATTAAGCATAAATTAAAAAAAAATGCCTTCATCGGCGGCGCCATTGACACTCGTAAATGCTCCCACCGCTGTCTTCATGCGTACGTTGCTAGCCGAAGATTACCCAGGAAAACGTCAGCTATGCCAATGGGTCTACGGACGAAGCTCAGGCAGAAGGCGAGTCGAGGATTCGTTTAAAATTAGAACACAGAGATTCTTCCGAAATTATAATGGCGTTCATTATGATAGAGTTAAGGAGAACATCCATTTAAATCCTTCTTTATATATGTATATATATAAAATGTAATGTACAATCAAAAAGAGAGAGAGAGAGAGAGAGAGAGAGAGAGAGAGAGAGAGAGAGAGAGATTAAACCTTGTCTTTTCTCATTTTAGTAATTTTACTATTAAATGTCTGAAAACAAAATGTCTTCAAATTCCGGTCTGTTTCGCATTTAAAAGATTTTCACTGTTTTATTTTGAAATTTTTAAAACGAACACTCTTCCCCCCCTTCCACCCAGTGTCCCTTGCTCCCCTACCCCCCCCCCTTTTTTAAATCCATAAATATACTCCTCTCGTACCTCATCCAACCCGGCCCCCGACACCTCAGGCATTTTTCTTCAAAGAAATGACTTACAACAAAACGCGCGCGCCCCCTAATTCAGAAACGCGTTGCACCCACCCCTACCCCGAACCCCAACTTTTTAAAAAGAACCCCCCCAAAAAAAAACAAAGGAAAGAGAAAACTGTTTATATATAAAACAGAAAATAATTAAAAAATCCATTTGAAGGTTTTTTGTCTCAGTCGTTCAAAAGAATTTTTGCTTCTGTTCTGCTTTTAATTCTTCCGAGTGTTTTCGCCCCTCCGAATTTCAAAATTTACGTAGAAAAGGTTTGACTAAGCGTGAATTCAGGTGTATTACGGCTGCCAACTGCAAAGTATGTTGGAGAGCTGTTTTACAGTATGAGAAGTCTCTGTGTATTCATATTTGTAAACTACGCACGTACCGATGGGAGAGTAAAAAAAAAAAAAAATATATATATGTGGAAAATGTCGAAACGTGTGGTGCAACCGAAATAATTATAGTGTTTTTTGTTTCGAGTCATATTATATATATATATATATATATATATATATATATATATATATATATATATATATATATATATATATATATATATATATATACATATATATATATATATATATATATATAATGTACAGTTTGGATATAAATTATGTATGCAGAATATATAAGCGGTTGCCATAGTGACTGCTGTAGGAAGCTTTTTTTTTATACATTGGCAGTGCTTACAACCATTTTATAGATGCTAGGTGGTCCATATATATATATATATATATATATATATATATATATATATATTATATATATACACGTGAATTATCTAAGAAGTTCGTAACTTCTTGTTCAACTTTGCGTAACTTCTCGCTCTCAAGCAAGAAGTTACACAATTTTTATGCATTAAAAGTAACTTCCATGTATGTTACATTTAAGCTACTCATAGAATTGTTACTTTAAAGGTAAATGAATTTTTTTTTTAGGAAAAATTACGAGTGGAAAGATAAATCAAGTAAAATTCCTTTTAAATTAGGTGACAATTACTAAAAGAGGTAAAAATAGTTTGTTTTTAAGTTGTTGTTAAGAATAACAGGACTGTAGCAGTACAAACTATTTTACTTCTCTCTCTCTCTCTCTCTCTCTCTCTCTCTCTCTATATATATATATATATTATATATACACACAGAGATGGGCATAAATACTTTAAAATGTATTTAAATACTAAATACGACGCAAATTTTTATTTAAATACCAAATACATTACTTAAACTAGAATGTAATTAAATACTAAATACGTTACTTCAAAAATGTATTTAAATACAATCTAAATACATCCTAAATACTCGATTTTTTTGTGTTTATTATTGTTATAGTAGTTTTGAGGTTTCCTATCCGCATCAAAGGCAATCCAAAGAGAGGCAACAGAAAGAAGGGACAACATAAATCATAATAAACATAACACAGTACAGTTTGGAACAGTTACAGGAAAAATAATTAAGTTCTCGATTTACCGAAAACATGAGAGAATAAAATACACCCAATATTGGAAGAAAAAATCCATCCATCTCGGACCTAAACCTCCGAGCACTTTCATGTCACTACATATTCGCCTTCATCAGTGTCAAACTCTCAAAATGTCCGTTGGACAGCTTCCCTCTCCTGGATGAATGAATCATTCCGGCAAAAGAAAAAAAGACGTTTTATTGGAGCAGATGAAGGCAACGTAGTGTTGTAATTGATGAAGGCCTTCTGTTTGGCTTTGTGGTTGAACAGGCAGGACAAGTTGGTGTCTGCGTCGTTCAGATGTCTGATGACGTCCATATCTGGAGTTTGCTCTCCAGATTGTGGTGATAGTCTCTTATGAAAGTGAAAATACTCATCATTTTCCAAGGAGAGAGATGAGCTCCCCTTTCACATCGTGGGTTATATCTTTGACCACATTGATGAGCTTATCACGAACAGTTGCTGTCGTGGTCTGGTAATCTCAACTCTTTTTCAAGCCTATCCATCTGAGCTCGAAGAAGGGATGAGAGACTGCTGCGACAACTGCATCATTAACTCTGGGTTCAAGATTCAAATAGTGAAAAATCTAGTCTTGAAACCCTGAGTTACTGCGGCAAGAAGAGGATTGCAGTATAAAAGAATTCCAAGCAGTTACTCAAAACACGTCATGTAAACTGATTTTTTGGAAATGTATTTAAAAATGTATTTGAAAATATGTATTTATAATTATAAAACATATGAATAATAATGTATTTAAATACGCATTTAAATACCCTGAAAAAATGTATTTATAAATACAGTATTTAAATACAAATTGTATTTAAATATTGTATTTTAATACATATTTAAGTATTTATCAAATACATTACTGCCCATCTCTACATATACATACATATGTACATATGTACACACGAGTATATATATAATTGCCCAATCATTGTCGGTAAATAGTGTACATGCGCGGATAAGGAAAATCTACACGAGAGTGGCGATCTATCGGGCGATCTATCGGACCTAAGTAGAATAAGAGATGACGCAGAAATGCTGAATTTCTATCATACTTGATCTCCATCATTCTCATTAGGTCTAATAGACCCCCATTCCGTTATTCACTCTTGTAAAATTTCCCATCCTACACAACTTCTATTTACTGACAGGGACGAAATTGGGAATCGTTTTGAGAAGAAAAACGACAATCGGGATTTTCAGAACCTACTCTGTTATAACATCAAAGTCAAAATCATGAGATCAATACACTTTCACTCCCTTTGCAACATCAGCCTCATTTGACGATGTTCTGAACGTTAATTGAAGTCCTTTCGAAGAAATTAACGTTTGGGGAACTTCGTTATGATCGTTCAGATTCCGTTAACATTTTAATCATTCATCTTTAGCTCTCTCTCTCTCTCTCTCTCTCTCTCTCTCTCTCACATCTGTCTATCTATCTACTCTAAATCGAAGACATCCTTTTAAAAAAGATATAAACTCAAGTCCTTCATTCCTGTTCAATTTGCTTTCACATTCCTTCATAAAAGGCATTCTTCCGGATTCCGAATCAACTCAAATCCTATTTCCATTTTTTATCTTCAAAACTTGCTTTTAAGGACCACGAACCTTTCCTCAAGATTAAAAAAAAAAAAAAAAAAAAAAAGAAGTTTTTTTACCCCTTATGACGTCATAAAGGTATTTTCCAATTGGTTTTGGGGTTATGCAAATAAAATTGTTTCCATAGTTTGATCAGTGAATATTATTTTTAAAAGAATTTTTTTACCATTGAGGGATGTAGATGGCTACTGAAAGAGAATGAATTTATATATATATATATATATATATATATATATATATATATATGAAAATTATTTCACGAAAGTAACACGTGAAAAATATCTATGAGGATAAAACCACGAAGGAAAGGAAACACAGAATGGTGCTCAAGCGCTTTCGTCTAATGACATCCTCAGGAACACATCCTGAGGATGTCATTAGACGAAAGCGCTTGAGCACCATTCTGTGTTTCCTTTCCTTCGTGGTTTTATTCATCATATATATATATATATATATATATAATATATATATAAAGGGTGATCCAGAGAAATGGGACCCAAAAGAAACCCCTGTAACTCTTAAAGTATAAGTCCTTTATAAAATCATACGCATCATTCGAAAGAGGATAGTTACAAGTTTGTACAGGATTGTATAGGTTTTGACAATACAAGACAAGATAAGATACAAAACAAAATAAAAGTGTTAGTTAAAACTAACCCTTCAAGATGACTGCATGGACTGTGGAACAGCTGCGTTTCATAACTGAGCAATATTATGAGCATGAAAGAAGTGTAGTTTCAGCTCAAAGATCTTTCAAGACAAATTTCAGATGTCAAAATCACATTCTAAGAAAGTAATCCGTCGGTGTCAGAAATTTTTCCCTAACTGGCAGCATTGGAAAAGAAAACCAACTGGAAGAGTGCGCACAGCAAGGATAGACGAGATCATTAACAGAACTCATGAAATTGTACAGGATAATCCTAACATAAGCATCAGACGTGCTTCTCAGCTGTTAGGAGTTGGATATGGAACAACACACCGTATATTCAAGCAAAATTTAATGCACTTTCCATATAAAATTCAAACAGTGCAACAACTAAACGATGGAGATTTCGCACGAAGACGACAATTCTGTCAATGGATCCAACAGAAGGTAAATGACACCACCAATTTCTAGCAACTTTGATTATGTCAGACGAAGCCCATTTTCACTTGAATGGAACTGTAAACAAACAAAATTGTCGTTTCTGGGCAACAGAAAATCTATTGAATATTACCGAAGTCCCGTTGCATAGTCAGCGTGTAACTGTTTGGTGTGGTCTTACTGCATCTCAGATCATAGGGCCGTACTTTTTCGAGGATTCCACCGGAAACACGGTCACTGTAAATGGTGATCGCTACGAAAAAATGTTGACCGATTTCCTTATTCCTAAATTAAGAGATTTTGTCTAGAAAACCACTGGTTCCAACAAGACGGAGCTACCTGCCATACCACGAGGAACTGCATGGCAGTTTTGCGTCAAACGTTTCCAGGCGAGTTAATCTCAAGATTTGGAGACGTTGAATGGCCCGCAAGGTCTCCGGATTTTTCTCCCTTAGATTATCTCTGGGGATATTTAAAGAGTAGGGTCTACAGAAATAACCCAACGACCTTGCAAGAATTGAAGGCCGCCATCACAAATGAGATACAGGCCATACCACCGCACACTCTTGCAAAAGTGATGCAGAACTTACAAGCGAGAACACTGGAATGCTTAACTAATGGAGCAGATTTGAAAGGAGTCAATTTTAAAAAAATAAATATTTCATAATAAACTTGTAACTCTACTCTTTCGAATGATATATAGTTTTTATGAAAGGAATTAAATATTAAGAATATTTGGCTTTTTTTTATGGGTCCCATTTATCTGGATCACCCAGTATATACACAGCGTGTCCCAAAGAAATGTATACCCACTTTGTTCGGTGCTACTGTAGTATGCGGTCTACCTACGATTCGGCGGTCTACCTTTTAATTATAGCTTCTTATCTTGTTTACTAATTGTTTGTTTACATCCCATTGTCAATCGCCCTTGACGATTGGTTAGGTTTAGTCATGATATTTCGTTAAAACTAACGAAAATATCATGACTAAACCTAACCAATCGTCGGTAGACCGCATACTACAGTAGCACCCTTTGTTCGATAATACCAGCTATGAGGAAAATAAATATATTACTTTTTATATGTTTTTTAATAAAGAATTTTCTTCTGAATCTACATATGTAATTATTTTTATTAAAAATTGAAGAACAAAAAGTTACAGATGTTTAAATTATAATTATTATTTTCGAGACTTATGTGCGATATTTTCTAATATTTTAACCGACTGTTTTGAGACACTTATGTTTAGTGTTGATATTGAAGCATAAATGTTGTAATTATTAGTTAATTCAAAAAATTTACAAATTCCATGGTTAAATGACACTTTATCTAAGATGTTCGACGTCTTCCAGAACGTTGTTTTTGTAAGTTTTGCACAGTGCCGTCGGTTTCAAATTTATCTCGTATACGTGCAAAAATATTAGAAAATATCGCACATGAAGTCTCGAAAATAATAATTATAACTTAAACATCTAACTTTTTGTTTTTCAATTTTTAATAAAATTAATTACATATTTAGATTCACGAGAAAATTCTTTATTAAAAAACATATAAAAAGTAATATATTTATTATCCTCATAGCTGGTATTATCGAACAAAGTGGGTATACATTTCTTTGGGACACGCTGTATATATAATGGGCATAGAAATGTTTACTTTTGTTATATTTTAGTACTTTAGCAGCAGCAGCCTTCTTCACTCGTGGGATTTGATGAAAGACAGTTACTTTCAACCATCATAATGGAATGATTTAGTATATCCAAAGTGTATGCAATGTGTGTGTGTGTGTGTGTGTGTGTGTGTGTGTGTGTGTGTGTGTAGTAATTTGGTATAACTTAAATCTAAATATATTATCCACACAAACTAATTCATTGGTAAAGAAAGTTGGGAAAAACCTATAAAAAATCTAAACAAAAATGATAATGAAAAGGCAATCAATAGACCCCAAACAGTTATTGTCGATTAAGCTTCATTACGGGCAGAATGAGTAGTGTCGGGCATGTTGGGTGGCATATAGGGGATCAACTACAAAGAGAGAGAGAGAGAGAGAGAGAGAGAGAGAGAGAGAGAGAGAGAGAGAGAGAGAGACACAAATTCGATTTCCAGAGAGGCTGTATTGCATGTTACGATGGTTCTCAAATATATCTATCAACCTCAAATATATCTATCAACCTCTTTATTTATTTATTTACTTAACATATGCTAACGGTATATAAAGCAATATTACGAAGAATACAATATAAATTCATGAATGATACATTTCTGGACCTGAGTACTTTAAAAAGGGCCAGAGTCAAAACGTAGTATTTTTCAGAATTGGCAAAAGGAACTTCATTGTAATCTGACATTGGCTGAGAAAGATTTCGAGGAAGTAAGCTGACAGTTTACATGACGACATTGGCCTCTTTCGCCCTGAACTGTAATGTCTCAGCGCACCTTAAGAAACATTTATTTAACATTTAGTGAAATTTGACATTGGCTCTTATTGCACTCGGGGTCCAGATTTGGTCCCTAACAGGACTCGAACCTTGGTCGCTGATATTTGTGCTTAATAAATAAAAGTGTATATATATATAGTGCTTTTTTTGTGAAGGTACGCGCCGGTACTGCGTACCGGCACCTTTTTTTCAGAGCAACGTTGACAAACGTCCGCTCAAATAAATTAACGTTCTCATCTCGACTGGGAGAGGAATTTTACAATTTACCAAAATATGAGTACTGACCTCTTTTTTTTTTAACAAAAAAAGCACTATATATATATATATATATATATATATATATATATATATATATATATATATAATATATATAATGTAACATCTCAAAAAATCTCAAATAAATGGCATAATGTCTTCGTAAACAATACTGAAGCAGCAAAAACAGGGAAATGTCTACAAAACAAACTAAAAATATTTAGGTTAAAAAATATTATAGATTTAAATCTTTTAAATATAATTTTTATTTCTAATTGAAATTTCTGTTTTTAACAATTATTATTTATTTTATTTGTTTTGCAGATTTATAATAATTTCCTTGTTTGATAAACAGGTATAGCTAGTTCCTTTATATATATATATATATATATATATATATATATATATATATATATATATATATATATATATATATATATATATATAATGTTATAATGTTATAATGTTTCAGACCAACAAAGACCCTAGGATCCACTCATGGCTGGTCTACCTAACTGTGTTCGTGTATTGTGTATGTCCTCCGTGGTGGCGGAGGGGACCTACAATTTTACGTGGGTTCCGAACCACAAGAACATAAGAAATTTATGTAAAAAACTGCCGGTAAATTGGCAACGACCAATTTTTACGAAACTAAATAATTATCAATTTAAAACTAATTAATTATCGATTTAAAACTAAAGACAGAATCTCTGATCCAGAGGATCAAGTCATAATAGACTACTATCCACAAATATGTTACACTCTATATCTATTTATAAAGGACATGCAAATATATCGGATCCAAAGAATCCAGTCAATTTCATTACGGTATCCATCAAGTCACGGTCCATATCGATAGCGGACCAAGTCAAAATTTACAATCATATACATTACAATATATACACTTACGAGAAAAAGAGTAGGTGTGGCTGTAAAGACTGTAAAGTAATGTAGAAATGTGTGTGCACCCATTTTGGTCTCCCATTTAAAGGTTGTTTGTGGGGCAAGTGAAGATCATGAGTTTTTCAATACCTCACAGTACTATGGGGGGCACCGCTCGGCAGAGGAATCTCTTTAAATGGGGTGTGTAAGGACAGAGAGTATCCCCTAACCCAAGACGCTGCCTCCCTATATCCCACAACACTTGTGTTGAGCTGTGGGATCTATCCCCAGAAAGCCTTAATTTTACTACCTTAAACTATACCCTTTCTATCAACATATGCGTCTAATCGATTTTTAAACATGTTTATAGACGTGCTACTAATTACTTCTACCGGCAAACTATTCCAGCTATTTACTATTCTATGCGTAAAAAAGTTTTCGCAACTGCTGTCTCGAACCTTCTACTTGTCAACTTACACCCGTTATTTCTAGTCCTATTATATTGAGATATTTCAAAAAAAGCTATCTCTATCTACGTTATCGAACCCATTCATAATTTTGAAAACCTGGATTAGATCACCCCTTAACCTCCTGGTCTCGAGTGTTGTCAATTTTAACTCCTTAAGCCTATCCTCGTACGACTTTGACCTAAGCGACGGAATCATCTTAGTTGCTCGTCTTTGAACTCTTTCGATTTTGTCTATATCTTTGCGCATATACGGATTCCAAAATTGGACCGCGTACTCCAAATGGGGTCTAACTAATGATTTATAAAGTGGAACTATAATATCGCGCGATTTGTACTCAAAATTTCGAGCTATAAAACCTAACACTTTGTTCGCCTTATTGACCGCTGCTGTACTTTGTTTCGCTACTTTTAAATCACCAGTGACTATAACTCCTAATCTTTTTCCTGCTCTACGCTTGTTAAATCTTTCCCTGACATACTATACGCAAATTTACCGTTACGCGAACCTATATGCAAAATTTTGCACTTATCAACGTTAAATCTCATTTGCCATGTGACTGACCAATCAAACGATTTTATTCAGATCTTTCTGAATTTTACCTCTATCTTCGTCATTAATCGCCCTACCACCCAGCTTCGTGTCATCCGCAAACTTTGAAACTGTACTGACTAGGCCGACATCTAAATCGTTAATATATATAAGAAAAAGCAAAGGGGCCCAATACAGAACCCTGAGGAACGCCACTCGCTACATTAGCCCAGCACGACTCCGCTCCATCAACGACCACCCTCTGTTTCCTGCCTCGCAACCACTCTTCTAGCCAATTTATTACTACACCCTGATTCCATGAGCCTTAATTTTTTCAATGAGTCTTTTGTGCGGCACGGTGTCAAACGCTTTTGAAAATCTAAATACACTACATCAACCGCCCGATGTCTATCGTAAACGTCAACCACGCTTTGGAAAAAATTCTAAAAGATTAGTTAAGCAAGATTTGTTTCGCCTATATATATATATATATATATATATATATATATATATATATATATATATACCTTACCTTACCTTACCGTACCAAGGTTTCGCGGGATGTTTCTCATTTCGCGAAGGTCAAGCTTGTCGCCCCTCCTCTCGAGTTGGCCTGGTGAAATAGTGGGTTGGTTTCTTGTGCTCTCCACCTCACATTGCCAGTACGCCAGGCTCATCGGGGATTGTTCTGAGCCAGGCGTCTAGTCTTCTTTTGAAGATGTACGCTGCAACTCCCTTCGTGTCTCTTATGTCTTTGGGCAACTGATTAAACAGTTTTGGTCCTCTCACTACAAAATTATTTTCTTTCAGGGTTAAGGATGTTCCCTGTCTCGCCTTCAATTTGGGAATACGACACAGTCTACCGTTTCTACCTTCCACCGTTGTTTAGGGAGTTATAGGGTTCAGAGTAAGATTAGGGACTAGTTTCTCCATTATTTTCCAAGTGTAAATAATGGTGTCTCTCTCTCTTCTCCTTTCCAGTGAATATAGTTCTAGTTCGCGTAACCTTTCCCAGTAATTTAGTTCTTTGCACCCGTTGATCTTGGCTGTGAAGCTTCTATGGATCCCTTCCAGCTGTCTAATGTCTTCTTTTTTATATGGGGATGTTAGGACCGAGCAGTATTCCAATTTGGGTATAATCAGGGTTTTCAGTAGAGGAATCATTACATTCCTATCCCTTCGTTTAAAGGTTCTCAATACCTGTCCCGTTATTCTCTTTGCTCTGTTTACTGCTATCTTATTTTGTGTTTCAAATTTCGCATCATCTGTCATTACAACTCCTAAATCTTTGGTCTAGAATTTCTCTGAATTTCCTGTCCATTTTGGGTATAATATTCCATGGATTTTAGGTCTTCTCTTTTTCCGTACCGTAATAGCTGAAATTTCTCGGTGTTAAACTTCATATTGTTGTCTTCCGTCAACTTGTATATTCTATTTGTGTCAGTTTGTAGAGATCCTATATCTTCTGAGTTTCTTATTTTTCTACTGATCTTTGTGTCATCCGCAAAGGATGTTACTGTGCTGTCTCTGGTAACGTCCTCATCTATGTCAGTTAGCATGATTATGAATAGTAGTGGAGCTAATACTGTTCCTTGTGGTACTGAGCTGAGGACCTTTGATTCTGATGAAGATACCTTGTACTGTAACGACTTGCCGCCGCTCACTAAGGAAATTATATATATATATATATATATATATGCACTAAAATCACAGAATAACACGTGATCTTATTAATAAGCAAACAACCACATGGAAAAGGAAAAGGAAACACGAAGTCCGAGCGCTTTCGTGATATATTCACATCTTCAAGGAGAAACAAAAAATTTTTTGTTTCTCCTTGAAGATGTGAATATATCACGAAAGCGCTCGGACTTCGTGTTTCCTTTTCCTTTTCCCTGTGGTTGTTTTGCTTATATATATATATATATATATAATATATATATATATATTGTGCTTAGTGTGGTACTTTATGTATCACACGTATTTACTACAGACACTATGTTTTGTAGACAGTATATATACACACAGTATATTATCCTGTGTTTTTGTGTAGATATACAAATTACATGTAAACAAGTAAACACGCGCTCAAAGTCACAGTGTCACAGGTGAGCGACTTTTCATCTAAAGGTGGGTTCAGTAGGTAATTAAATTGAAATGAAGAGGTAACAGCTTTACTCCAAAAGGTTCCATTTATATGAGCTATTGGAAAGACTGGAAGTAAATTCTTTTATGAACAAAATACAAATTGAAATTCAATACTTTTAGGTCGATAGATGACTACTGGGAGTACCTTTTACCCGCTCAAATTACTGCATGTTCAATTTCATGGATTGCCTTTGGAATATCATATTTGAGGAATTTTACATTTTAGACAGGTTTTTTCCGTTTGTAAGTTCTTACGTTTTATGTAAATTTGGCACGTTAACATCCCTTAAACTAATGTTGGAACGTTTCTGTTTCAAGGTTGTTACGGATAAAGATAACACCTCTGTAACTGTATAACGCCTGTCATTTCTGAGTACGGGTACCATGTTGTCCTTAAAGAAGGGGCACCCCGGGAGGTAGAATAAAATTTGACTAAGTTGCCCTTTATGAAAGAATAACATCATCTATCTTTGTGGATGAGAACCTGAATTTTTGTTTTTTTAAATCTGAATCAGTAATAATTACCGTTGAAATATTACAGTAGTCTGCCGCCAGTAGAGAAAAGATGACAGTTTTGAGTCACACTTTGAGTTCTGCATACAGTAGAACCACTTTACATTTTACTCTGTAGTCAAAACGATTCTTATCACCCATTTTGTGAAGGGTTAGTCAAATTTTTATTTCCAGACAGTACTGTCTCGTTTTCAACCAATATATTTTTCCATTTACATTTTCCAGCTCACCCGCAACAAAAGAAAAACCGTCATGTATTCGTGGCTCACCCTGTATTTCATAAAAAAATATATAAAAATTTAAAGCTAGGCAATGATTATAAAGCAAAGACTCAAATTATTATTCTTACTCTTGGAACAAGTTAATTAACTGAAAGAAACACTGACGAGTGAAACATCGTACGACAGTCGTGAGACACGATCAAATCTTTGGTTTTGGTCACTTAGTTTTACAGTATTTGTCGAATGATTTTTATTACGTTGTTTAATTCTATCATTTATATAATTACTGTTCTGAATTCTGATTATTCTGTACTTGTTTATTTATTTTATTTATTTATAAAAGATTAAGCAGATTAATGGCTGATTAATGCTTTGTTTCAGTTCTCGGAGAAAAATGAAAATTGAGAATTGAAATTAAAATAGTCACTCCTCCATAATTAGTATCTTGAGTGGATTTAAATTTTATTTATAATTACTTCATTGATTGAGAATTAATATAATCAAATATTGGAATCCAAATTAAAGAATAATCCTCGGAATTGAATATCAACGAGAATCAGATTCAGAATGAGGATTCAAAATAAATAGAAATTAGAAATTCTCATATAAAAATTTTGTTAAAGAGAAATCTTTAATAATTTTTCTTTTTCGTTTAAGAATGAAAACTCTGCAAATGAAATTTAAAGTATTTCTGTAATTTTTTTTTTTTTTTTTAATAATCGAAAATTTAATGTGACTATTTCATTTTCGAAATGACACATTCTCATTTTCTTTCCACTCTTTGGTGTAACTTATAATTTTCGATTTTTTCAAATCCAAATTAGTAAAAATAATTAATTTTAATTTAAAATGATTTGATATAGTGATGAAACATTTGAATGTTTTCATCAAAATAATAATAAAAGTTAATGCTAATCTGATATTGGTGCTACTATAGCGTGATTCCTACCTCGATTCGGCGGTCTACCTTTTAATTATAGCTTCTTACCTTGTTTACTAATTGCTTGTTTACATTCCAATGTCCATCGCCCTTGACGATTGGTTAGGTTTAGTCATGATATTTTCGTTAGTTTTAACGAAAATATCGTGACTAAACCTAACCAATCGTAGGTAGACCACATACTATAGTAGCACCGAAACTATTTTTTAAATAAATAAAATTGAATAATAAATAGCATTTTATATTTATTATATTTTCATTTATACCTTGGATAGGAATCACACTCTACAGTACTGTAGTTTCGAACCAAAACGGGTAGGAATCACCCTATAGTATCGAAGTCACCGGTAGGAATCACGCTATAGTAGCACCGTGATATTTCATATAAATTTCGTAAAGCTCTTCCATGAGAATTAAGTTATAAGTTATGATTTTTGTTAACATTGTTAAATAAATCGTTTATATAACAAGAGTAATGTAAGCACACCAAAAATTTAGTTTACGTTTTGTTTAGCTCAAGAATTCTGCTCATTTTGTTACCCCCTCCCCTCCATTCGTAACGGCAAAGGTCATGTGACGGAGGGGAACTACAGCTTTACGCGGGATAAGAAGCATCTGCAGGATAAGAATCATCTGCAGGTTACTAAATCATCTAAACGGAGGGAACGGTTACCTATCCAATTACTTAAAAAAGGCTCAACGTCGATTACCACCGGGTAATGAACGGAAAGCGGTCTTACAACGTGGTCACACCGCGGCCTACCTCACGCACTAAAGCTATAAGTATTAATTTGTTTTATTACGAAGAAATAGTCAATTCACAAAAGTTGTAAAAACTATTAGATGCCGTGGATCTTTTCGGTTTGACGGCCTATTGAAAAAAACAAAAAAAAAAGCTTTTTATTTAGTTAAAACTAACGAAAATATCACGACTTAACCTAACCAGTCGTCGAAGGCGTACAGTTGACCTAACCGGGAATTCAATTAACGGGGCATTCAATAATCTTCCCGTAGGTTGCCCCTGTTGATTGTACTAATTGATTTGTCAAGTTTCGTAAAAATCTGTAGCACTCCGTCAAACCGAAAAGACCCGATGCCCTCATTTGTTCGAACACAATAATTACATTGCTTAACAAAATGTGTTATTTTACTTAACAAGTTAAATTACCTTTTCTAACACGCGTTTTATGAGTAATAGTATGAGAAATTATGAAAAATAATAAGAATAATTATGAGGAATATACGAGAAATTATGAAAAATAATAATAATAATTAAGAAATAATAAGAAAAATTGAGAAATATTATGAGAAATAATGAGAAATAATGAGAAATAATAAGAATAATTATGAGTAGTAATAAGAAATAATAATTTAATTTGAAGAGTTTCTGTATAATGTCTGCATTAAATATGCTATTAATTTTCATGTTAGTTGTGAGCTGCTTAATATGCATATCATTTCTAAACTGATAGCAAAACAATGTAGGAGTCTAACCCTTGGAGGATCAACTTTTTACCGGAATTTCATGTAAGGTTAAGTCATAATATTTTCGTTAGCTTTAATGAAACTATCACGATTGAACCTAACCGATCGTCAAGGGCGTACAGTTGACCTAATTGGGCATTCAATTAACCTAACCGGGCATTCAATAATTTTCACGTAGTTTTAACGAAAATATTACGACTTAACCTTACATGAAATCCCGGAACATTTTAGGGATTTCATGAAATCCCTAGTTACACAGATTCCCTGTAATATACAGGGTGTACATAAAGTCAGGATCTATTTTTGTGAAGCACTTGGAAATTATATGGAATTCAATCATAAAATGATAAAGTGGTAACATTTATTAAATAATTAAAAGTAGGATTCGACGTGACGCCCATCAGTATCCCTGCACAGCTCAAATCGTTCCGCAGCATTTCTAAACACATTCTGGAGCATTTGCGGGGTTATGTTATCTGCAGCAGTTCGTATACGTGTACGTAAGTTTTCAAGACTCGTAATCTTCGTCTGATAGACGTGCGATTTGATAAAGCCCCATACAAAGAAATCTAAAGGGGTTAAATCTGGTGATCTCGCTGGCCAAGGTCTGTTGCTTCCGCGTCCGATCCAGCGATTTGGAAAACGTCCATTTAGATAATCCTGAACAATTTTGGCACAGTGACAAGGAGCACTATCATGTTGATAGACGACGGTACTAACAATCCTATCCCCGTCGTCTATCAACATGATGGTGCTCCTTGTCACTATGCCAAAATTGTTCAGGATTATCTAAATGGACGTTTTCCAAATCGCTGGATCGGACGCGGAAGCAACAAAAGACCTTGGCCAGCGAGATCACCAGATTTAACCCCTTTAGATTTGTTTGCATGGGGCTTTATCAAATCGCACGTCTATCAGACGAAGATTACGAGTCTTGAAAACTTACGTACACGTATACGAACTGCTGCAGATAACATAACCCCGCAAATGCTCCAGGATGTGTTTAGAAATGCTGCGGAACGATTTGAGCTGTGCAGGGATACTGATGGGCGTCACGTCGAATCCTACTCTTAATTATTTAATAAATGTTACCACTTTATCATTTTATGATTGAATTCCATATAATTTCCAAGTGCTTCACAAAAACAGATCCTGACTTTATGTACACCCTGTATATATATATATATATATATATATATATATATATATATATATACAGGGTGAGGCAGAAGTAACCGGGCAGCTTTTTGATGTTTCAGCTTTGGAAGTTTCTAGCGATAATTGCATCGATTACGTAACACCCGATAGCCTAGGCTAAACGGGTAGCCTAGCTAGGCTAACCGTTTAATTCAGTTTGTCGCAGCTGGTGGTTGTGAACACATCTTATTTCGGTCAATTTTGAAAGCCCCAATTATGGCAAAGGCGAGCAACCAACGCTTTACAATGGAAGAACGTGTCTTCATTGTAAAAAATTTTACCGAACAGACAACAAGAGCGAGACATGCCGCCGATTTAAAGAAAGATTTGATCGTTCAATAAAAAGAGACACGGTAGCCAGCCTCATTCAACGCTTTGAATCAACAGGTTCATGTGAAGATCTTCCAAGACCAGGACGACCAAGGTCTGTCTGTACCGACGAAAACAAGCAGATTGTTGAAGTTGCTTTCGCTCGTAGTCCACGGAAGTCCACCAGACGAGCTGAGCAAGAACTTGGCATCTCACAAAGATCAATTATAAGAATGCTACACGATGCCCACTTGAGGCCATATCGTCCACACTTGCTCCATGCACTGAACGAAGATGATCATGACCGTCGCGTGGAGTTTTGTGAGATCTTTCGACAACTCTGTGCAATGGACGCCACCTTTCCTGAAAAGATCATCTGGAGTGATGAAGCATCTTTTAAATTAAATGGCCACGTCAACCGACATAATTCTGTCTACTGGGCAAGTGAAAATCCTCACCTAATCCTCGAGAAGGAAGTCAACACCATCGGTGTCACGGTTTGGATTGGGATCTGTGCTTCTGGTCTGGTCGGTCCGTTCTTTTTTGAAAAAACTGTGACAGGCGCCAACTACGTGGCGATGCTCAACAATAATTTCCTTCCAAAAGTGGCAACCTAGCCACACATTCGTGAGATGTGGTTCCAACAAGACGGAGCACCACCCCATTACAGCCACGCTGCGCGCGATTGGCTCGATGAGCACTTCCCTCAGAGATGGGTTGGACGCCGTGGTCCCATAGATTATCCTCCTCGATCTCCTGACCTTACACCTCCAGACTTTTTTCTTTCGGATGTGCTGAAGAATTCAGTCTATGCTGAAAAACGAAGGACCATTCAGCAGCTCACTACGAGAATTGTAAATTCTTGCGCAGAAATCAACGAAGATTTGTGTCGAAGTGTGTGCTATTCTGTGGTAGACAGATTTTCTAAATGCATTGAAGAACGTGGTCAGCATTTCGAACACTTGCTCTAATCATGCTTTATATTGTTCTAGTATCATGTACATTGTAATTTCTTAATTTGTGACTAAATTTCAATAAACATTTACTTTGGAATAAGTGCTTATTGACTGCCCGGTTACTTCTGCCTCACCCTGTATATATATATATATATATATATAATTAATACCTCATAATAACCTTCTTTTATATGGTTTATGTAAGTCATTGGGGATTTTACATGACCACATAAGAACATACATGTTCACGCGGGCCGCAAAGAACCATATGGAAAAAAGAAACCATAATCATATGACAATAAACCAACTTCAGGCTTAGGTTCGCTGTCATGAAGCGTATTCAGCAATCTCCAATCATGTATATTTCGCGTTTGTTCATTTCAATATACATAATTCAAAATTGATACAAAATGTATTATAAATCCATTAATTATTAATTAGCGCAAATGACAATTAATCTTATATAATTTATCTTTAGTTCTTTATTACGACCCCTTCAAATGGGTAACAAATTAGTTCTGTCACTCCATTTTAAGGTCATGTTAAATTAGATATCTCCAAAGTCAATATAGAAAAGCTTTAGTCTGAATTAATTTGTATGTACAGTTGTGGGAGAATGTTCGTTGGTATCTATTTATGGTTATATATGATAAGAAGGTGATGTCGAAAACTAATTAATAAAGTTTTGGATGCTGATTAGTGGGAGATTTAAAGCCATATGATTGGGTGAAAATAATACGTTTTATTTTCCTAAGTCTTCCCCCGCCATTCATTTTTACGTGTTACTAAAACTTTCCTTGGTTCTCCCTTAAAGTGTGCTGATTACCCTCTAGCTGTTTAGCCTCGTTAAAACGAACATAGAACATCAAACATCATCATCATCCCCTATATACTGCATACAACGAAGGCTAGAATGCCCGCTACCCCTTGTGCAGTCAAAACCCCCGAAACACAACCTAAGAGGCGAATGGGAGGGGCGAGTGTGTTGCTAAAATCTTTCCTGGTTCTATCTTAATTTGTATACTAAATTTGGTCCAGATAACCCTAGCCTTTTAGGCGTGTATAATAAACGAATTTTATAACGAAGTAGTGCGCGAATACGATAGGCATAGGGCAGCTGACGTTATTTATTTAGATTTTAAAAAGGCGTTCGATACAGTTCCGCATAGGAGACTAATTGCGAAGGTTAAAGCGCACGGTATACGCGGTCAGGTAGCTAACTGGTTAGAAGAATGGCTTCGTGCTAGGAGGCAGAGGGTCGTAGTTAATGGTAGTGAATCGGGGTGGTTAGATGTAGGTAGCGGTGTCCCACAGGGTTCAGTGTTAGGCCCATTGTTATTCGTAATTTACATTAACGACATAGATGTAGGATTGACTAGTAACGTGTCAAAATTCGCGGACGATACTAAAATAGGCGGTAAGGTTGTTAACGAGGACGATAGAAATAGGATCCAAGACGATGTAGATAGGATTATGGAGTGGACGGATAAGTGGCAGATGCAATTTAACGTAGATAAATGTAAAGTTTTGCATATAGGTTCTCGCAACAATAATTACGCGTACACGATGGATGATAGGGAGTTAGCGAGCGTTGACGAGGAAGTAGATTTAGGCGTACGCGTAACTAAAGATTTAAAGGTTAGGAACCAGTGCCTGGAGTCTTGCGCAAAAGCTAATAGGATGTTAGGCTTCATAGCGCGTAATTTCGAATTTAAATCGAAGGATATTATATTGCCCCTTTACAAGTCCCTAGTCAGGCCTCATTTAGAATATGCCGTTCAGTTTTGGTGCCCGTACTTGCGTGAGGATATTGATAGGTTAGAAAGGGTTCAGCGTCGTGCCACGAAACTTATTCCGTCATTGCGCAATAAGCCTTATGAAGATAGGATTAAAGAGCTAGACCTGTATTCACTCGAAACTAGGAGATTAAGGGGGGAGCTTATTGAAGTTTTCAAAATCGTTAATAACATCGATAACGTAAATTTTGACAAATTGTTCACTTTTGATAATAGTAATACTCGCAATAACGGATTTAAGTTGCGTGGCAGGCGTTTTATTACTAATATCACTAAAAACTTCTTTACGTTTAAAGTAATTGATAAATGGAATAATCTTCCCGCGTCAGTCGTTCATTCTACCAGCGTTAATATGTTTAAGAACCGTCTTGACAGACATTTTAAAGGTATTAACGTTGTTTAATTTAAAAAACAACAAAGTTAGCAACGGAAGCTCTGGTGGTGGTGCTCGAGGATGAGTCTGTTGACGATGAATGCCAGCTTGTGACGCCAGCGTGTGATGCCAGCAATAAAATTATTAAAAAAAAAAAAAAAAATTAGACTAACACGAATGTAGATGTAGCTCATAGCGTAAACTAACCCACTTTTTGTTTAACTTTACCTACTTCTTTTTTTTTTTCTTACTTTGCATGTCTCTAACTCTTTTCTTGCATGTTTGTAGTTTGCATGGTATGACAGTGAGTTAAGACTGTGTTTGCATGGTTTGTAAGCGTTCTTATTTTACTTCTTTTCATCTTTCACCCCTCTCCTATTCTCTCCGACTATCTTTCTGACTTGTCGGCAGTGGCCGGCGGATGATGATGGTGAGACACTTTTCCTCTTTTTCTGAATGAATGTTAACCCATGAGTGATAGGTGTTGCTCTTACTTAACCCCTTATTCTCTTCTCTTCTCTTAACCCCTACTCTTTCCTTTCTCTCGGGCTAACCTTAGAGTGGATCTTAGGGTCTTTGTTAGCCTTAGCTTCTGTAGATCTTCTGTAGATCATCATTACTAGGATTGACTAGTAACGTGTCAAAATTCGCGGACGATACTAAAATAGGCGGTAAGGTTGTTAACGAGGACGATATAAATAGGATCCAAGACGATGTAAATAGGATTATGGAGTGGACAGTTAAGTGGCAGATGCAATTTAACGTAGGCAAATGTAAAGTTTTGCATATAGGTTCTCGCAACAATAATTACACGTACACGATGGATGATAGGGAGTTAGCGAGCGTTGACGAGGAAGTAGATTTAGGCGTACGCGTATCTAAGGATTTAAAGGTTAGGAACCAGTGCCTGGAGTCTTGCGCAAAAGCTAATAGGATGTTAGGCTTCATAGCGCGTAATTTCGAATTTAAATCGAAGGATATTATATTGCCCCTTTACAAGTCCCTAGTCAGGCCTCATTTAGAATATGCCGTTCAGTTTTGGTGCCCGTGCTTGCGTGAGGATATTCATAGGTTAGAAAGGGTTCAGCGTCGTGCCACGAAACTTATTCCGTCATTGCGCAATAAGCCTTATGAAGATAGGATTAAAGAGTTAGACCTGTATTCACTCGAAACTAGAAGATTAAGGGGGGAGCTTATTGAAGTTTTCAAAATCGTTAATAACATTGATAACGTAAATTTTGACAAATTATTCACTTTCGATAACAGTAATACTCGCAATAACGGATTTAAGTTGCGTGGCAGACGTTTCATTACTAATATCGCTAAAAACTTCTTTACGTTTAAAGTAATTGATAAATGGAATAATCTTCCCGCGTCAGTCGTTCATTCTACCAGCGTTAATATGTTTAAGAACCGTCTTGACAGACATTTTAAAAGTATTAACGTTGTTTAATTTAAAAAAACAAAGTTAGCAACAGGGAGCTCTGGTGGTGGTGCTCGAGGATGAGTCTGTTGACGATGAATGCCAGCTTGTGACATGCCAGCGTGTGATGCCAGCAATAAAATTATTAAAAAAAAAAAAAAAAATTAGACTAACACGAACGTAGATGTAGCTCGTAGCGTAAACTAACCCACTTTTTGTTTAACTTTACGTACTTTTTTTTTTTCTTATCTCCTTACTTTGCATGTCTGTAACCTCTTTCCTTGCATGTTTGTAGTTTGCATGGTATGACAGTGAGTTAAGACTGTGTTTGCATGGTCTGTAAGCGTTCTTATTTTACTTCTTTCATCTTTCACCCCTCTCCTATTTTCTCCGACTATTTTTCTGACTTATCGGCAGTGGCCGGCGGATGATGATGGTGAGACTTTTTTCATCTTTTTCTGAATGAATGTTAATCCACGAATGATAGGTGTTGCTCCTTACTTAACCCCTTATTCTCTTCTCTTCTCTTAACCCCCTACTCTTTCCTTTCTCTCGGGCTAACCTTAGAGTGGATCTTAGGGTCTTTGTTAGCCTTAGCTTCTGTAGATCTGTAGATCATCATCATATATATCACTAGGAGTTTTGCAAACTTTATTATATATGAAATGTGCACTACAGCTGCTTATGTAAAATGTAACCACTACAGTAGTCTGCTTTTCAGCAGTTTTATTAAATAGTGGGAAAATAAAACTGGGTGGTTTCCTGGTACCTTCCTCAATAGGTAAAGCTGCATAATAACTTTAGCTCAACGGAAGTTAGTACGCATTCGAAATCTGGGACATTATTTGGCAGAAATCCTTTTTTTTTGAATATTTTTATTTCCTCTTTTTTGGGGGTGGGGGGTGGGGGGTCATTATTAAAGACTAAACATTGTCGTTCCAGAATCATGAATTCTTTATAATTAAATCTAGCTTCTTTTTTGTTATATTTTCTACCAAAACATAGTGCTAAAAATAAGGGAGAAAATCGAAAAAAGGTGTTTACAATCCTCATTCTGAATTTTTCATTATCACACACTATTTTTATATATTTTTTTTTAATGTTTTCATATACTAAATGCGTATTTATTTTTTAGGATGGTTTCTTTATGGTTTTTACTGATTTCTTTAAGGAGTTTGAGGTTATAATTCTTTGTACCAACGAGTACCATCAATTTTTTTATATTCATTTTTTTGTCATTTGAAAGATCTGGGCCAAGGCTTTAAAGCGCTTAGAACATCTTTAAAAAAAAAAAAAAAATTTATATATATATATATATATATACACACAGTATATATATATATATATATATATATATATATATATATATATATATATATAAAGTATTTCTAAAAATAATTTCTGCTAATTTGAAAAAAAGGAGCTATTGAAGAATAGGGACCCCAACCTTCTTTAGTTAGCTTTAGAAGGCTAACTAACGAAAATATCATGACCTAACCTAACCAATCGTCAAGCGCGTACAGTTAACCTAACGTTTGGTTAAGTTAGGTCGTGATATTTTCGTTAGTTAGCCTTATAAGCCTAACTAAAGAAGGCTGGAGTCCCTATTCTTCAATAGCTCCAAAAAAATTCTCAACAGTGTGCACCGAGGCGCTATAACTGTTTATGCATATATATATATATATATATATATATATATATATATATTAGTACTAACACTCCTAAAACGAGCTAAGTTATTCTCTCTGAATGCATCACATACTGTACAATCTCCACTGTCGAATTGGTCAAAATGTTTATCCGTGAGAAACGCCCTTCAGCGAGGGTTTTCAAATAAACTGCAAGCTAGCCAAGAGCGTCCTCCGACTTCATCGAATGTTGTTAAATACGCCTTTCTGTTGTAAATACACTCTTTGGTAAATTCTTTTAGGCTTAAAAAGAAATTTACAAATTTTGTTGAGAAATTTTCAATGTAGTTAAATTGTTTAAATTCTTAATGCATTAATAAATTAAAGAAAAAATAGATAATATTATCTACCATAAGTGAATGTTTGATAATGTACTGACTTGGTTATTCACCAACGACTTTTATGGGTAAAATTCCAAAATCAAGACGCACTTCAGAGACAGAATCCATAATTACTAACCTAACCTAATTTTTTATAACTATCTTATACGTGGTACAAAATACAATTGAAATATAACTGAATATAACTGAAATATTTCTCTGTACGAATACTTATGAGCGCCACTGTATATCTTAAGACATGCATCAGATAAATGCAAAAAACTTCACTTTTTTCTACGTGAAGGTCAAAATATGAAAATAAAAACCCACTCTAATAGACAGAGTTTATTTCCACGACAGTTTCGACGCCCACTGGCATCCTCCTCGGGTGGATACAGAAACACGAATGAACCAAACAAGAGGGAAAACAGTCCAGGGACCGACCGTTATGAAATTTGCACCTAGTTAGATCCCATTCTTCCGACACCGGAAGGGCATTTTCATTAAGTACATTCGCGCAAATTTAAAACTATCTTCCTGTTCTAAACATACAGATTCTATTATTTTTTATTTTTTACACAATTATTACATTTATTATTAAATTTATTACATTTAATATTGCATAATTATTTATTACAGAAATTATAAATTTATTATTACATTGGTTATTACCTTGTAGTTTATTATACATAACTTATAAACCGAAAAACGAATGAAAAAAGCCGATTAGGAAACAATCCAGAGACCATTGAGAAATTCGCACCTAGGTTAGATACCGTTCTCCCGACACCGGAAGGGCATTTTATTACAGGGTCCGCTTATAAGTACATTCCCACAAATTAAAACTATCTTCTTGTTCTATACATACAGATTCTAATATTTTGATATAATTACTGCATTTATTATTGCATTTACATTTTTTTTTTTAACATTTATTATTATTACCTTTACCCTAATTATTAAATTTATAATATTACCTTTATTATTACATCTGTTGCATTTATATTTATTTCCACATTTATTACTTCCATTATTACATTTAATAAAAGCGAGTAAGGAAACAATCCAATCCAGAGACATTTAAGAAATTCACATTTAATTTCGAACACGTTCCCACCACTCCGTAAGGGATTTTTTGACCAAGAATCTCATTAAAGGGTGTAACTTATAAGTACCTTCGCACAAATTAAAATTATCTACTTTTTCTATACACACAGATTCTATTATTTTTCTTTTGACATAATTATTACATTTATAAAGTACCTTACTTGATTCCCAATCTATAGCATGATTATTTTGGCTGGCGTGATAAAAAATGGCATTATTAGTATTACAACTTCTGAAGGCATATTTGTGTTCTTTAATACGGGTTTCAATATTTCTTCCAGTTTCTCCCACGTATACTAAATCACAACTTTTACAGGGAATGCTGTAGACACAGGCTTGTTCCTCTTTTGCAACGTTATTCCTAACCAATTTACTTTTCACGGAAGACGAATATTTGAACGCCAAAGCAAACTTAAAATCTTTCGTCAACGGTTTTACTCTTTCTAAGCCGGCAATGTAAGGCAAACCCACATATTGTTTTTGGTAACTGAAGGTTCCCGAGGGGCATAAAAATATTTTCTGGCTTTAAAATACGCCTTTCTGATAAACCACTCGGGATATTTTAAATCCTTAAAAATGTTCCAAATCTTTGAATTTCCGGGTCCAGCAAATGTGGGCTACAAATCCTGAGTGCTCTTAGAAACATGGAAGAAATAATTGAGCTTTTAACCTCTTCATCATGATATGAAAAATAATGAATGTACGAATTACAATGAGTAGGTTTTCTATAGACCGTGAAATTGGGCTTTCCGCTTTCGTTAATGACCAAAACATCTAGAAAAGGTAATTGTTTGTCGTTCTCCCATTCATATTTAAATTTAATAGAGGGAACAAGATTATTTAATGACTGAAAGAAAGTGTCAAAGTTGTTCCAGTGGTCAGGCCAAAATGAGAAAATATCATCTACATAACGAAACCAAATTAGATTCCTGGGACATATTGTTTGCAACAATTTCGACTCATAATATTTCATGTATAATGTACTCAAAAAATCCCTTACGGAGTCGTGGGAACGTGTTCGAAACTAAGTGTGAATTTCTTAAATGTCTCTGGATTGGATTGTTTCCTTACTCGCTTTTAGTAAATGTAATAATGGAAGTAATAAATGTGGAAATAAATATAAATGCAACAGATGTAATAATAAAGGTAATATTATAAATTTAATAATTAGGGTAAAGGTAATAATAATAAATGTTAAAAAAAAAAAAAAAATGTAAATGTAATAATAAATGCAGTAATTATGTCAAAATATTAGAATCTGTATGTATAGAACAAGAAGATAGTTTTAATTTGTGGGAATGTACTTATAAGCGGACCCTGTAATAAAATGCCCTTCCCTTCCAGTGTCGGGAGAACGGTATCTAACCTAGGTGCGAATTTCTCAATGGTCTCTGGATTGTTTCCTAATCGGCTTTTTTCATTCGTTTTTCGGTTTATAAGTTATGTATAATAAACAACAAGGTAATAACCAATGTAATAATAAATTTATAATTTCTGTAATAAATAATTATGCAATATTAAATGTAATAAATTTAATAATAAATGTAATAATTATGTAAAAAATAAAAAATAATAGAATCTGTATGTTTAGAACAGGAAGATAGTTTTAAATTTGCGCGAATGTACTTAATGAAAATGCCCTTCCGGTGTCGGGAGGATGGATCTAACCTAGGTGCGAATTCTTAACGGTCGGTCCCTGGACTGTTTTTTCCCCCTTGTTTTGGTTCATTCGTGTTTCTGTATCCACCCGAGGAGGATGCCAGTGGGCGTCGAAACTGTCGTGGAAATAAACTCTGTCTATTAGAGTGGGTTTTTATTTTCATATGCATCAGATAGAAATTTGTGTGTATATCGGCGTCAGCAAATGTCGTACGCATAAGTATAACATCACCTGATCGCTGCCTCGTTAGTCTCGTAATGGAGTTCAGTGTGGAAGAACATATGTTTATCGCTGAGCGATACGTTATAAGTATGAGTCATTTAAATTGTATAAGTAGGATGTGCGCAAAAATGTAGAGTGGGAAAAGTGGGAAGTGGGGGAGTACCAGTGTCAAGACGGGTGCCGCTATCCCCCGAAAATAAAAAATCTAAACTAACCTAACCTAACCTCACGCCAACCTCACCTATCTTCTTTCACGCTGCCCCAAGAGTAACCTAAACTAATTTAACTTAACTTAACCTAACTTTGAGTATATGGGGTGCCACAGTCCATTGTTACTATGATAACAGACTATAGTAACCTAATCTAACATAAATTGGAAGCATCATCTTTTTGCGCTACCTCAAAGTAGCCACCATTCAACTCTGTCTTAGGCATAACAGTGATATTACACCATCCGGAGACGAACCTCCGTCCTCAATCTTTATAGTACAATAAGTCGTTTATGCATAACCTAATCTCATCTTTCACACCACCCCAAGAATAATCTAACCTAACCACGGTGTCCCGAGAGTAACCCAATCTGAACTGGAAAATAAATTTATAGAAAATAAAAATAATCAAAACTAGCGTAACCTAACCTAACCGAGTATACGAGGTACCACAGCCCATAGCTACTATGAAAATAAACTATAGTAACCTCACCTAACCTAAATGGCAAGTATCATCTTTTCACGCTACCCCAACGTAGCTACCATTCAACTCTGTGTTAGGCATAACAGTGATATTACACCATCAGGAGTCGAACATCCATCCTCAATCTTTATAATACAATAACCTAACTCATATTTTACGTTACTCAAGAATAACTTAGTCTAACCTAACCTATCTCTCATACAGTTGCGCAGTCCCAAGAGTAAACTACTCTCACACATCACCCTCTCCTCAGTCCACTTGATTTTTACTGGTTTTCATAGTTACAATGTAGTTAAACCATATTATTCATCACTGTAGAATACAAGTATGACTTGGTCTTTCACCTTTCTAACTCCTATTTACCACATGATCATGTTACAGTTATATTTTTCATGTAAAATAGAAGAAATCAAAGATAACAGTTTTGACCACATTTCATCACTGCCTGGTTTGGAAGGAATATACTTATTAAAATGTATAAAGTTTCGAAATACATGAATGGATGTTGCTGTTGATAGTCTGTTGTATAAATTAATAAGTGTCTTTCTGTCTTATCATATAATATTATTATATTATCATTAATAACAACATTAATAATCCAATTCCTTTTGCAGGTTCATACAATTTTTTCTGCTCCAGAAAACTTTGAATAATTAATTTTTCAACATGCCAAATGATTTCAGTGAAGCAGTAAGGGGCCAAATTGTTGCTCTAAACCATGAAGGAGTATCTCAGCGCCAGATTGCTGCCAAAATAAGTGTTTCGAAAGATGCAGTTTAGCGAACATTGCAAAGATTTAAAGAGACGGACTTGTTCATCAAGACCAAGGTCAGGACAGTCAGGTAGACCTAAGACAACGACTCCATTAGAGATCAGTTCATCACACTTTCGTTTCTGCGTGATAGAACAGCAACTACTGCTCAGATTCAAGCAGCAATCAAGAAAAAACTGTAAAGCCTGTAAGCAAATCTGTAGCTAAAAGAAGGCTCGTGGCTGAGGGGCTACATGGGAGGGTAGCAGTCCCCAAACCACTTCTAAGGCCTCAGAATAAGGCTAAGCGCTTAGTATGAGCGAAAAAATACAAATATTTCACTATTGAAGATTGGAAAAACGTTTTATTTACAGACGAGTCAAAGTTTGAGCTCTTTGGTAATCATCGATGGTCCTATGTTAGACGTAGAAGTGGTGAGAGATTGCTTAAGCAGTGCATAAAACCTTCAGTTAAGCATGGTGATGGGAATATCCAAGTCTGGGGTTGCTTCAGTTACAGTGGAGTTGGTGACCGCCACGGAATAAATTATATCCTCACCAAAGAGAAATATCACTCCATCATTCAAAGACATGTCATACCCTCTGGCTCGAGATTGTATGGTCAAGGCTTCTTGTTTCAACAAGACAATGATCCTAAGCACACATCCAAACTTTGTAAGGACTATTTAAAAAATAAGGAAGGTGTCCTGATCATTATGGATTTTTCAGCCCAATCCCCAGATTTCAGTCCCATCGAACATTTAACATTTATAGGAATATTTGAAAAGAGAAAAATCAAAACATGAAATAACAAGCCAGGATATCCTCTGGGATGCTCTTCAGCTGTGTTGGGACAACTTGAAACCTCATACCATCCATAAGCATGTCAAATCAATGCCTGATAGAGTACAAGAAGTCCTCAAGGCAAAAGGAGGTCACACGAAATATTAAAGCATTTTCATTATTTTGAATGTTTGTGTACTTTGATAACATTTATTCATTATTAAAACTTTTTTGCACCTAATGAGACCCTATTTTAATATATTGTTTGTAATTCCTTTCGTTTTATAAGCAAAATACATATTTTGTCTTGGTGGACTCGTAGTTTTGATCCCTACTGTATACACACATATACATAAATATACATATACATAAATCAATTTTAAAGATTCAATTTTAATAAAATGCATATCTTAATTTCCATTTTTAGACACGACAGATCCTGAAGCATCTTAACACTGTGTGTGTGTGTATATATATATATAATATATATAATTATATATATATATATATATATATATATATATATATATATATATATATATTATCTGCATTTATGGAAGTGTGAAATTTATTTTTCAGCCTTAATAAAGACAAATATAAGTTTATTTTAATTCCATCACACAAGTTTTTTTTTTTTTTTTATCTCGTCGAGCACTGAATATCTGAAAAACCTTTTAAAAATACAATCCCAACATTATTTACGAAATAAACATTGTTGAAGGCAAGCGCATATGACCACATCTCCTGCCTGTGTAAATAACCTCCTTTCATATCTCGATTATCTTATTAAATGACATCGCACAATCTGGCATCTAATCTCTCTCTCTCTCTCTCTCTACCTTGTTAGGGTTCCGTGCGTCGGTGTTTCTTCACACGAAGGTCAAGCTGGTGGCCCCGCCTCTAGTCCTGGCTTGGTGGAGGAGCGAGTTGCTCTCTTGCGCTCTCCACCGTACATAGCCAGGTACACCGGGCTCATCTGGTACCGTCCTGAGCCAGGCTTAACCTAACTTAACCTAACCAATTATCAAGGGCGTACAGTTGATCTATTATTAATTATAACATTGTTTGTTTCTGGAATAGTATTTACTATTTACTAATAGATCAACTGTACGCCCTTGATAATTGGTTAGGTTAAGTCGTGATATTTTCGTTAGTTTTAACGAAAACATTCTGTCAAAATTGGTGGGGGGGGGGGAGATAACCTACAAGTGCCAAAATTGATTTATGATTTAAGAGAGAATATATAAAAAAATTAACATTGCAGAATTTAACAAGATTGCATGATTAAGCTTAATAAGAAAACCAACTTGGTAGCTAAAACAAAGAACGATTCCTGAAGATACCATTGAATAGAAAATCACCTTGGCAAAAATTATAAAGGATAAAAAAAATTAAATTTTTTTAATTATTTTCCAAGCTTGCATTAATATTATGTATTGTTGGAATGTCATGCGAGTTTGGACTTTATGTGCAAAAATGAATGTTAGAATTATCATTTTACATACTCGTGTATATATATATGATATATATATATATAAATAATTATTATTTAGCACTGTCCTTTATCTGTATATGTCATTGTGCATGATGAAAATTGATATGCCAACTTCCTGGTGTGTTTCCATGGTAACACGAAATAATCACTTTGGGTATAATATCGAAAATATATTAAAAATCTCTCGCTTTATTTATATTCTTTTTATTCTTTATTTTTTTAAAAAGTTGTTTTCTGGAGGTCGTACATTTATCTTCTTTGGATAAAAATATGTTTACTGTGTTCTTGCAGAAGGAATCTAAAAATGCTTTTTGAATTAAAGCATATTTGAATTTTGGTGGGTAGAATAGGTTTACACTCAAACATGCTCACGCACGCACGCACGCACACACACACACACACACACACACACACACAATTATTATATATATTTTTTATTCATCGATGCACTTATAGTTTAAGTGGAAGTATGAAGAGTTAAACATCTTTTTACAGAAAGTATCATTCCGCCCATGCGCCCATTTCAGGTTACGAGCAACTCGCAACAGCATTGCCAAGCAAATATGAGGTCAAATACTGACGAGGCTTTCTTATGTGGTTTATCGCCACTGAAAGCAACAGTGGTTTACAGTGCTTTATCACCACTGAAAGCAACAGTGCTCTGTGTTAGTCTAGTCAAAAGAACATCTACATCCGTATTCACTCTCTTGCAGTTTCGTTAGTTGGTATTGCAGAAACTTCCAGTTATTATCACAGACTCTGTGCACGATTCTTCAGGAACAAGATGCACCACAAATTTGTATTTCCTCCCGGAGGTAACACACATTTACCTGTATCAATCAGAATCGTACTACCTCAGACTTGCTCTACACAAACTATACCAAAAAACCACAAGTACCTGTAATAGCAAACCGGCCGGTTTTTTTAAAATTTATTATTGTTTGATTTATCTTATTGTTTTTACTTGTAAGAATCTAATATACTATTTCAGAAATGAAGCCTTATATATATATATATGTAACAGTTTTTTGCGCACACCTACAGGTCGCTACAATTGGTGTAGAACAATGCGGTTTTCACCATTCGATGCGTCTTTTTATTGTGCAGTGCCCATGCTAAAAAAAAATTCCCGAACATAAATCCTTCCCCCCCCTTTTAGGGGTACAGTTCTTCCCATTTCTTCATTTTTTAATCATAATTTTGGCACAAAATGGGGGAGGGGTGGGGTAATGGGGGAGGGGGTGGGGTTAATGGGGAAACTCAGAAAAATAGATGCGATATATATATATATGTAACCAAAAAAAAAATTAAAGTAAATCCTTTGCAAAGTGCCAGCCCCCTTCCCCCTTGGGGGTAATGGGGAAGTGAGGTTAAATGGGGGAGATGGGTGGGGGAGGGGGTATTGGGGGAGAGGGGTGGGTAATGGGGGAGGGGTGGGGTTAATGGGGAAACTTAGAAAAAAAAGATAACCAACATCGATTCCGGTCAGGAAGATCGAGGGGTGGGGTAATGGGGGAGGGGGTGGGGTTAATGGGGAAACTCAGAAAAAAAATTGGTGGGGTAAATGGGGGAGAGGGGTGGGGGAGGGGGTGGGTTAATGGGGAAACTCAGAAAAAAAAATGATAAGCAACATCGATTCCGGTCAGGAAGATCATGCTTATCACAACTAATGGAACACTATAACAATATTATTGATGCACTCGAAACAATGAAAACTATGATTTGGCGGGCCGCAGGGCCCCCAATTACTGTCGGTTCAGTTATTTGGTCAATAAAACTATAGAAATGAACGCAGTCATGAAAATCTTAGGCTTCAAATCCGAGCTCATTGTTTAAGATTTGTGAAGCTTTAGATTTTCATGGCTGCGTTCTTTTCTGTAGTTTTATTGAGTGAATAATTGGTTTGCCAGTAACTGGAAGGCCGCAGGCACCCCAATTACTGAGGCAAGGTGAGAGGAATAGGAATGATATCCAGATAAAGGGCTACTGATGTTCAAAATAAAATACGCCGTAGGCCCACAATTCAGCCGAAGCACCGCAGATCTAGCAAAATCGGCGCGTAGCGCCGACCTTTTGCTAGTATTGTACTATTTTACGTAGCATTTATGTATATGAACTATCATTGTATTAATAATATTTGTCATATGGACTATAGTCTGCCAATAAACCTTTTTATTTTCATTCATTTTCATTTTCATTCATTTTCATTTCATTTTCATATCCTGCCAATAAATCATTATCATTATAGAACTTTATTCCACCGCTGTTTATATATTTTTATTTTATTTCTCCCAAGATTTTTTCGGAAGATTTTCTTCCCCAAAGACGAGCAGATCCTAATAAAGCGAAAGACAACAGTCAATAAACTGTTTTAAAGATTTACTGGACCAAGTTTGGACTTCAATATCTGGTTCCAATATTATTTGCGATTTGCAATTGATTCCTTTATTTATTTTTTAGTCTATTGGTTTCGTTCTGTTTATTTAGCTTTTAAGTTCTGTTTTAGTTTAACTCTCTCAGATTGGATATTCTGTACAGGAACGGTAGAGTACAGTAGAGTACAGTACATTACAGTATATATATATATATATATATATAATATATATATATATATTACCTTGGTTTTGTTTCCGCCCGAATTGTTCATTCTGACGAAGGTCAAGTTCGTCACTCCACCTTAGACTTACAGTTTAACGTGGAATCCGAACCACGCCCCACCAGCAGCCCAGCATCTTAACCACTAGGCTACCCAGGGTACCCATTTATCTACCAACCCAATTATATTTTATTGTGTAGAAGGATGAACAGCTGGGTTTGCTGCGCGCTGCCTGCCGTCATCGGCTCTCGATCCCGGGAGCGATGGATTCGTAGTCGCTGACGCTGACCACTACGTATACATACATACACACATATACATATATATATATTTGAATTTTAATATATTGCGCTTATACTTGCACACATCCTGCGACTAAAATATTAGACTTTTCGCATATCCAAAGTTACCCCTTGCAAGAATAATGAGGATATTATGCTTCAGTTTCACCATTGCTATATTACATTTTAGGAAACAAAGCAAAATTTGAACATAAAATATAAATTATATGCAAATACTGTGTGTGTGATATATATATATATATATATATATATATATATATATATATATATATATATATATAATATATATATATATATATATATATATATTATATATATATACAACAGATAGGAGAATTTTTATATCTTGAAAAGTTAAAAGTATGAAAAATATTCTTCTATGTACATAGGTTGAAAATGGAAATATAAAGATAAAATTATCAAACAAAAGTTGCAGAATCCAGCGATAATTTAAATAATAATTACGGTTCAGTGGAGTAAAATTATGGAAGAGTTGGAGTCCGTTTCCTAGCTACGATGATTGAAACTGTTTTAGATATGAAAAATGAACGTGCTATCTCGTTGTTTCTATGTTCTCTGCTATTCTTTCTTTCAATAGATGGCGATGAAGTCAGATATATATATATATATATATATATACACACACACACACACACATATATTTGCTTTGGAGTGTTACCTTTATTCAAATATGAGAGCATTGATTCTTATAAGGCATTGATTATTCTTAGACCCCCCCCCCCTGACTGAGGTCAGGGGGGGGAGGGGTCGAACCCCGATGACGCTGGTAATAATAATACGCGAGTTAGAACAATGGTACGCATTAATTGGTCTGAGCTCTGTGCCAGTTTGTGGCCATCTCACTGATTTTTATTATGACTAAGGCACTAGTATTAACTGGTCGTCTTCGCTTAATGTTTATGAAATAGCATTTTCTATTAAACTTATAAAAATTAATGGAATTATTTAAACAATCCTATAAATCTTTAACTGTCAAACCAAACATGACTCCTATTACCGTTATGTAAAACTTGGCACACATATTGCGTCGATTGGAAAGCAATTGTATCGTGTTTTATCCAATACTAATAAGCTTGTATCAATATATCGAAACCTATCAAGACTAAAAGGAAAAGTAGTAGTATGGGTGTAAAAATGCCGAGTGGCTTGGGGGAAGAGGACTAGGGTTAATGGAGGGGGAGGCGGGTAATGGGGTGAGGGGTGGGGAGTGCCAGTGCCAAGGGGGTGCCACCCCCCAAAAGTAGAGAAATGAATATAGAATAACCTAACCTAGTCTAAACTTGAAAATGTTTGTGTGTGTATACACACACACAACATGTGTGACGTCATACTATAAATTTTAGCGGCCACCATTCAGTCCTGTCTTAGGCATAACAGTGATATTACACCATCGGGAGTCGAACCTCTGTCCTCAATCTTTATAGTACACCAGCCCATTATGCTATTAACGTGGGTAATTTCATCAACAACCAATTTCCAGTGTGGAATGAATGAGAATAATCCCTCAATTGGCTCCCCAGAAGTCCCGACCTCACAACTTGTGTTAACTGGTTGTGGTCTTTTTGTGAAGAACAAACTTAGCCACATCCGCATGCACTATGTTGAGGAGTTAAAGATGGAAATTTTTTACATATTCTCAGCCATTACGCTTGAAATGCTTCGAAAAGTTTCACGGCGCACTTGGCGTCGAATGCAATTACGTGTCGATTACGAAGGTATTCATGCAAACCAATTGGACGTATAAGCAGCAAGACATCTTTTTATTTAATTCCAATTTCATTGTAATGTTTTTTTCTTGTTTTTGGTTTAATTAAAATGTTTAAAAAGTTAAAGATCATTCTTTCATCAACCATTCTATACGACCCGATCACAACTTTTGGTTATATATATATATATATATATATATATATATATATATATATATATATATATATATATATATATATATATATATATGTATGTATGTATGTATGTATGTATGCAGAATATGAGCATAACTAACGATTAACGATTGTCTCGCTCGAAATATCTACGCATAACAAGAACGGTGACTAACCACCCGCGAACCACATCGATCATATTTTATATCACCGAAATGTATCCTTCACTATGCGCTCAGTGTCAAGCATCTGCTCTTTGATAAATGCCATATCGAGCACGCTATAATAAATACCTTTGAAAAGTGAGCCGTAGAGATATATACACACCACCATGATTTAACAACAAATGCATGAATTTAACAATTTTACCCATATGTGTGTGTGGTGGGGGGGGGGGCTATTTTTGTTCCGTGCTTGGCCTATTATCCCGTTTCCATATGCCTACTTGTCATTTTCGACTGGGGCTTATCCTCGTTTTATTAATTGTATAACGTTTAAGTGTAAAGTTTATTTAATTTGTGAAAGAACACGAGATTAAATAGAAGAACTTCTTGGCGTTTTTATAACAACAGTGAAAGGTAAAATTTTGAAAATATAACGATAAACAATGTTAGTTCCTCAGTTGAGGTTAAATAGACAACTAATACGAAGAAAGACATCTATGGATTCACGCTACCACATAAATTGTAACATCCGAACTGTGAATTAATATCTGCACAAGTTACAAAGTGCAACTTCGTCACATCCACCCACGAACGGAGCAATGAATGGATCATTTTCATTTGGAAGGGGAAGGGATACCACCCCGGGAGAAACAGCGAACTTTTCAATGGAAATGGTTGAAACTACAGTTTATGAGTTTTAAAGGAAAACCAATTTGATATTCCTATTAAATAAATATATTTTATAAAGGAGATAAATTTTGTAATTTTTGTTTAATTAATAAAAATAAAGAACCAATTATTTGCAGTAAATAACTGGGGGGTTTATAGTGAATTGTGCAATATTACGATCAATGATTATTGACAATGAAGGAGTGAATGTGTAGAGTACCGAGTTTGTGTGAAAGGTATAGACTGGGAGAGGCGAGTACCTATGAGCAAGATAAATAATGTTTGAACATGGACTGAGTTTGTAGAAAATGTAGTTCGTAAGACGGGCGAAACTATATGCAAAAATGTTTCTACGGTGGATACTATCACAGACTGCTTTCGTGCCTAATACTTTGCAGTCGTGATGAAGAATAAATGTTATCTATCGAAAGTATACACATGAAATCCGCTAGGGTGAGAAATAATCAAGGATTTTTTCGTGAAGGACTCTGTCGCTCGTCTTTCGAAATAAAACTTCGGTAGCCTGTGTTAAAAAGCAATTGATTCTGCTCAAGTTCATCTGATGCAGGCGCGGGTTTCTAACCTTTTTGGCGATAACTATCGATAGCCGAAGCTTGAGAAAGCGTTTACCAATAAATCCGTCGAAGGTTATGTTTAGCATTCCTGTCTGTCTGTGTGTGTGTGTGTGTGTGTATATGTGTGTGTGTCTGTATGTGTGTGTGTGTATATATATATATAAATAAAAAATATATATACACACTGTGTGTATATATCATGTAAATGATACAGTTTTATCAATGTACTAGGGGCAATCAATATATTTTACCCCACCCTTTTTTCTTAGCTAAATAATAGGCCATGGGGCTAAAATGTCTTTTGGGCCGCAAGTTTGAACTTTCTGCGCTTCACATAACCGGATTTCTCCAGTTTGAACCTCCCCTCCTTGTATAAAACCGCTTTTAAATGCCCTTGTATAAAACCGATGGTTAACGCAGTTTCGAAAATGGCGTCTGGCAGTGATGTGCGTCGTAAACAGAGCTGTTATAGAGTTTTTAACCGCAGAGAAGAAAACAGTTGGAAATATTCACAAACGTCTACAAAACGTTTACGGAGTTGCTGTTGTTGATCGAAGCACAGTTGGACGCTAGTCTAAACGTGCGAGACCATCGAAGAAAGGGGAGAGCTAGCCTCGATGAAGAGCCACGCAGCAGTCGCCCGGCATCGGCTGTGACATCTCACACTGTGCAACGTGCTAACAGCATCATTCGATGAAATCGGTGTCACATACAAGTAGCTATCACTGGAGTTAGGAATTAGTGAAGGAAGTGTGAATACGATAATTCAGCAACTGGGATACTCAAAAATGTGTTCACGGTTTGTTCCTCGCGAATTGACTGAAGATCACAAAGCCCAAAGAAAAGAAATTGCTTCCGAGTCGTTGGTTCGATACGAGACAGAAGGGATGACTTCCTTCCACGAATTGTGACTGGGGATGAGACTTGGGTACACCACTTTGAACCTGAAACAAAACGCCAATCCATGGAGTGGCATCACGCAGACTACCCACGCAAGAAAAAGTTCAAAATGGCTTGCTCTGCAGGAAAGATTATGGCTACCATCTTCTGGGACATGAAAGGGGTGATTCTGGTGGACCTTATGAAGAAAGGACAAACAATCAACTCAGAGGCATATATTACTACCCTACAGAGACTCCAGAGACGTATAAAGCGAGTTCGACCGGAGCGAAAATTGGAAGACGTCCTTCTTTTGCATGATAACGCAAGACCACACAACATTTTGCAAACAAGAAAGGCCATCACAAAAATGCGCTTGACTGTGTTATCCAACCCTCCATACAGCCCGGATCTGGCACCTTCAAACTTCCATTTATTTGGGCCAATGAAGGATGCTATTCGTGGAAGAAAGTTTCAGTGATGATGAGGTTGTTGAGGAGGTTAAGAGGTGGCTCCAGCGGAACCCAGCGGACTTTTACCAGTAAGGAATAAAGGCCCTTGTTTCGAGGTGGAGGAAAGCCGTAGAAAAGGATGGAGACTATGTGGAAAAATAAAAACTTATAAAAAAGGTAACTAATTACTTGTGTACAAAATTTCTGGAACTTACAAGGAAACTTGGAAAGAAAAAAAAAGGTGGGGCAAAATATATTGAGTGGCACTCGTACATATAGAAATATAACGTATATGATTAACATTATTCGTTATCGGATCATATGGGAATTTTCGATTACCAATCTTTGAGGAGCGTACCCCAACTAATATTGGTCATCCGCGCCCGCCTCTGATCGTGGTTCGAGCGATCGAAATGAGGCCCCAGTCTTGGGCGACTCAAGTACGGATGGTTTTTAATTAAATTAACCTAAGGTAATCAGTGTCATACATTAGACTGCTAAATTTACAAATTGGAATACCTATCCTTAATAAATATTTTCAAAATTAACGAGGCGACAACTACAGGTAATAACGAAAGAAAACCACCACCAAATAAAAAATACTAGTTTTGAAACGCCAACAAATCAACACGATGCTAGTTTATAGCGCAATGTAGATCACTACAAACTATCAACGTGGGCTAACTTATTTTAGCTCCAATACACAACAAACTAACGACAAACAAATATTAAATAAACAAATCTTTAACCTAATAATTAACAATGACAAAATATAAATCAAATTTAAAGACGAATGCTACAAAAAACCGGTAAGCTTAAAGGTCTAGTATAGATTTCAAAGGTAGCCTTTCAAACAAATCAAAATAATTAAATTAAACTGAAAGGACTATCAAACTTAAATTTTAAGAACACGAAGGGTTTAAAGAACAAGATCACTTTCAGAGAAAAGAAGTAGGTTGTACGAAGGCAAGAAAAGGTATATCTTAAATTTTAACCCTCTCGCTCGACAACCACCAACCACCGACTGAGCTTATCGCACAGTTTTTAAACGAGTCTGGCAGCGTGGTTTGTGTTGCCGGTTTCTATAGTGATGTGGTGGTAGCCTGTAAATAATATTGTAAGAAATACACACACACACACGAATCTGTCCAAGGAATTTTGGACAGATCATGACCGTGAACCATTTCAGTGTAGATTTAGGGTAACCCACGTTCATTTGCTTAATATATTAATATAGTGTTACCGACTCTCTACGCCAACTCCTATTTCTACCTCTCGGAGGTAACCTCTGGCTGATTATTCCTCTAACCACAGCTCAGCAATTATGCTTCAGATATTTCTTTTCCACTTTGGAATTATTACAAACTTAGTACAAAACGTGTGTTTAGTTGATAAAGATGCAAAAGGAACAGCGATAGACAAAAACAAGAATTTAATTTTTTTTAGAAAGACAAGTTATAAATCTATTTTGATTATCGTTAGAATGTTAACTCAAAGAAGCATTTTTCATTTGCTCGTTTTCTCTCCTCTTCTTGTGCGGACACTCTTCTAAACAAGCGTCGTTCTTTACATTAATTATTGTAGTAATGTATAATTAAAAATTAGAATGTTTTGGTTATAAGAAATTAAAAGAAGATAATAATAATTAATAAATAAAATTACGTTAGAGTAGTAATGTCTAATTAGGAATTTTAATAATGGTTGTTTAATAAAGATGATAATATAATGTTTGATTAATAAAGAAAATGATAATATAATGTTTGTTTAATAAAGAAGATAATAATATTTAATGTAAATGTAATTACGTTAAAATAATTGTTTGGCTATACTAGTTGGCAAAACTCTCTCGGCCCAAGACGAGAGAGAAAATATCCAGATGGGCAGTCATAGGACAGCAGTGAGTTTAGTAGGGCTCGTTTTTTGTGTGTGACGATGCAGTTGTAAATTTAGAATATTCGTTTGTCTTAAAATGTTAAAGTTAAATCCCCCCTCGCATTACCCCGTTTATCTAAGTGTTTTCGGCCATAAATAAAAGTTAGTAAAATGTTAATCAGAGTATAATTAAACCCCTCCTTCTCCCATGCCGGTTCAATTCGTAACGGTTTTCCGTTCACTCGGCCTGCTACCACGCGTTTTATAAAGTATTGTGAAAGCGAGTGAAAAAGCGTGTAACGAGAACGATTAATGATAGAAGAGAAATTGAATAAAGAGTAGAAAGTAAAGTAAATAAGGAATTATAAGAATGAATAAAAGCGTATTTACTACATTATAATGTGTGTTGTACAGGATGGCGTTGGTTTCTGCCCTATGTAGGAGAATTACAACTTCTGATTATCGTGGCTCCGTAGTGTAGTGGTTAGCACGTCTGACCGGCAATTGGAAGATCCTGGGTTCGATTCCCGGGCGGGTGCCTTATTTTTCATTTGTTTGTTATTTCTCTCTCCTCGTGTGCAGAACACTCCTCTATAGTTACGTCGTTTCTATATATATATATATATATATATATATATGCTGCAAACCCACAAGGAAAAGAAAAACGATTCCAAGGCCTTTCGTGTATTCAGAGCTACACCTCATCAGGGAATCGTCATTAGTCATTCTCTGATGAGGTGTAGCTCTGAATACACGAAAGGCCTTGGAATCGTTTTTCTTTTTCCTTGTGGATTTGCAGCATTCATTCATTTCACGTGTTTAATTGTGAAATTCATCCCATATATATATATATATATATATATATATATATATATATATATATATATATATATATCAGTTGGGTCGATTAACTTCCAAAATTAACTAGTTAAATTAATTTGAGATTCTTACCAATTAAGTTAAGTTAATTTTGAAAGTTAATTAAGTTAATCAATTAACTTTTTATTTTTTGGAAGTAGTCTGTAGACTTATCATTATATATAACTAATGAAGGTAATGATAAACCCGTAATTATGTGGGATCACCTTCTATGTGTGGCTGTCAATGTCTGATAAATTATATGTATTTTTTTTTGCATATTATACAAGGCAAGACATAAGGATAATTTTTTCCTATAAGCTTTTATTATTTTTTTGTTTCTTACAAATATATTAAATTTGTTTATGGTCTCAACCCAACTTTTCTTAACAAATCTCAACTTTAGGTATGTAATAGATTTCCATCGTAAAAAATGAAGGCAAAATAAATTTAACAACAAATTGTTTTCTAAACTGTGTTTTATATTGTACACTACTGACACTGAACATAATCCAGATTCCTTACCAACAATAGTAAAATTAGACACGTAAAATATATACTTCACTTACAAATTAACACGCTTGTTAACTTTACGGAAGATGAGGTTCTCAAACCTTTCGTCTCTTATAACCTATTACATTTCATTCAGAAAGATAAAAACAGCATTTTTTTTTTAGGAAAATTAATTGAAAATTAATTGAAGTTAATCAGTTAATTTGGAGATATTTCAATTAAGTTAAGTTAAACTTTTAAAAATTTAACTAGTTAAGTTAAATTAATTAACTTAATCGGTTAATCGGCAAAAAAGTTAAGTTAATTAACTTAATTGACCCAACCCTCATATATATATATCATATATATTTTTTTTAACAGTACCTGCTGTTTAATTGTATATGTTATTGCATACGTTAGTTACATTTTTTCAGTGACTGTGGGTTAAAAAGTAATTTTATATATATCTATTCCTATTTTATTTTCCATTCTCTTTCCGGTGAAGATAACTCCGGGCATGGACGGAGCAATGTTGGTCTGTCCGATGCCAACTCGTGTAGCTTAGTTAGATTGCTGGTGAGGTATATATATATATATATATTATATATATATATATATATATATATATATATTATATATATATATATACATATACCGGGTGTCCGAGAATTATCTGTACAATTTTTGGCTGTTATTAAAAGTCAACCATGAAGTGTAGAAATTCCAGTGTTGTTCCATTTTACAGAGAAACTCAAGTTTTTTCTGATAACAAGTTTTGACAACTTTTTTCTTTTTTGTACGCGGGTGACAGACATTGATGATTTAAAAGCAAGAATCACAGCTGCTATTGAGCGAATTGATGTGGATATGCTGCAGCGTACATGGCAACATTTGGATTATCGATTGGATGTTTTGCGAATCACTGATGGTGCACATATCGAATGTTTGTAACAACGTTACTTTAATAAAAGAAACCTTTGAAAATACAGATTCTAAATAATCTTGTTTAAGAATGTTACGTGTGTTATCAAGAATTTTATTAAAAGATGAAATTGTACAGATAATAATGTTCGGACACACTGGAATTTCTAAAAACTTGTCAAAACTTGGTATCAGAAAAAACTTAATGAGATTCTTTGTAAAATGGGACAACACCGGAATTTCTACACTTCATGGTTGACTTTTAATAACAGCCAAAAATTGTACAGATAATTCTCGGACAACCTGTATGTATGTATATATATATATATATATATATATATATATATATATATTATAGGAAATAATGTACGAATGTAGGATACATATATGTGTACCGTAAAATGATACCAATTACATTTATTATTATTTATTTCAGTCGTCCGAGCGAAACATCGCTAAGAAGTGAACAAATACCAAGGAAGAGGACGAGGTGTGTGTGTGTGTGTGTGATTTACTATATCCTGTGTCTGTATCATTGTATGAACGAGAAAGAAAATTCCTTTCCTAATATGGATGTAATTATGAATTTTGCCAAAAATAATGATGGTGTGTATTGATTTTCCATTTTTTTCTCTGGCTGTTATTATTCAGATGAAGGCAGCAACGATGGGTTTGTGGAACGGTGCCGTGTACCCTAATCCCCAACGCCCTTTAGGAAAGCATTCTCGCCTCCCTTTAGCATCCATGATGTGTCAGTGGTTGGCCCTTCTGATGTAAACCAGTAATTTTCATTACTGAGGGAAAAGATGAGATATATATTTTTAATTTAATCTAATATTATGTTAAAACATTTTAATTTAATCACGTATAAGCAGTGGTGTAGTGCTGTGGGAACGCGTGGGAACGGCGTTCCCTTACTTTTTTTGGTAGACGGAACGGCGTTCCCTCACTATTTCAAATAAATCCGAACTGACAAATCTCTAACGTCATGAAATTTTAATTCCCACCCCTAGAAGAAATATGAGAAAGAATCATTAACTGCTTCATTTCTTTTAGCTTCGACTGAGGCAATGCTAGCCTATAAAGATCTGGTGAAACAGTCACCACGGCGTACCAGTTGTTAACTTTTTTTTAGTTAATTAATCATTCCAGTTGTTAGCTATTTTTATTGATCGTACTGGATGTCGTATATCTAATGACACTGGAAATACTGCATCTTCAACCTTGGAATATATCCTAATATCCAGTGCGTATGACCTCAAAATATTCCTGAAATTGGTCAGATTTCAAAAGATTTCCCGGGGGACTTACAGTGCCCCCGGACCCCCAGCTGTATGGGCTCGCCGCGCTCGCCATTGTCCCCCCCGCATCTGAGTAACACTTTCAGAATGCGTTCCCTCACTTCTTTATTTAGCACTACACCACAGCGTATAAGTATATACTCGTGTGTGTGTGTGTGTGTGTGTGTGTGTGTGTGTGTGTGTATATATATATATATATATATATATATATATACACCTTTCAACCTTTCAAATGTTCCGTACGATGATTCCTCATTTCACGAAGGTCAAGCTTGTCGCCCCTTCTCTCGAGTTGGCCTGGTGAAGTAGTGAGTTGGTTTCTTGTACTCTCCACCTCACATAGCCAGGTACGCCCGGCTCATTGGGGATTGTTCTGAGCCAGGCGTCTAATCTTCTTTTGAAGATGTCCACCGCAACACCACTCGTGTTACTTAGGTCTTTGGGCAGCTGATTAAACAGTTTTGGTCCTCTCACAACAAAACTATTTTCCTTCAGGGTTAAGGATGTTTCCTGTCTAGCTTTTAATTTGGGAACACGACACAGTCTTCCTTTTCTACTTTCTACTGTTGTTTGGGGAGTAACATTGTTAAGAGTAAGATTAGGGACTAGTTTCTCCATTATTTTCCAAGTGTAATATATATATATATATATAAATTTGTTAATACCATTTAATAACACGTGTTAAATAAAATCTCACAAAAGATATCGACTATATGTATATATATATATATATATATATATATATATATATATATATAGTAGATATAGAGTAGATATAAATACATACATCTACTGTATAACACATCCCTCTTAATAACAATGTATTTATGAATTCATCGAAAATAATAGTGAGTATGTATTCATTTTCCGGTTTTTACCCAGATATATTTATTCAGACGAATCTGCTGAGAGTAGCAACTTGTCCCGAAGTGTGAAAATACAATCACCAAGGCTGAAAGCTCGTTTAGCCTCCATGCCCCCTAGTGCGATAGCTCGATATGAAAATGAGGAGGAGGATCGTGTGTAGTTTACCCCAATGTCACATCTTTTCAGTATCGGTGTAGAATCAGAGGAGTCTGATGAGGGTATTATGCTACAATAATTTTTTTTTACAATGATCAAGATTCAGGCACTGACATGGTTAAAGGAGCTTCACCTCCGATATCCCGTCAAGAAGAGATTGGCTATTGTATATTCAGGATTCGGCGAGTAATACAACCATAGTTTTTTTCTTCAGAAGACGCATCTAGTATTTTATCTGTACATTTGGGTTCAGAAGACGAATTGTAAATACGTGTATTTTAAAACAGCTACATTGTAATAAATACAACTGTATATGACAACTTACGGAGCTTTGTTGTATATTACAGCTTAGATTTCTGTCCATGCTGTTGATTTAAGAAATAAAATGAAATATTGTTTTGTATTTTATTTGTAAATTTCTTCCAGTATGTAAAACAAAAATGGGATCACCTGAAGATCAGGGCCCCAAGCCTCAATTACCAAATATCTTCGTTAAAACTAACGAAAATATCACGACTTAACCTAACCAACCGTCAAGGGCGTACAGTTGACCTAACCGGGCATTCAATTTAATTTATTATTATATTTGGTACTGTAAAGCAAAAAACAAGAATACATGGGGGCCCTGATCTTCAGGTGATCCCAAAAATGTTTCATATCTCAGTCATATCGGACGAGAACAAAAGTAATAATATGCTTTCCTTGGTAATATTTTAATTTTCTAAGCAACGTCATATGGAAAGAATAATATTGCATAAAATAGGCTAAAATTACACCGTGTGATACAGAACCTGGATCTTTTCCGTTTGACTGCCGCCATTGAAGCATAATTAAACTCCAGCCTTCTTTAGTTAGCTTTATAAGGCTAACTAACAAAAATATCACGACCTAACCTAACCAATCGTCAAGGTCGTACAGTTGACCTAACGATTGGTTAGGTTAGGTCGTGATATTTTCGTTAGTTGGCCTTATAAGGCTAAGTAAAGAAGGCTGGGGGCACTCACCTCTTATGTTTCAATGGCGGCAGTCAAACGGAAAAGATCCCAGAACCTTCAAATATATACAGAGATACAACGAAAGCAATAAAAGTAAAAAATAATAATTAACTATAAGTAGCTGATACGTTTGGTAAATTGATCCGTTTTTATGCGCTCCAGAGGGAAATCGAATAGGCTTCAAAATGTGAAATATAGATTGAATAAGAAAATGTACGTATAGATTAAAAGATAATAACTTTAATAAATTTTCCTTACAGTATTTTAAAACTAATTACAGTATAAAAACTCCAATGAATGGAACATCATTATTTACTTAAAACAACCTTCCACTTATATATATATATATATAGATATATATATATATATATATATATATATATATATGAGTTTCAAAAACTCTACCTAAAATCACCTATAAATTGTTAGATGGCGCAAAATAGCGTTCTAAAACTTGAGAGTTGCCAACGATACTCACACACACATATATATATATATATATATAGGCCTACAAAAAATAAAATAAAATTAAGAATTTTAAGACGTTTACAATTAAAATGTAATGTTACGTGCGGAAGCAATATACTGTACACTAAACATGGAGAAAACAATTTAAAAATGGAATCATAAACATTTGTGCTTGAGGAAAAACCTGCAAATATTAATATTAAATCTAATGCCACATACTTTTACTAATCAAATTTTGTTAAACGAATTTCTAAGACGGTTGTTTTGCTGAGAAGTAATAATTAATTGGCCAATACGGACATGAAATATAGTCTGTTGACATACAATAGCGACATACAATATTTGAACAAATTTTTCCATTTCCTCTATCTTAGACGTAAAAGTCCTTTGTATAGCTTCAATGTTCGCAATATCTGTTTTCTGTATGGGGTGGCGAGTACCGAGCAATACTCAATTATCGGTAGGACTAGACTCTTCCATAATTTGAGGATGATGTTTGCTTTTCTGCTGCGGAAGCTCCTCCAGATAATTCCCATTATTTTTCTAGCCGTTGTAATTTTGATGTAATTTGGATTCTGCATCCGACGACATTATTACTCCAAGATCTCTGACTTGTGGATTTAGTGTTATCTGTTTGGCTTGCAGAGTTTTGTACCCTTTATTCTGTAGCACCTTCTTATTACCTTATCTTAGAAGTTGAAATTTTTCTTCCTTGAACTTCATATTGTTGTCTTTTGCCCACAGGAATAATGTTTGAATGTCGTTTTGTAATTTTCCTATGTCACCTTCGTTCAATATTTCCTTGCATATCTTTGTCATCTGCCAAACATGATACAGTACTGTCATTAATATCTGTATCGATATCTGCAATCATTATTATGAACAGCAAGGAAGCTAATACTGTACCTTGTGGGACAGAGCTCACGACTTCCGAGACGTCCGATTTAACTCCATTTACTGTCACTCTTTGTGTTCTTTGAATCAGAAAATTAAATATCGATCTTCTTAACTTTTCAGTAATTCCTGTATTCTTAAGTTTGTGTGCTATAATCCCATGGTCATATTTATCGAACGCTTTAGCAAAGTCTGTATGTATTACATCTATGTTTTGTCCTCGACGCAATGTTTCCAATATTTTCTCCGATGGTCTAATAGCTGTGATAGGCATGATCTTCCAGCCCTGAAGCCATGTTGATTTGGGTTGTATAAGTTTTTTTCTTGTTGGTAGTAGGTAGTTTTGCCTCTAATTATACGTTCAAAACACTTTATAAGGTGGGAGGTGAGAGCTCTTTGGTCTGGTCGATAGTTCTTGGGCATTGGTCTGTTACCACCTTTAAATAAGGGGCAATGTTCGCGTCCTTTAATGAAGTGGAATTTGTCCTGTGTCGAGTGATTTCCTCCATAGTAAGTATAGCGGCTTGGCAATTACCCCTAATATGCATACCCCCGTTCCCCAACTCGGCATTTTTTGCACCCATACTACTTGAGACAGCTGCTTCGCCGGAATCATAATTCAAAAGCACAAAGCTTGAACAGGGACCGAACTTAAGATTATCAGATTAGCATTCAGGAGGCTTAACTACCGGAGAATCTGGTTAACGTTACGCCATCTTTTATGTTTTATACGTTACCTAAAATAAGGCGCTGTTAAACAAAATATCACCATGAACTTTACAGTCTATCACCGTGGTCGAGTCAAAGAAACAACGAGCAGCAAGTTTGGCGTTGCTCCCCCTCCAAATTTATCAGAATTGGCCTATAAGACCGTGGAAGTATTTCAGATGAAAGTAAGAAATAGCTTTATCGTGTAACACATCACAAAAATAGAAATTCCTTTAAAATTGCAATTCAAAGTTGAAATAATACATAAAAACTTGATCTAATTAGTATCAAATACGTTGTGTTTAGTAAGCGAGGGTCTCATTGGGAAATATATTTACCATAATTGTTTTTTTAAAGAAATATTTGACACGATAATTTCTTACTTACTCTTTAAGATATGTTACAAACAATTCTAAAATTCCAAATAGGAGTTATGATAATTGTTGCATGGCACAGCCATCATGATAATTTGTGAGTATTTTTTTTTTCGCCTTTAGTTACGAAACAAATAATAATCGTTTACGACCGATGTTCAACATTCACCAACATACGAAGACACGATGTTAACAAACTTTATGAAGAACACATCCATTTGCACCTACCTACTTTAGCCATTAATTACATTTAGGTGGAAGGAGTCAGTCAAAGGAGAAATTTATCTGAGAGTTGAATGTCACTTTCCCACGAGTTTCATTAGCCAAAACGTGTCGACACGAGTTGCATTTTTTTTTTTTTAACGCGTTCTTCCGCGTGGTGACACCATCTCTCCATTCTAAAGTTTTCAAACGTCGGTCGAGCGGTGCGATTTCAGAGTCTGTCCATGAAAGTTTTTTGAACGGCTTTTCGTAACGACTTTCGTCTACTTTCTTTTGTTTATTTATTTTTCAGGTTAAAGGCATTAAGAGAGAGAGAGAGAGAGAGAGAGAGAGAGAGTCTGTACGAAGGAATTACATACGCAGTTGTAATATGTACATAAAAACAATCTAACAGGCAAATACTTTTCACAACTAATAGCAACGACAAACAACAACAACTCGGCAATTAACACACACACACACACACACACACACATATAAGCATTGTATGTAGGCAAAATACGGCATAGCAACACTCTAAACAAAATGTTGAAAGATGAATTATGTTAAAAAAAGTGAAGGTATGCTATACTAAGTAAAGAGAATGCAGATTTTATGATATGAAAAATGCATCAAATTTAGCATAAAAAGCCCATCAATTTCTCACTTTTTTTAACTTACTTATTTTTTTTTTACTTTCATACTTTTTTACTCTTTTTACTTTTTTAAGAGTTTCCTTTTCGTCACGATGAACTTGTTCACCATTAATCCAAAATTCTGAACAAAATTAAATCTTCAGAAATTTATTTTGTAAAGAAATTTATTCCCAAACTCTTACAAATGAGTATTTTGAGAAATAAATTAATAGCGTTGTTCTCTCTCTCTGTCTGTCTGTCTGTCTGTCTGTCTGTCTCTCTCTCTATATATATATATATATATATACACACACTGTATATATGTATTAAACGTCTATGGAAATTTGCTTTTCACTTTTCCATGTGGGTGTGTATAATTTATTATTTTTCACGTGTTTAATTGTGAAATTCATCCCATATATATATATATATATATATATATATATATATATATATATATGCAGTAAAATCACAGAATAACACGTGATCTTATTAATAAGCAAACAACCACAGGGAAAAAAGGAAAAAAACACGAAATCCGAGCGCTTTCGTGATATATTCACATCTTCAAGGACAAGAAAGAAATAGACAGAATTTACCAAATAAATGAGTTAAATACACAAGCGAAAAATTCCCAATCGGCAACTCAATTTAAAAACAATAAAACATTCTAAAGATTTTTTCCAATAGGTAACTTAATCTAAAGGCTACTAAATTATTGAATATATAAGAACGATATAAATTAAATTAGACAATTAACATGTACAGAAAACCAAAAATTATTATAACAGTTATTAGAAATAGTATTTAATTAAAGCAGACAGTTAAGTGGCAAGAATTTAAGAAACGAAGGACTTGGTGCCATCGTCGTACGGAATATTCCAAATATCTACAAACAATCTGAAATTTTTTCCCAATAGATAACCTGTTCAAAAGTCTAATAAACTATCAAGTACATAAAGATTATATGAAAGAAAAAATACAATTCAAATGTATACACTGTAGGGTGGATCGATTTTACATTTTTTTCGATTTCCATATTCTAATAGAGACAAAAACTTGCGCATGCATGAGAAAATAGCCTCTGCAAAATCTTAGCTTAATAGGTAATCATCTTCTGCCCCCGGCAGAGCGATGAAAATCATATTGTAGTAGTCAAAAACGTATTTTTAAACCCTAGGCTAGAGTCATAAAATTTTGCGTGTGTGTTATTTCATGCCTAAGCAACGATATAAATGCTATGGGAAATATATAAATGCATTATTTAAGACAAAGAGCCGATCTGAAAATATGTATATTATACATATTTTCAGATCGGCTCTTTGTCTTAAATAATGCATTTATATATTTCCCATATCATTTATATCGTTGCTTAGGCATGAAATAACACACACGCAAAATTTTGTGTCTAGGCTAGGGTTTAAAAATACGTTTTTGACTACTAAAATATGATTTTCATCGCTCTGCCGGGGGCAGAAGATGATTACCTATTAAGCTAAGATTTTGCAGAGGTTATTTTCTCATGCATGCGCAAGTTTTTGTCTCTATTAGAATATGGAAATCGAAAAAAATGTAAAATCGATCCACCCTAGACTATACAGTACATAAGAATGTTAATTCTTCAAAATATTAAATATTTAATTAAGGCAAACAGTTTAGGGGCAAGAATGCGGTCAAACTGTTTGACTTAATTAAATATTTAGTATTTTGAAGAATTGTTAACATTATTATGTGTACATTTTAATTGTATTTTTTCTTTCATATAATCTTTATGTACTTTATAGTTTATTAGACTTTCGAACAGATTATCTATTGGGAAAAAATTTTCAGATTGCTTGTAGATATTTGGAATATTCCGTACGACGATGGCACCAAGTCCTTCCTTTCCTTAAATTCTTGCCACTTAACTGTCTGCTTTAATTAAATACTATTTCTAATAACTGTTATAATAATTTTTGGTTTTCTGTACATGTTAATTGTCTAATTTAATTTATATCGTTCTTATGTATTCAATAATTTAGTAGCCTTTAGATTAAGTTACCTATTGGGAAAAATCTTTAGATGTTTTATTGTTTTTAAATGGAGTTGCCGATTGGGAATTTTTCGCTTGTGTATTTAACTCATTTATTTGGTAAATTTTGTCTATTTCTTTCTTGTCCTTGAAGATGTGAATATATAGGGTGGGGCACGGGAACCAAGTGTTTTTGGAATAATCAGGAAAATGATATTTATTTTTGTAAAGAAAATATATTGGTAGAACAACATTCGTAAGAACATAGCATTTCATGTCATAATAATCATGTACCGAAAATTATATCTGGCATATGATGTCCTTGGCCGTCGACGCATTGTTGAAGGCGTTTACGAAAATTGGCCTCCACTCTTCCCAGCAGGTCTCTGTTGATTTGGATGATTTGTTGACGGATCGCTTCCTTCAATGCATCTAATGTACGGGGCTTGTCCTCGTAGACACGTGACTTGAGGTACCCCCATAGAAAGAAGTCACATGTGGACAAGTCAGGGGACCGAGGGGGCCATGCAATGTCACCAAATCTCGAAATGAGATGGTTGGGAAACAGGGGGCGAAGAACAGCCATTGACGCTCTGGCGGTGTGTGGCGTGGCCCCATCTTGCTGAAACCACACATGTTGACGAGCAATACGCCTTCTTCGTAACTCAGGGATGAAAAAGGTGTTCACCATCTCAATGTAACGCCCAGATGTTATGGTAACGGTAACCCCATTTTGTTCGAAGAAATAGGGACCGATGACGCCAAACTTTCCCACCGCGCACCAAACTGTAACCTTAGGGCTATGCAGCGGTTTTTCATGGAGTTGTCGCGGATTTTCAGCAGCCCAATACCGACAGTTTTGATTGTTGACGGCCCCATTAAGGTGGAAATGGGCTTCATCACTCATTACCACCATCATGTTTTCATTCTGCTCATAAAGTGCAAGCATTTCCTGTGCAAAATTCAGTCGTTGGGGGCAATCGTTTACATTCAATTCCTGCACCATCGCTAACTTGTATGGGTGAAAATGTAATTCTTCATGCAAAATCCGTCTAACAGTACGATTGCTGATTCCGAGTGCAGCTGATGTCTCCGAGCAGAGCGGCCTGGGCTTTGCAACATCGCTTGTCTGACCCTTTCAACGTTCTCTGGAGTACGCACAGTGCGTTGCGGCCCCTTCGGTTTTGTTTTCATTATTGAGCCTCCTGTTCGAAGATTGTTAACCCAACGTAAGATTGTGTCACGAGCGGGAACAGAGTCATTTCGATGAATGTTGAATCTGCGGCGAAACGCACGCTGAACTGCTGTCACTGACTCGCCACTCCTAACAAAATGATCATACGCGAACATGCGGTGTTCTAACGTCCACTGCTCCATGATGGCACCTGAAAGATAAAGGTGAGTGTTAGTTAAAGTTAAATGCTATGAACCCAGGAATGGAATGCTACCTACCGCACGCCCCCCATTCCTAATGGCCGATTACTAGCTATTCAAAAAACACTTGATTCCCGTGCCCCACCCTGTATCACGAAAGCGCTCGGATTTCGTGTTTCTTTTTCCTTTTTCCCTGTGGTTGTTTGCTTATATATATATATAGAGTTGGGAGTATTTGTTAGCGCGTAGAAATATTGTAGAATTTTCACTTGGATTCCCTCCTCTGTATTTTAAAATTTTAAAATTTTCACTTTAGCTTTAAATTTGTTTTCTACATTTCAACCTCTTTTCTCTGCTTTGCTTTAAAATTTTCACTCGTCTTTTAAATTTTCTTACTTCTTTAAACCTTCCTTTTTAAACAGATAGCAGCCTCGTAGGGACCAGCCGGTCTGTTGCTGTTTGGTGTCCTTTGTACATACTAAAGGGTAGGCCATTTAAGTGAAACCATTTGGAATAACTTTTTTTTCTTTTTTTTCGGATTTAGACTCGTGAGGATTTATTAAAGATGACGACTTTATCCAAAGACGAAAAGGTTCAAATAATTTTGATATGTGGTTCACGTACCTCAAGACAGACAGTTGCGGACTTTAATGAAGCCAGTCCAGATCGTGAACCCATTACTCACAGTTACGTTGTGAAGTTATTGGCCAAATTTGAAAAGACTGGATCTGGGTTGGGTAAACCTCACGTAAGAAAGAAATTTGTTACTGACGAAGAGAGCAACACATTTATTCTCGAGAAATTTGCATTCAGACCACATAAATCTACCCGCCAAATGTCACTGGAAACGGGTGTATCGAGGACCAGTATGAGAAGTATCTTTAATAAAACGATGGTATCTACGCAAATTACAGGTGTTATAGAAATTGATTGAGGATGACCAGGACAGAAGATCTGAGCTCTGTGAATGAACAATATTAGCGTGATCCTGATTTTTCGAGCAAGCTCCTGTTCTCAGATGAAGCTAATTTCTATGTCTGGGGGAGAAGTCGATAAACAAAACTGCCGATCTTGGTCTCCAGAAAATCCCTATTGGATGATGCCAGCGAAGAACAGGGATATCCGAGGGTGATAGTGTGGTGTGGTATATGAGTAGGCTGACCATACGTACCGTTTTGAACGGGACAGTACCGTTTTGTATGGGTTTTTGTATGGGTTCTGTCACTGAAGAATAATTGTAAGCTCAATATGTTTATGTACTTACTTTTTCATGAATACAGAATATTACATAACCCCCGTCCCTTTTTTGCCATCCCAATGTCCCGTTTTTGTCTCAAGGAAATATGGTCAGCCTATATATGAGGTACAACAATTGTTGGACCATTTTTCTTTCGTGGTACTGTAAGTGCAGGACATTAAAGAAGTCATCCCGAGCCTTTTACGTGAAGAAGGTACCTTTCCAGAATGGTTTCAACGGTTGCCCACTTATTATGAATTAAAAGCTAGAACGTGGTTAGATAAACGGTTTCCAGGACATTGGATCGGTCGTCGTGGACCCAAAGAATGGCCACCAAGGTTTCCGTATCTTTCATCATTGGACTTTTACTTATGGAAACATTTAAAAAGTCTTGTGTACTCCTTGAGAATTCGTGACCTCTATCATCTTAATTACCTTGAAAACAGAATTACTTAAGCTTGTCCTCAAATTACAGCAGATACCTTAAACAGAATTCAGCGTCAATGGATAACCAGATTATAAAAATGCATTGAATTGAATTGAATTGAATAACCTTTATTAATAATAAAATAAATAAATTGGTTTTACAATTTACAATGACATAAATAATTGTGAAGCTGGACTATTTATTTTATTTTATTTGGTCCTTAAGCTTTAGGCTTTACTGGGCTCAGCTTTAGGCTTTACTGGGCACTGACAGTAATGGCAAACATATTTAAACGTATATTACAAATAAATGTAAGTAGACTTCTTAGT
>JAJOZX010000118.1:142500-375000 GCA_023014485.1 Bathynomus jamesi
AGGAATTCACGGTAATCATCGCGAGGCTGCTGAGATCTCAACTGTTCGTGCACAAACTCTGCAACTTTCTCCTTGAATGCGTGCATCCGATCTGCCACCTCACGGTCTCCCTCAGCAGAAAGAAACGAATCCTTTACAATCTTTGGCCACACCTCCGCCAATCTTTGAAAGAGCTTGATCTTTGGTCCCGAAGAGCATGCTACTAAGGCTTCGAAAACTTTTTCGAGAACTATTTCCGCGATGTGGTGACGACAAGCAAGATTGAGAAGTTTCTTCCCGAGCTTCTGCTCGAGGAATTGACAAGCGCCGTTCAAGCGACCGGTGTTACATGATGTCGTGTCAAAAGACATGGCTACGATCCCGGGAGATAACTGCCAGTCTTCCAGCATGTCATGCACTGCTGTTGCCTGCGCCAGACCTGTTGATGATGGCAGCTTTGGTACCCCCAACAGCTTCATCACACCTTCTCCTGAAACCAGGACTGGAAGGCGATCGACCTTCTCTTTGTTTGTAAGGTCTGGAAGGAGCTTGCCATCCCAATGAACTGTTAATGGTACCGTGGGGGAAAAGGACCTTCTCAGCTCGTCCGCGATGTCTTGGCGGAATTTCATTCGAGCTAGTCGGATTGTCTCTCGATTCAATGCGTAGTGCTCCATACTTTGTCCAGCAGCTGCTAAGGTATTGGCCACAACATGGACTGCCCGGCGATTGGATATCTTTGTGCGGTCCAACGCTTGCGCCAGTTCTTGAGTAACAATCTGATTTAACCCTCTTGATCTTTTCCTCTTGGGAGTGGCAGATGACGCGCCTCCTATTGCTCCGACATTCACCTCATCTTCCTTGTCAGTATCCTCGTTTGTGGAACTGCTGCTCGACTCCAAAACCACGGACCTGTCCATCTTCTGGAGTTCATTCAGGTTCCTTCGTTTCCTTTTCTCTTGCTCACGCTGCCGCGTCATTTTGTCCTCCTCTTGTCTAATATACTTCTGATCAACAAGTCCTATAGTTCCTCGACGACCAGGCTCACGCTGCGCAAGAAGAAACTGCTTGTCTTCTTTATTTTTGATGATTTTGAGCGCATCACCGTGAGCGCAATCGAACAGACCTTTCAGACCTTCTAGAAAGACCTTCTCCTTGTCCATCTGGGATTTGGTACGCCTCGCTCGTAATTTCTTTAAGCTTCTCCACTCAGAATGGAGGTTCTCCAGCTTGTCTTGTGCCCGGTGCGTAGCTTGAGTCGGAAGACTTGCATTCTTCCACATCTGTTCGACCTCTGTCATCACCAGTCGGCTACTTTCTCTGACAGGGCGAGACTCGGACAGGTGAAAGAACAAGAATCGTTCCAGGACCTGCCGCTTGGACGGCAATTTGGCTCCTGTAAGGGCATATAAGTTGGGAGAAGTCTCCAGTAGCCATGAAACATCATTCTTTCTTAGAGTAGTCGCCATTTTTCATCTAACTGCAAAGTATACAAAATAGAGAATTAGTAAGTGACAATGGTGGAAACTTTGTTACTCTTGTACCACCCCCTAATGTTTATCAAAAGTCCTAAAAATTTGCCTGAGTGATTTTCTTCAGGAACTGCACCAAACGCGCCACCGCACTCGCTCCTCCAGGCAACTTGGATTTTTACCCCTATTGGCTATTGCCACCCTAAATTCAGCAATTTTCATTACTTAGTAATCCAGTGATCACAAGGTTCAATGTAAAATGTAGTCATTTCCAAAAAGTCCTGTAGTGAAACGCCATTTTCTAATTGATTAACAGTGGTGTGAGAGAAAAGGAGTTTCATTACAGGATTTTTACTTTTTAAACCAACTGCACTCTATAAAAATTGAAAGTAAATTCTCCTAATATTTAGGTGGCATCAGTAGTATACGTGCATTTATGCCGAAGGAGGCTGGGTTAATTGGTGGATAGGGTAGTGGGGGGTAGTTAGGTGGTGGGGGGAGTTGGGTTAGTGGTGGAGAGGGGAGTGTCAGTGCCAGTACCAATGCCAAGTGGTTGCCGTACACCCTGAAAAAGTAGAAAAGTGAATATAGAGTAACGTAACCTAAACTTGAATATAGAGTAGAGTAACCTAACTTAACCAATCTGTCATGCACCATTTTTCTCTTGAGAGAGAGATATATATATATATATATATATAAGTGAAAATGTGGGGGATGCCACACACTCAATTACATAATACATATGTGTGTGACGTCAGGCTATGAATTTTAACAGCAACCATTCAAATTTGTCTTAGGCATAACAGTGATATTGCACCATCGAAAGTCGAGCCCAACCCAGCCTCAAACTTTGTAGTACACTAATTCATTTATTCACCATTGGGAGTCGAACCTCCCGACTTCATTCTTAAAAGTGCAATAATTCGCTTACTGAAGAGATAAAACTCATTCCAATTTGTGATAAGGAGCAGATTTGTTTTTCTTGGAAAATATAGTGCAGTAACCTAACCTAACCTACAAACTATCGCTGAATATATATATATATATATATATATATATATATATATATATATATATATATATATATACATACTGTATATATATATATATATATATATATATATATATATATATATATATATATATATATATATGTGATCCAGAGAAATGGGACCCAAAAGAAACCCCTGTAACTCTTAAAGTATAAGTCCTTTTATAAAATCCTACGCATCATTCGAAAGAGGATAGTTACAAGTTTGTACAGGATTGTATAGGTTTTGACAATACAAGACAAGATACAAAACAAAATAAAAGTGTTAGTTAAAACTAACCCTTCAAGATGACTGCATGGACTGTGGAACAGCTGCGTTTCATAACTCAGCAATATTATGAGCATGGAAGAAGTGTAGTTTCAGCTCAAAGATCTTTCAAGACAAATTTTCAGATGTCAAAATCACCTTCTAAGAGCTGAAACTACACTTCTTCCATGCTCATAATATTGCTCAGTTATGAAACGCAGCTGTTCCACAGTCCATGCAGTCATCTTGAAGGGTTAGTTTTAACTAACACTTTTATTTTGTTTTGTATCTTATCTTGTCTTGTATTGTCAAAACCTATACAATCCTGTACAAACTTGTAACTATCCTCTTTCGAATGATGCGTAGGATTTTATAAAAGGACTTATACTTTAAGAGTTACAGGGGTTTCTTTTGGGTCCCATTTCTCTGGATCACCCTTTATATATATATATATATATATATATATATATATATATATATATATATATATATATATATATATATATATATATAATGAATAAAACCACGAAGGGAAAAGGAACACAAAGTGGTGCTTCTTTTCCCTTCGTGGTTTTATTCATCATAAATATTTTTCACGTGTCACTTTCGTGAAATAATTTTCATATATATATAAGCCGATACCGGGAACGCAGACCCGGGAAGCAGGGATGGATCTGCTAACACCCATTCGAGATGTTCTGGGCCTCTGGCTGATTCACTTTTCATAAATTTCCGTAACATTCGTGGCCTTTCCTCAAATTTTCAACCTGTTAAACACCACCTCTCCTCCTCTAAACCTCACCTTCTCTTCCTCACTGAAACTCAGGTGTCTGAGACGACTGACAGCAATCCCTTCTCTCTACTCTCTTACTTTCTCTATACTCAATTTCACTCCAAAGGTCAATGTTGCACATATCCTCCGAGGTTATCTTAAGAATGAGGTGTACAAAAAACCCAAAGCCCAGGAACTTAGACACCCTCAAAGCTAACATTCGGCTAGAAGTGAGACGAATCCAGTAAGACACAATCACAGCCGTGGTGGACAACTTCCTCATCAGATTGCAGTGGGTGCGAGGGCAGAGAGGGCGCTGGATTGAGCATATTACGCACCTCTAGATTTGTATGATTATATAGAAATATTTATATTAACACAGAAGTACACATCTGTAATTTCAAATTATGATTTTATTTTGTCTCGGTACTCGTTCTTCTCTGAAATACATGTTCTTAAAGTTGGGAAGGTTTTTTATGACCACTTTGTATGCAGGTGCGTTTCTATTTACGTCTTATTCATGTTTAATTTATGTCTCTGTATGCGTCTTAATAAGATGATGGTCAACCACGATGGTTTGTGAATTGGTCTGAGTTTTATTTCTAGCATAAACGAATTATTGTACTATAAAGATTGAAGCCGGGGGCTCGACTTCGAATAGTGTTATATCACTGTTATACCTAAGTCAGATTTGAATAGTGGCCACACACACGTATATATAATTGAAAGTTTAACATCCCCCACATTTTTGTTATATATATATATATATATATATATATATATATCAGAAGAAGAAGAATGGTGTGGTGCATGAGAAATATTTTTTATTAATTTATTTTCTAGTTTAGATTAGGTTAGGTTAAATTAGGTTAGCTTAGGTTGCTCTATATTCAATCGACTTTTTATGGGGGCGACATCCCCCCACCCTCTTGGCACTGGCACTCCCCTTTCCCCATACCCAACTTCCCTCCCTCCCCTCCTCCACACCCTACTTCCCTCCCTCCCCCACATCCGACTCCCCTACCCCTCCCCTTAACATCTCCCAATTACCCCTCCCGCTTCCCTCGGTATAAAAGCGCATATACTCATCCTCTACCAAATTACGGCATAGTTATATTTTTCGGTGTCATACGCAGTAATTAAGTCACTCAAATTTCATTTCCAAGCGAAAGAGGACAGTGACTGATGTGTATAAGTATTAAGTATACTTGCACAACCACTCGTAATAGTTTTTAGTAATTATCAGGTAAAAATAAGTAGAGATTCAAAGAGATATTTTTTCTATATAACAAAATGTTTTATAAATACTGTATATCTTTTTGTCTCTGATGTTTATTTTAAATATACTGTAATTTAATACATTAAAAGTATAATATTTTTGTATAATATCAAAGAAATATGTACATGGCAAATTGGTGGCAGGAAAGTTGTTTTAATGTTTGTAGTGTAAGGCAGTGGTTCCCAACCCTTTTTTTTGTAAGGCGAATGTCCCCTTATGTCTATCAGTATCTGCTAGTGCCCCCTCATAAAGATAATAATATAACAGAATAAGTGATAAGTGGCTTATTGAAGGTAAAAATTTTATAGTTTCCTAGCGCGCCCCCCCCCCCTAAGATTCTCAAACGCCCACTGTGGACGATGGCGCCCACTTTGGGAACCACTGGACTGTAAGGCTTAAAAAATATTGCCAAGAAATAAAAATAAATTCTAAAACTATCATAATTACAAAATACCAATTGGTAATTTATGGTGTTTATCTCTGAATACTTAATTCATTTTCGGTGACAGAAATAACGTATATAAAAAAACAAAACCCAATCATTAATTTATAATTTTTTTATGCTTTTCAGAAATTTTACGTTTCTCGGCGAACTTTTTTCCAAAATTGTACAATAATAATTTTTTCATGGTTTACAGATAGTTTAAATTAATGTTCAGATTGGGAATAATGTTTAAAACAAAAATTGACCAAAGTTTCCAAGTATTAATTAGTTCACGATTATTTACCAATCTCTTGTTTACATTTTATATAAACTTATCTAATTTAACAATATATATATATATATATATATATATATATGATGAATAAAACCACGAAGGAAAGGAAACAGAATGGTGCTCAAGCGCTTTCGTCTAATGACATCCTCAGGAACACTGAAGTACATAAAGAGTTACAGCCTATATATAGGTTACAGAAAAAAAAAATTATATATATATATATATATATATATATATATATGCAATAAACGGAGAAATAAAAATAAAAATTAAAAATTAAAGGATTATCGGAGAGGCATACAAATTTGTAAGGAAAAAATATCGATTTCTAGCACAAGATCAAATGAATTATTTCCAACCAATGTTATAAAAAAAATAAATAAATAAATAAATAAAAAAAAATACAAATTTATACTGGAAATTTGCCCGGGTTTTAACACACTGCCTTTTTTGGTTGAGGTTCGATGTATATAAAAATAAAATGAAAATTAAAAGTTAATAGAGCAGCATACAAGTTTACCAAAGATTTAGCGTTCTACCCTTCTTATCTAAATCTGTTTTGAAGGAATTCAAAACAACAGGATCGAGTTGAAAAAGACCTTTGCTTATGTTGAAGTTATTTGTAAGTTGGATAATGGCAGACTCAAGAATATTTCTATTATCAATGTTGCTAGAGTGAAATAAAACTGAAGCATTATTCCAATCAATACAGTGGGATAACTCTGACAAATGGACAAAAAGGGCACTGGACGACTGTCCTGTTCTAACGGAATATTGATGCTGTTTTATACGTGTGTGCAAATCCTTTCCCGTCTGACCTATGTAAAAGGAATCACATTGTTTACAACCAATTTTATAGATAATGCCTGAATTATTGGTAGGTCTATTTTTTACGATGATATTTTTCACAATATTGTTATATGAAAATACTACATTAATATCTAAAAGTTTAAGTACATTAGCAATGCCTAAAAAGCCCGGGAAAAATGGAAGTACTAAAATATTTTTTGACAAAGTACGTGTGTTATTATTCACACGATAGAAAGTTCGTTTTGCCTTGTTGAGACAGGATTCCATAAACGCAGATGGATAACACAGATCACTTCCAATACCGTTGATTTTTTCCAATTCGGCATCGATGTATTCCGGACTGGCGATCCTAAGGGCGCGGAGAAACATTGAAGAAAAAATGGCCTTCTTAGTGGGGGTGTCATGTCCCGTGTAAAAGTGTACGTAGGACAAATTGTTTGTTTTTTCCGATAGATACTAAACTTAAAACCTGGCTTTCCCTATGTACACGCACATCCAAAAACGGGATTGAGTTGTCTTGTTCCACTTCTAAAGTAAACTTAATGGAGGGGACTTGATCATTTAACTGAAGGAGGAAGTTATCCAGGTCACGATTCATGGGCCAGATACACAAAATATCGTCGACGTACCGCAACCAAGGGATGCCAACCCCCAGGATTCTCGGAATGTAAGTAATCTCGAAAAAACTCCATATAAATATTGGAGAGGAGGGGCGACAAGGGGTTGCCCATGGCCATCCCAAAAACTTGTTGATAATACTCGTTATTGAAAGTGAATTTACAATCTTTGATGCAAAGCTTAATAAGTTCCAAAACAATGTGTGAAGGTAGTGCTAGGTCATACTTATGTAGTTCTTGGGAGAGAAAGTCAAGCATATCGTCAATCGGCACTTTTGTAAACAATGAACAAACGTCAAAACTGATCAATCTATCGTTAGTTTCAGTACGTGCATTATTCAATTTTTCAGTCAGATCCATGGAATTTTTTACATGTGAATCAGAGATAGTTCCGAGAATGGGGGACAAGACTTTGACAAGCCATTTGGAGAGTTTATAAGTAATAGAGCCCACCGAGCTAATAATAGGGCGCATAGGGTTGCCAGGTTTGTGGGTTTTAATAAGACCGTACAGGTAGGGCAGAGAAGGTGAAGTGGACATGAAAAGCGGAATTAAGTCCTTATGATCTTTGAGAATGCGTTTCAAGCCACTATTAAATGATATGATGACGTCATCCTGCGGGTTCTTCCTAAGTTTGCTGTATGTAGCCCTACCAATAATTCAGGCATTATCTATAAAATTGGTTGTAAACAATGTGATTCCTTTTACATAGGTCAGACGGGAAAGGATTTGCACACACGTATAAAACAGCATCAATATTCCGTTAGAACAGGACAGTCGTCCAGTGCCCTTTTTGTCCATTTGTCAGAGTTATCCCACTGTATTTATTGGAATAATGCTTCAGTTTTATTTCACTCTAGCAACATTGTTAATAGAAATATTCTTGAGTCTGCCATTATCCAACTTACAAATAACTTCAACATAAGCAAAGGTCTTTTTCAACTCGATCCTGTTGTTTTGAATTCCTTCAAAACAGATTTAGAAATTAAGGGTAGAACGCTAAATCTTTGGTAAACTTGTATGCTACTCTATTAACTTTTAATTTTCATTTTATTTTTATATACATCGAACCTTAACCAAAGAAGGCAGAGTGTTAAAACCTGGGCAGATTTCCAGTATAAATTTGTATTTTTTTTATTTATTTATTTATTTATTTATTTTTTTTAACATTGGTTGGAAATAATTCATTTGATCTTGTGCTAGAAATCGATATTTTTTCCTTACAAATTTGTATGCCTCTCCGATAATCCTTTAATTTTTAACTTTTATGTTTACTTCTCCGTTTATTGCATATATATATATATATATATATATATATATATACAGGGTGTCCCAGAATTAACTATTTCAATGAAATCGGACAAATTTTTTAAAACACTTTTATTTATGTTTATCATGTTTAATATGTGTTAAAAATGTATAAATTTCTAAATTTTTTCATAATTTTATTTTCATAATTTTTTCATTATCTGGTCCAATGAAAGACCGTCTGAAGTCATAGAATGGCAAAGAGACTCTCCAAAAGTTAACGTGTGGCTTGGAATGACCAAATCCAAAATTTATGGCCCATTCTTCTTTGCGGAAGCAACTGTAACAGGTACCGTCTACCTTGATATGCTTCAGCAGTTTCTCGAACCACAGCTTCTTGATGATGGCATTCTTGATAATGTTGTGTTTCAACAAGAAGCATTGATCTTTTGGCGATAAACCTTTGTTTTTATGAAACCCCATGCAAAGAAATCCAGGGGTGTCAAATCCGGAGAACGCGGAGGCGAAGGTCGAGGTCCTCCACGTCCAATCCACCGATTCGGAAGGCGTCTGTTGAGGTATTCTCGAACAATTAGAGCATAATGACATGGTGCTCCATCTTGTTGAAACAACATTATCAAGAATGCCATCATCAAGAAGCTGTGGTTCGAGAAACTGCTGAAGCATATCAAGGTAGACGGTACCTGTTACAGTTGCTTCCGCAAAGAAGAATGGGCCATAAATTTTGGATTTGGTCATTCCAAGCCACACGTTAACTTCTGGAGAGTCTCTTTGCCATTCTATGACTTCAGACGGTCTTTCATTGGACCAGATAATGAAAAAATTATGAAAATAAAATTATGAAAAAAATTTAGAAATTTATACATTTTTAACACATATTAAACATGATAAACATAAATAAAAGTGTGTTTTTAAAAAATTTGTCCGATTTCATTGAAATAGATAGTTAATTCTGGGACACCCTGTATATAATTTTTTTTTTTTTCTGTAACCTATATATAGGCTGTAACTCTTTATGTACTTCAGTGTTCCTGAGGATGTCATTAGACGAAAGCGCTTGAGCACCATTCTGTGTTTCCTTTCCTTCGTGGTTTTATTCATCATAAATATTTTTCATGTGTTACTTTCGTGAAATAATTTTCATATATATACAGGGGTTAGACAAAATAATATGAACACCCGCCGATTTCACCGGTTATCTTTACGGACTGCTCAGACACAAAGTAAACGGTCAAATGACTGGCAAACCTATTTAAATGCGTAACAGAGAGTGTATACGTCATGTTATAACCCTCACATTGTTTTTACAGATCTGAGTGAGTTATGAATTAGCAGTTATGAAAGACCTGTCAGACTTCCAAAGAGGGCAAATTGTCGGAGCGCTGATGGCTGGTGCATCGGTGACGAAAACCGCTCAGATGTTCAATGTATCCAGAGGAACTGTCTCTATGGTCATGTCTGCATCCAAAACCATGGAAAGACAAGCACCGACAAATGCAATAGTGGACGCAAGAAGAAGCTGTGTGATCGAGACCGCCGGGTGCTAAAGCGCATTGTGACAAAGAACCATAAGACCACAGCTCCAAAAGTGACTGCAGAGCTTAACCAGCATTTGCAAGCCCGGTATCGACCAGAACTGTACGTCGCGAGCTCCATGGAGCTGGATACCATGGGAGGGCTGCAATTGCCAAACCCTTCCTTTCGCACATCAACATTGAGCGGCGCAGAAAATGGTGTAATGACCATAAGAATTGGTCAATGGACCGGTGGAAGAATGTAGTCTACTCCGACGAATCCTCCTTTACGCTATTTCCATGTTCCGGTTGAGTTTACGTCTGGAGACAGCCTAAAGATGCTTATGACCCCGACTGCCTGACCCCAACCGTTAAGCATGGAGGCGGATCTGTGATGGTTTGGGCAGCAATATCGTGGAATACTCTTGGCCCAGCTGTAGTACTGCATGGTAGGGTTAACGCCCAGGTCTATCTGTCAATATTGGCTGACCAGGTCCATCCCATGGTCCAAACGCTGTTTCCCAATGGCAGCGCCGTCTTCCAGGATGATAATGCACCAATCCACACCGCTGGGGTCATTAAAAACTGGTTTGAAGAGCATGTTAGTGAAGTAGAACGCTTGGATTGGCCTCCACAATCCCCGGATCTTAACATTATCGAGCATCTGTGGTGTCGGTTGGAGCAGCAGGTCAGAAGCTAATTCCCACCGCCGGCGTCTTTGGAGGAACTGGAGCAGGGTTTGCTCGAAGAATGGCTCAGGATTCCTCTAGCCACTGTCCAAAAGCTGTATGACTCAATTGCCCGACGCATTGCAGCTGTTATTGCCGCTAAAGGAGGACCAACTCCATATTAAGAATAAAAACAGCCATTTATCAAGGTGTTCATATTATTTTGTCCAATCCCTGTATATATATATATATATATATATATATATATATATATATATATATAATATATATATATATATATATATAATAAATATATAAATATATATATATATATATATATATATATATATATATATAAAAAATGCTCGGGACCGTAGCCTTTCGATGCGAGGACGAATCCTCCTCTAGTCTCTACGTTTCACTTCAGTCTATATATATATATATATATATATATATATATATCAGGGAATAGTAAAATGGCATTCCAATAGGAATTTCGTAGATTGAATATTAATTGCTTCTTTTGAATCGTGCTCAAATTGAAAGTATTTGAACGCGTTTCAGTTCGTTTTAACGCGTGTTTAATTAATTAATTAATTATCAAAGGTTTTAAGACATTTTTGAACGTTAAAAGAATTAATATTTTGTGTTTATTAAAGTTAAAATTAAAAATTAAGCGTTTTTTCACAAGATTTAATCCATTTTTAGAGATTCTCTCTCTCTCTCTCTCTCTCTCTCTCTCTCTCTATATATATATATATATATATGTTTTGCCCATTATCTTGGTGTGTATGGGCGGTATGGTTATATATGCAAATGAGATTCTATCTTTATGGAAATAATAATTTGATCCTCCATCTATCTATTTATATATCTGCCTATTTATCTTTGTCTGTCTATTCTTCTATCTATCTTATACCTAAATTAACCATTTAATTTTCTGACCACCGACTGATAATATATCACTTCTGCTTCACGTGCTAAACTTGTTAAAATTAAATATAATTCTTGATGTATGGATTCTTCACTCTCTCTGTTTCTTTGTGTGTGTGTTTGTGTGTGTGTGTGTGTGTGTGTGTGTGTGTGTGCGCGTATTTTTATTTTAATTTAAAAATAAATAACCTTCCATTAATTTAAAAAGCGTTGCCTTGTTTACTGGTTTATTAATGATGCCAAATTTTAGTAATGGTATCTGATTTTGTGATGGCGTTGTTTATTTATATTTTAGTCCATTATTTCTCATTTTTCACGCTTTCGCGGAAGAAACTGGACTCAAGTTTCTTTTATATATATATATATATATATATATATATATATATATGTTACAGGGAATCTGTGTAACTAGGGATTTCATGTAAGGTTAAGTTGTGATAGTTTCGTTAGTTTTAATGGAAATACCACGACTTAACCTAGCTAATCTTCAAGGGCGTACACTTAACCTAACCGGACATTCAATTAACCTAACCGGGGATTTAATAATTTTTCCCGTAGGTTTAACGAAAATATCACGACTTAACCTTATATGAAATCCCTAAACATTTTAGGGATTTCATGAAATCCCTACTTACATAGATTCCCTGTAACATATGTATGGTGTAGTGATCAGCATCGCTGACAACGAATCCACCAGGCCCGCGTTCAATGCCCAGTGACGCCAGGCGGCGCGCAGCTTACCCAGCTGTTCATCCTTCCAGAAAAAATAGGTTGGCAGATAAATGAGTACCCTGGGCGGCCTAGTGGGTAAGATGCTGGGCTGCTGATCGGGAGATCGTAAGATCGAGTCCTGGCAAGAACTTTGTAATTTCTGACCACTCGTGGTGGGTCGTGGTTCGGATTTCACGTTAAGCTCTAGGTCTAAGATAAAACAACAAGCTTGACCTTCGACAGAATGAACAATTCAGGTGGAAACGAAACCAAGATTAACCAAGGTTATATAATTATAACAATGAGTGTTTGAGTACGTTGTAAAGCTACACTGAAGCTACTGTACGAGTATATACACTGTCGTTGGAAGCCTCCAATTAAAAGCCTGAAAAAAAAAGATCTTATTTAAAGGTATAATAAGGTACCCGGGCTCAACTAGATGTTCTCGAGCAATTTTCTTACAGTTTGGGAACTCGTTCTATATCTGCTCTTTAGGTTTAGATCTCTAGAGCCTTTTAATTCTAAAAAGATACCACCCCACTTCCCTGTTTGTTTGGCAGTGCTGCTGCGAGCTGCTCGTACCCAGAAATGGGTACGTTTGAGCTTTTGAATAAAACTGTATTTTTCGCTAAAATTTGTTCCATCTTAAGTAAAATTAGATTAAATAAATTAGTATTTGGCAGCTTGACTGTTCATTCCTTTCCTCTTATTCCGATTTGCAGTTTGATTTGGGTGTGAGGGTTTTATGACGTCATCGATGGTGAAAATACAATTAAATTTGAACTCTATTTTGACAAATGATTGGCAAAGTTTAGTTTCACTTTGTTTATTGTGTCGGAAATTCCGTTTTTGGGCTTCTCTCTCTCTCTCTCTCTCTCTCTCTCACACACACACACACACACACACACAATACACAGCTTATTCCTTTTATTCCTGACTCTGAAATGTAAAAAGAAGAGTTACCCTTTCGTCAGTAATGATCAAATCCGTCCACTCGTGCCAATACCAAAAATCCACATATACTGTAAATCTAGTATTAGTAGGCTTAGACGGACCCCTCTAGCCTGATTCAAACCATAATCTTATAGTTATACCATCGTCGGAAACCCTATATACAGTACAATTCAGCTTTAGGGGATCAGTTCTGTTGATTAGTATCTGTTTCTCCTGCAAATTTGGATGAAATCAGTTGAAGGGGGGAAGTCTGTAGGGTCTTTAATCTTATAACCATATACTGTAGATATCCCTACGTTGAATAGGACTGATTCAACATTTAAAATGTTGTTCTATGTTGTTCCTAAATTTGGTAAAAATCTGTCGAGTAGAAAACCCGAAATCTTGAAACATTTGTTAGAACATTGATTGATTACCCCCTACGTTAGGAAGAGGTTAATCCCAGAAATTTTGTTTGTACCACAATTTAGTAACCCAAAATTATTTACCCTTCAAATATGGTAAAAATGGGGTTCAAAATCTGCAAGATTCTACAATTACCATTAAAAACCGTGACATTAGATGTACTGTAGTCTCTTCTTCTCGTACGCCCAGTTTAGTTCGAGATATTTTTAGGTTGTTTCTTAGTCGTCTTTAACAAATTTTCTCTGTAATAGATTTCTTCCCTTTCAAAGATGTTGAAGGGAAGTTTTATTAACGCCTCTGTTAATCTAACTGTCTAACATAAGAAAGTATGATTTAATTGGAGCAAAATGTGTCTATAAAAGGACTAATTCGCGATCTCATTAGATGTGAGAATTCAGTAGAACCTCAAGAAATAATCTTTTAACTTGCGAGCTAATGAGCTTCCGCAACACACGCACATACACACATATATATATATATAGTAAAGACAATTTTTTTTTAATAGATATAAAATAATTTTAGCTTTCGGCAAATGAAGGTCTCATTTCTTGAACGGAATTTAATGAAGGGAAAAAAAAAAAAAAAAAAAAAAGAATTTTAAAAGAAATAAAAATAAAATAAATTAAATATAAGAAATTAAAGAAAAAATATCAAGAAAAGAAAAAACAAACAAAATTAATCACGCAAAAATAACAACTTAAATTAGGTCCAAAACTTTAAAAAAAAAAAATTGTCTTTAACGGGGAAATTTTTAAATTTTCTTTTTTTTTTCTTTCTTTCTTTTTAGCGTTTTAATTAAAAAAAATTTTTTAAATTTATTCCAGATTCATTTGTCCCCAAACTTAATTACGTTTAATAAGTCACCTTTTTTACTTTCAATTTAAGTTAAAACCAAGTTTTAATTTCTACTTTCATTCTACTGATTTCTGGGACGGTTTTATAAAGAAAGTATTTTGAGTCATTAGCAAAGAGAGACAGAGGAGAGAGAGAGAGAGAGAGAGAGAGAGAGAGAGAGAGAATATGTCAATCTTTATAAAAAATAATTCAATTGACTAATTCTTGACCCAATCTTTGATGCCAAAAAAAAAAAAAAGTTAAAAATATTTTCTACCTATTTTTATTTTAGCAAGAAAAGGTGCCAAGGGCGAGTGTAATTTATCTGTTCCAAATTTTAATTTTAATTATATACGTTCCACTCCATATTTTTCTTAACCTAACCTAATTTAATCCAAAATAACCTAACCTACTTAGCTTTAGCCACCCCACATAATGCATCTCTTAGTGAAATGTTATATATATATATATATAGATATATATATATATATATATATATATATAAATATAAATTATTTTACGAAAGTAAACGTGAATAATATTATATTTATGATGAAAATAACCACGAAGGAAAAAGGAAACAGAATGGTGCTCAAGCGCTTTCGTCTAATTACATCCTCAGGAACACTGAAATAAATAACAAATTCGAGACTATATATAGGTCGCAAAAAAAATAGAAAAATAAAAATTGTAGGAGGAGCATACAAATTTATAAGGAAAAACTACCAGAGTTTTAGCACTTTGCCCCTCTTGTCTAAATCTTTTTTTCTAAACGAATTCAAAACAACACGATCACACGAAAAAAGACCCTGGCTAATGTTGAAATTATTTGTAAGTTGAATAATGGCAGACTCAAGAATATTTCTATTAACAATGTTGCTTGAGTGAAACAAAATTGAAGCATTATTCCAATCATAAGTGGGATAACTCTCACAAATGGATGAAAAGGGACGACTGTCCAGTTCTAACGGAATATTGATGCTGTTTTACACGCGTGTGCAAATCCTTTCCCGTCTATCCATGTAAAAGGAATCACATTATTTACAACCAATTTTAAAGATAATGTCTGAATTATTGGTAGGACTATTTGTTTTACTATGATATTTTTCACAATATTGTCATATGAAATACTACATTAATATTCAAAAGTTTAAGTACATTAGCAATGCTAAAAAGCCCGAGAAAAATGGAAGTACTAAAATATTATTTGACAAAGTGCGAATGTTATTATTCACACGATAGAAGGTTCGTTTTGCCTTGTTAAGACAAGATTCCAAACACGCAAGTGGGTAACACAAATCACTTCCAATACTGTTGATTTTTTCTAATTCGGCATCCATGTATTCCGGACTGGCGATCCTAAGTGCGCGGAGAAACATTGAAGAAAATATGACTTTCATGATGGGGGTGTCATGTCCGGAGTAAAAGTGTACGTAGGACAAATTGTTTGTTTTTTTCCGATAAATACTAAACTTAAAATCTGGGCTTTCCCTTTGGCCACGCACGTCCAAAAACTGGATCGAGTGTTTTGTTCCACTTCTAAAGTAAACTCAATGGAGGGGACTTGCTTATTTAACTGAAGGAGGAAGTTATCCAGGTCACGCTTCATGGGTCAGATACACAAAATATCGTCGAAGTACCGCAACCATGGGATGCCAACCCCCAGGATTCTCGGAATGTAAGTGATTTCGAAAAACTCCATATAAATATTGGAGAGGAGGGGCGACAAGGGATTACCCATGGCCATCCCAAAAACCTGTTGATAATATTCGCTAAAAAATTCCATGGACCTCACTGAAAAAACTGAATAAGATACGTACTGAAACCATCGATAGATTGATCAGTCTCGACGTTTGTTCATTGTTTACAAAAGTGCCGATTGACAATATGCTTTACTTTCTCTCCCGAGAATTACATAAGTATGACCTGCCACTACCTGCACACATCGTTTTGGAACTCATTAAACTTTGCATTAAAGACTGTAAATTCACTTTCAATAGCGAATATTATCAACAGGTTTTTGGGATGGCCATGGATAATCCCTTGTCGCCCCTCCTCTCCAATATTTATATGGAGTTTTTCGAAATAACTTACATTCCGAGAATCCTGGGGGTTGACATCCCATGGTTGCGGTACGTCGACGATATTTTGTGCATCTGGCCCATGAAGCGTGACCTGGATGACTTCCTCCTTCAGTTCAATAATCAAGTCCCGTAGAAAAAATCAACCTACTGGATGTGATTTGTGTTACCCACCTGCTTTTTTGGAATCTTGTCTTAACAAGACAAAACGAACTCTCTATCATGTGAATAATACATTGTTAAGAGAAATATTCTTGAGTCTGCCATTATTCAACTTACAAATAATTTTAAAATTAGCCAGGATATTTTTTCAGGATATTTTTTCGCTTGATCCTGTTGTTTTGAATTCGTTCAGAACGGATTTAGACAAGAGAGGCAAAGTGCGAAAACTCTGGTAGTTTTTCCTTATAAATTTGTATGCTCCTCCTACAATTTTTATTTTCTATTTTTTGTGTGACCTATATATAGTCTCGAACTTGTTATTTATTTCAGTGTTCCTGAGGATGTCATTAGACGACAGCGCTTGAGCACCATTCTGTTTCCTTTTTTCTTCGTGGTTATTTTCATCATATATATATATATATATATATATATATATATATATATATATATATATATATGATGCAAACTCACAAAATAAAAGAAACAATATTCAAGCCTTTCGTGTATTCAACGGTACAACTCGTCAGGGTTGAATACACGAAAGGCCTTGGAATTAATTTTTCTTTTTCCTTGTTGGTTTCTATCATTTATTCATTCCACGTGTTTAAGTGTGAAACTCATCCCATATATATATATATATATATGAAACTCATCCCATATATATATATATATATATATATTATATATATATATATATATATATATAGATATATATATTAGAAAACATTCGTAAAGGATAAAGGAGAATATACAAGATTATTTTTGTATAAAGACTTATTCTTTAAGGCAATACGGCGCATGCGCAGATGTTGATACCCTGCTATGAATTACTTCAAACTGCGCATGAATCCATTACAAATGCAAAAGGAGAAAAATTTATAGTCGTTTGGAGCGCAGCTGGATGCAGTAACTTATGGCTTGTAAAGCATTGTTTTTATTTCAAGTTAATAGGACCTAGTGCTTAAAAGAATAAGTAACTCTGATAAACTTATGCTATTTATTATGTTTGGCTTTGGATAATGAACCCTTAAATTATCAGCCCTTTTAATTTCAATGATTATATATATATATATATATATATATATTATAATATATATATATATATATATATATATATATATATATATATATATATATATATAATATATATAGATATATAGAGAGAGAGAGAGAGAGATAGAGAGAGAGAGAGAGAGAGAGAGACTATATATATATATATATATATATATATATATAGAGAGAGAGAGAGAGAGAGAGAGAGAGACTATATATATATATATATATATATATTAGGGTGGTCCAAATCCATAGGGGGAAATTTCAAAATTGTCCTAGATAGTCTCCACAAGTGTGGTGTTTGTCCATTTAGTGTCCACATGGTCTGTGCAAAATTGCAGCGTGATTGGTGAATATTTAGAGGTCGCCCCACTCTGAATATATATATTATATAATGTACTTTTCTTCCGTAGGTCCGATGGCTCAAACTCGATCAATTCCAAAAGTTTGGCTTCTAGGGATGGCAACTGGAACTTTATCCACGTCAAGGCTCCTACATGCCTTGACGCCCTCCTCTTGGGGCAATACCACCACATCAATCAAAAGCAAACCACCTCCGACAGTCTGAACCAGGCATGCAGAGGGTGATTGAAGTCTGGACCCGAGCGCGGATCCCAACTCAACGGATCGACTCCTGTGTCCGTAAGCTTTCAAAGCTTTTAGACCGCTACAAAACACTCAAGAAGCACAGGACCAGGCAACGTGCCAGCGATAGAATGAATGAAGACATCTTCAAAGCGGACATCCAGGAACTGTTTGACATCGCAACCAGTGATGCCATGAGCACAATCGTCAACGTTGAGGACCGAAATTTCCTGTCCATGCAGCGCAAGGACGTCAATTCTGCAGCATGGCTGGCATTGATAAGGAAACGACTACACAAGAGGACAGAAAGCGATCCAGAATGGAGAAGGAAGCCAAGAGGAAGGCAAGGCATGAAGCAACACAGAAAGATTTGGAAGAAGCAGGAGTGTCATCAATTGATCTTTCCTCTTCTTCTTCTTCCCTTTTTCGCAAGACACGACGACTATAGACCATCGGTTCCGATTCATTCTTCGTCTGAAGCTCCGGCACCAAGCGTCCCAAGAACAAGGTTACGAACATTTTCCAATCTCCAGAAGTCATTGGAGCAATGGATCGCACCAATCTTTCTGACCGGAATGCTGTTTTCGTAACTGGAGCTGTATTACAGGCCGCGGGGCATGATCTGTCTGGATGACGTGCTCTCGGAGCTCTATTCATCGCTACAGAGAAGTGGGCGAGAACAGGCAGCTCGAGAAGACCTAGAATCATTCTCTCTAGAAGACCCTGTCCTTCTCCATTGGGACGGAAAGCTTCTCCCCGGCATTGAAGGGAAGAAGACGAATGTGCATCGGATAGCAATCCTTATAACATTCAATGGACAGGAGAAGCTGCTTGTGTCCAAAGATGAAACAAGGAACTGGAGAAGCACAGGCCCAGGCATGCCTTCAAACTATGAAATTATGGAACGTGGAACAGCATGTGAGAGGTCTCGTTCGATACCACTGCGTCAAACACGGGTTTACATCGCGGAGCCTGTGTCAGGATTGAAGAAGCATTGGGTCACGAGCTAGTTTGGATCGGTTGTCGACATCATATACTTGAAGTCGTACTTGCTGATGTCTTTGCCTCAATATTGGCTCAACAGGAAGTCCTGAAACAGGCCTTTTTAAGCGATTTCAAAGGAATGGCCATCTCTCTCCCACGAAGCATTTGTCTCAGCATCGGACAGCTTGTTCGAGAACCCTCAACTCCAAGAGATGAGAAAAGAGATGCTCACTTACTTACCTAACGCTCTTCAGGCAAGCCAACCTCGTGACGACTACAAGGAGTTCCTTGAACTATCTTTGCTCTTCCTGGGGGAAAGACTGGTGGTCAACTCTTTATCCGAGCTCCGGGTCCCATGCACCACGCGAGATGGATGGCGAAGGCGATTTATGCGCTCAAAATCTACCTCTTTCACTATCAATTCAAGCTCACAGCACGCGAAGAACGAAACGGACTCAGCTGGCTTTATTTGTCAGTCTGATTTACGTCAAGTACTGGCATGAAGCGCCAATGGGGACACAAGCTCCTCTCAATGATCTCAAATGCTGCATCTTCTGGAAAAATATCCACACGGAGGAGCTGCACAAGCGGCGAAGACAGCTCTAAGACGCCACCTGTGGTACTTGTCGGAGCATCTGATTGGACGGCCTTCTTCGATAATAGGATCGATCCTGATACCAAAAGGAGAATGGTTCAACACTCCAACATCCCCAAAAGAATGGCTGCCCCCGACGAATCGACATGGCGGAAGCTGGTGTTGAAAATGATGTGGCATCCTTCGTCACGAAAAGGACATTGACCCTCTTTGATGCCTTGAAAGTTGGAGGTAAGGAGGAAGCGCGCCAGTTACTTCAAAAGATCCACGGGAATGGCCAAATGACAAGAACTACAGGGAACTTAGAGATCGCGCCTTAAGATGAAAGTCGTCAATGATGCTGCCGAGCGAGGTATTGCTCTCGCACAACGCTACAATGACACTTTGACACGAAACGAGGACCAGAAGCAGTACTCCTACAACTCGTAGCCGCCCACCGAAAACAGATACCAATACCCATCCAAGGCGACTCTGATGCAGAAGAAATAATGAAGATACACCCATTATCATGTCCTATTGTCTTACTGTTTTCTTTCATATTCTTTGAGAACCAAAAAAAAATTAGTTATTCAGTTGTCTATATTTTCCAAATTTTCAAAAAGGGGGCAAGTGGGGCAACCCCTAAATATTAACCGAATAACGTGAAACTTTGCACACATACTGTCCACACCAAGAGGCATAAAACCAACCTTGTGGAGAGAACTTAGTCGATGCTTTAACCTTTTGGACCACCCTAATATATATATATATATACACTGTATATGTTACAGTCAGTGTAAACTTTTAGCCATTTCGCGAAATGACTAAAATCTTCAACCATTACGCGAAATGGCTGAAATTCCACCTTGGTCATTTCGTGAAATGGCTAAAATGATTTTTGTCATGAATTCATAGAAATAAACATCACAATAAAATTGGAAACCTTATATTTAACTAACTAAATCTGCTAAAACATACATACATCCACAGGTCTGTTCAAATAAGTGAGAAACTCTCTTCAAATACACTTTGAACGCATTTGAATTGAATTTTCAATATAGAGGTTTTCAAATACTAACCGAGCCTTCAATGTTATTCCGATGTCCGCCATTGAAGGCCCGGTTAGGTCAACTGTATGCCCTTGACAATTGGTTAGGTTAAGTCGTGTTATTTTCGTTAAAACTAACGAAAACAACACAACTTAACCTAACGAATTGTCAAGGGCATAGAGTTGACCTAACCGGGCATACAGTTGACCTAACTGGCATACAGTTGACCTAACCTGGTAAATGATCTTGTACGAAATGACCAAGGTGGAATTTCAGCCATTTCGCGTAATGGGTGGAGAGTTTAGTCATTTCGCGAAATGACTAAAAGTTTCAGCCATTACGCGAAATGGCTGGTTACACACTTTGACTGTAACATATATACAGGGTGACGCAAAAGTCTCGCATCATAGGAATTTTCAGTGCTGACTATAATATATTATTTTTTTCTTTTAGGTAGGGGATGGCTGCGAAATAACAATAGACGAAGGGTGAGCTTGGTTTTAATGTATGGAATACCAGGTACTACAAATCGACGAATCAGTACAGAATTTAAATTCTGTACCGATTCATCGATTATATATATATATATAATATATATATATAATATATTATATATTATATATATATTATATAGTACCTATAAAAGAATGGCGTCCAATAATGTACAGGTTGGCTTTAGCTCACTGTTTCCTGACTTCTTATTATAAGCAATATATATAAATATATATATATATACACACACATTATATATATATATATATATATATAAAGAATTCATGGGTCTTTTCGGTTTTAGGTCCGGCATTGGATTTTTCCATGTTTTTGGTATAGACGTAGAATTTTACGCTGATTCCATTTTTGCAATCCGTTTCTTGGAGAAATAAACACGAAAAAAGTTATGGCCCAAAACTGTATTTAAATATCCACCTATACTTAACCTAACCTAACCTAACCTAAACTACTTTTGTTTGTATATCGAACAGCTCGAAGGGTACAGCTTCAGTCACAAAACAGTGAACCACAGCGAAAACTTCGTGGACCATTCAACTGGAGCACACACGCAACGGATAGAGTCGACGTGGAACCAACTCAAACGCGGTAACAAGCACCGGGTGGTACGCACCGTTCCATGATCGACTCGTATCTCTGCGAATTTCTCTGGCGTCGCCGACACTCAGGCAAAGATCTAGTGCGCCAAATGCTGAACGATATTGCGCAGTTTCGCAAGTAGCAAACTTTGGTTTGTTCCGTTCCGTGTTCTGGAAACCTTTAAACGTAATAAACTTGCTCATAACTTTTTCGTGTTTATTCTCCAAGAAACGGATTGCGGAAATGGAATCAGCGTAAAAATCTACGTCTATACCAAAAATATGAAAAAATCCAATGCCGGACCTAAAACCGAAAAGATCCGAATTCTACATTAAATAATGCTTTTTTCCCTTTTACTAAGTATATTCTTTTAATTTTTCTACTCTGATCATGGTTGAAAAAAATTTTGATCACCTTTCCTTGTTTCTGCTTGCCAGAAATGGACAAGACATAGTTAACACTGTATATTTTAAGTTTAATTAACCTATTTTAAGGGAAAGGAATGTTTGCATTATCCCCCACAAATAATAATGAAAATTTTTGACGTTTCTCCAACATTATGAACTCATCATCAGTGTATTCGCATTATCATAACTAAGACCATATGATTCTGACGTCATATTTTAGATCCTTCGATACTTTTCATCCGTAAGAGATAATCCATAAGAATATAGAGAATATGGAAATACTGATACTCTTGCGCGTGCGATATAAAATTATATGACTTCCAAGATAACAGTTAAGTTATGTCCCCTTTTCTCCGAGTTACATTTACTTTCTCAAAAGATATAGCCATTTCGGCGAGTATTTGGAGCGTGGGTTTTTAAGAATGAGTATTTAAATACGAGTTAAATACCGTCTTAAGAGGTCTGAAAGGTATCCAAGATGATAATGTGTTTTTTATCTAGCTTTATGGAAGTGATTTGGGGCCGTGTAAATTGAGTGTGAATATCGATGGTTGAGTTTCATTCATATACAATGGCGCTCATCATAAGTATTCGTACAGAGAAATATTCAGTTATATTCGTTCTTATCCTTTTGTATATGTATTGGATAGTTATGAAAAGTATATCGTTCGTTTGGGAAATTTTAACGAATAAAAGATTAGTTTAACTCCAACATATGGCGTAAAACATCAAAGAATTGAGGAAAATAACTTTTTAGGATCACCTGAAGATCAGGGCCCCATGTATTCTTGGTTTTTGCTTTACAGTACCAAGTATAATAATAAATAAATTGCATGCCCGGTTAGGTCAACTGTAAGCCCTTGACGATTGGTTAGGTTAAGTCATGATCGTTTCGTTAGTTTAACGAAAATATCGGTGCTACTATAGCGTGATTCCTACCGGTGACTTCGAACTATAGGGTGATTCCTACCCGTTTTGGTTCGAAACTACAGTACTGTAGAGTGTGATTCCTATCCAAGGTATAAATGAAAATATAATAAATATAAAATGTATTTATTATTCAATTTTATTTATTTAAAAAATAGTTTCGGTGCTACTTAGTATGTGGTCTACCTACGATTTTAGGTTCAGTCACGATATTTCGTTAAAACTAACGAAAATATCATGACTAACCTAACCAATCGTCAAGGGCGATGGACATTGGAATGTAAACAAGCAATAGTAAAACAAGGTAAGAAATATAATTAAAAGGTAGACCGCGAATCGAGGTAGGAATCACGCTACAGTAGCACCAAAATACATTTAGTAATTGAGGCTGGGGGCCCGATCTTCAGGTGATCCACTTTTATTTTAGTTTCCTCAAATTCTTGAGTGTGTACATTATACCCATATGTAGAATTAATTGTTTTATGGTAACCGTTCAAAATAGGGGCGCCACCTCAATTTGTGTTTTTTCCACCAAAACATGCTAAAACCATGGTTTCCTGTTGTTTGATGACTGTGACCATCGCCGTTACAGTAAAATATGCTTGAAGTGATTTACCCCCCCCCCCCCCCAAAACCCTCCTACAATCTGGGAGGACCACCGTGGGAATCGGGGGTTTGGGTGGGGGAACACAACACAAGCAATAATTTACTGTAATAGCGATGGTCAGATTTATCCTAAACAAACAGGAAACAATGGTTTTAGCATGTTTTGGAGGAAAAAACATGGTAATTATTTACATTACCGGATGTATTTATTCGAACATTTTTACACATCAAATTACTAGAGGATTCATTAAAAAATGTGCAAATAAGTAATTAACCTAACCTAACCTAAGTTAACGAGGGGGCGCAGCCCCCTCGACCCCCGTATCATGATTTTAGGCTTACCTTACTGTGGTGGATAAATATCGCAGAACGAACAGAAGGTAACTTTTATTAATTTGGTCCGCAAGTAATTTATATTTCGTCGATCCTCCAACACGGCCGCGAGCTCTAATATCGTCACCGCCACAGCCGTCACAGACCGAAGCCATTTTCAAACTGAAGTGAATGAACGATAGTAGGGTTGCCAACTCAAAATTTCCTAGATTCATACCAAAAAGCACTAAAAAGCACTGAAGTAAACTATAATATTTTTCGTAATTTTCTAACTTCGTCTTTTGACTACGTGACACATGCAATCAACGATATTTAATGGGAGAAAAACTTTGTCTTCTATGGTATTTTTCAAAATTTTGCTTAATTAAGTGACGCCCTATTCTGAACCATTACCGTTTCATTTGTTGTTTTTCTAAACGAACAGTAAATTTTTCAGACTATCCTATGCATGGTAAAAAGATATGGACGAATATAATTGAAATATTTCTCTGTACGAATACTTATGAATGCCAGTGTATAATCTTCATTTAGGCTCATCTCATCTCATCTCTCTCTCTCTCTCTCTCTCTCTCTCTCTCTCTCTCTCAAAGAGTTTATATTAGTAATGATTTCAAACCGTCAAAGCACTGTGCAGAAGTCTAAAAGAGGGCCTTAGAAACTAGATTATATTAAAAGACAGTTCCAATTTAGAAACAAAAAGATTGTAATGTCTCTTTATAATTCACTAGTTAGACATCAACTCGAGTATTGTGGGTAGCTTTCGTCTCCGTGTCTTAGGAAGGATATAGAAAGGTTGGAAAGGGTACAAGACAGGGCCAAAAAATTGACCCCTTCAATGAAATTGCAAAACTACCACCGAAGATTAGAACGCTTAAATCTGTTTACTTTAGAGACCAGGAGGTTGCGCAGTCAGCTTATTCAAGTTTTCAAAATGCTCATTGAAACAGAGAGGGTAGACTACACGAAATTATTTTCACGTAATACCAGTCCAACAAGAAATAATGGTTTTAAATTGGAACTTAAAACATTCAGTACCTCCATCTGTTGTAATTTCTTCTCCTATAAAATAGTTAATATCTGGAACGAACTTCCTTCGGAAGTTGTTTCAAGCCAAAGTGTAAACATGTTTAAAAATAGGCTAGACAAGTTTCTGAATACACTCTGGATTTAAGATTTACATGTAATATAATTTAAGAAAATAGTATTATAACTAGCAAAAGATCGGCGCTAGGCGCCGATTTTGCTAGATCTGCGGTGCTTGGACCTTCGACCCAAACCGAATTGTGGGCCTACGGCGTATTTTATTTTGAACATCAATAGCCCTTTATCTGGATATCGTTCCCATTCCTCTCACCTTGGGCCTCAGTAATTGGGGTGCCTGTGGCCCTCCAATTACTGGCGAACCAATTATTCGCTCAATAAAACTACAGAAAAGAACGCAGCCATGAAAATCTAAAACTTCACAAATCTTGATACGATGAACTCGGATGTGAAGCTCAAGATTTTCATGACTGCGTTCTTTTCTATAGTTTTATTGACCAAATAATTGAACCGACAGTAATTGGGGGGTCGCAGGCCCCTAATTACTGGGGGTTCAATTATTTGGTCAATAAAACTATAGTCATGAAAATCTTAAGCTTCACAAATATTGACAATGTGAAGCTCAAGATTTTCATTGCTGCGTTCTTTTCTATAGTTTTATCGCGGTGCTGGGGGCCCTCTGGCCCAGTAATTGGTGGTGGGGGGGGGCTGGTCACATATATTTTCGTTCATTACTCATCACCCCCATCCACCATACGAAGTTTGGTCGAAATCGGTTCAGAAACGTAAAAGTTTTTTCTGCGGACAGACAGGCAGACACATTTTTGCTAAATTATAATAGTAATGATGCCCGATTAGGTTAATTAAATGGCCGGTTAGGTCAACTGAATGCCCGATTAGATTAATTGAATGCCCGGGTACGTTAATTGAATGCCCGGTTAGGTACACCCTTGACGATTGGTTAGGTTAAGTCATGATATTTTCGTTAAAGCCAACGAAAATATCACGACTTAACCTAACCAATCGTCAAGGGCGTACAGATGACCTAACCTGGCATTCAATGAACCTAACCGGGTATTCAATAATTTTACCATAGGTTTCGTAATGATCTTGATGACGTCATTTAATGTTTTAAAATTAATTATTTAATTGCTATTTTCTTACTTACAGCGACAGGCATAATGATATTAGGATACCTAATAGAAACTTTGTAATATTTTAAAGTGGGGAAAATAAATAATTTTCTAAAAATGATCTTCAACTATAAAAGCGCATCTAATCAGATAACTTAATTAACGCATTTCTATGAGAACTAAAAAATAGAATGATAAATCAATATCCTATCAAATTGTTTGTGTATACGTAAAATTATTTGTACAAAAGCCACAGTAATAAAACGCACAAAAGTCACGGTAAATAATTTCGAGTATGGCTCGTTTAACTTTAAACTCGTGTTTATTTAAATTGCCCGTTTCATTTATGTAATTTTTTGTATTTAATCGATAAAGAAATCTATTGTGAATCGAAAAATGTTAAAATTATAACAAATATCAAAATATTTTGTATAAAAATCATTGAATTTTAAAAATATCAAAATATTTTGTATAAAAATCATTGAATTTTAAAAATGCATGTTTGTTTTTAGTTTTTTGCAAAAAGTTCTTTATGAATTTTAAAAATATATACTTTTTTAAATTGAATCGATAAATAAATCTTTTGTGAATCGAATGATATTAAATGTTTAGTAAATATTTACTTATTTTGTGCCGAAATTATGATTAAAAATGAAAAATTAAAAAAATGCGTGTACAGGCAGGGAAGAACTGTACCCCTAAAAGGAGGGGAAGGAATTATGTTAGGGAATTTTTTTTAGCATGGGCACTGCACAATAAAAAGACGCATCGAATGGTGAAAACCGCATTGTTCTACACCAATTGTAGCGACCTGTAGGTGTGCGCAAAAAAACTGTTACATATATATATATATATATATTATATATATATATATATATATATAAGGCTTCATTTCTGAAATAGTATATTAGATGTAACCCTGCGGGAGTTTGTTTAAACACTAACTCCCGCACTTAATTCTCCCTCCACTTTAGAGAGACGTCGCTGGTTGATTGTGCCCACCATAACATGATCCACCAACGAGCAACTCATTTTGCTTATCACTTGCCTCATAACACACCTCTAAGTGGGAGATTCTTGAATTCGCAGTAGAAACAACGGGTGATCACTCACGAAACGCTTTCATTTTCCATAAGGGAAAAGTACACCAGCATAAACACCTTTCACGGCGGGAGACCCCAAGTTGAAACTTGGCGACATTCAAAGAGTTGGCAGACATACACATCGTACACATGACGGACATCCAATTACAGAAACCAGGCTCACACACTTGCCTGTTTTGTTAATACAGTATGTCTAAGAATAGAGTAGAAAAATATTTTGTAGAAAAACATAATTTCATAACGGACCAAAAAAATGGATTGCATGGATTAGGTGAGGTAGAATTGCGTTTCTGCCGTCACGATTTCTTTTTTCCCTTCTTTCTCTTGGGTGGCTGGATGCACGTGACGGGTGAGGGCATGGTGTGGAAAAATCTGATTTCTGTTCTTAATTCCTGTTTCCCCCCTTTTCCGTAAAAGCATTTCATCACTTTGCTGGCGTTATGGCTTTGCGCGTACGTGGGCGTAGACATGGAGAGTTTAACCTTTATCTCTTTCTTAATCCTTTTGGGGCTAACCTGAAGTTGGTCATGGAGTCTTGTTGGATCAACACTTCGGTAAATATTTTCCATAAATCAAAACCATATGTTCGAGGTTTCTGCGACGATACCAAGTGGTTGATGTGCGATCGGTACAAGTATATTATTGGTGAGTTTATACAGCGGTGCTATCTAGTGTACAATCTTTATATGTGCATAGCGTAATTGTAGAGCTAACTTATATATTCTCCTCTTTCCTATAAAATTTCCTTGGTTACGTTTCCAGGGTCAAGGTATTTTTCAACCTTTTTCCGTACCCACAGGTGGGGAGGGAGCGGAGGGTGGAGAGAGAGCCTTAAGCTTTTCTAGTCAGTTTCTGGTCCGCTACAATATTTTAAAAATGTACTAGTTTCATAAACGGAACCTCACCGAGTGGAGAAAAGATCTTTGAGGCTTCCTCTTGACCTTGTAACTCCTTGTAACTCTCTGTCTGTCTGTCTGTCTGTCTCTTTTCTCTCTCTCTCTCTCCCTCTCTCTCTCTCAGGAACTTCCCCGACTGGACCGAAAGGTCTTTAAGGCTTCCTCTTATCCTTGTAACTCTCTCTCTCTCTCTCTCTCTCTCTCTCTCTCTCTCTCTCTTTATGGTATTAATGGAGACTTTGGAGAAACTCAACTTAAAATGGTCAGAGTAACGTAACAAAATTTGGTCATCCAACTTACCTGAAAAGAAATTAATATCTGAACCCCCGAACAACGACACAGATACTATATATATATATATATATATATATATTATATATATATATATATATATATATATATATAATATATATATAATTAATATATATATATATATATACGTATATGAAATAATTATTTATATATATACACGGTGAACCAAAAGTAGGTGGACAGTAGGTTGAATACGGTTTGTGTTATATTATATTATAACTATGGTGTTCATTATAACTATGGTGTTTGTGTTATATATTAAATATTAACTAAATTTATTTAAATTTTATTTTGTATTATAGTATACAAAAAAATTAAATATGTATTCTCAAAATAAACGTTATCATTTACTGTCCACCTACATTTGGTTCACCCTATATATATATATATATATATATATATACACACACATATATTAGTGATGTAGGTCACATCCGCATCTGCATCCGCGGAACATCCGCACATTTTCTCGCATCCGCGTCCGCGTCCGCATCCGCACTTTGGACTGCGGATGTCGTGCGGATGTGGACCGTTGAGATAAACGTCATTAATAAGCGGAAATTATCAAATTCTACTCTATTAATAGAACTAGTTCATTGTGCGCAAAAGTGATGCAAGCGACAAGACGAGAGGCTGTTCTTGTATGAAGTTACTCTCTTGCAACCTACTTAGATCCACGTTACAAAGCTAAGTTATTTTCACCTAGTACATTAGAACGAGTTAAATCATCACTTGGCAAAGCAGTTGAAGAGCTTCAATCTCTTGAATCTGTCGCTTCGCCACCCACCAAAAGAATAAAAGTTTCAGTGACAGAACCAACACCTTCAACAAGCAAATCTATCACAGAATCTGTCTCTCAGTTTCTTGAGTCAAGCAGCAATGACGAGACCTACGCGATGTCAAAAGATGTAGTAAAAATGATCGAGAGCTATCACCAAAAAAAACGCCTGGCTGCATGTGACAATCCTATTAGTTGATGGAAAAATACGCAGAATATCTATCCATACTTGAGTAAACTTGCAAGGAAACATTTAGCCTGTCCTCCAACAAACGTACCAAGCGAGAGATTATTTAGCAGTGCTGGATTAATATATGATGAAAAGAGAAACAGACTGGCAGCAGAAAAGGCAGAAAAATTAATGTTCCTTAAGCATAACCTTCCTATAATAAGTTTGAACATTAAACGATGAACATCTTAGTTTACTTTATTTTAATTACTCATTTATAAATATGCCTAATAAACTTTAAACTTAATATAAATAGTTATCAAGCTAATTAAAGATCTCTTTCTATAAGGGTGGAGGAGGTTGGGGAAAGAGGTCGGTGGGGTGCATTTGAGTTGGGTTCACGTCCCGCATCCTGGTAACACAATTATGGTTTCTAATTGTGGCTGAAACTCAACAAAATATAACGAATTTATTTGCAGACGAATTCACTAATTGATTTCTATATTAGTTAGATGCTTGATATTATTTATATGTTCAGAGAAAAGTACAGCAATTATTGTACAATTAATCAATTATACTACATTATAGCTACAGCTCTCTCTATATAATAACTTATTATATACGTTAAACACAACAAATCTCGAATATATCCTAAAAAATAACGAAAATGTAGACATCCGCATCCGCATCCGCATCCGCGGATGTTCAAATCAAACATCCTCGTCCGCATCCGCATCCGCGGATGTTCAAATCAAACATCCTCGTCCGCATCCGCATCCGCGGATGTGAAAAAAATGACATCCGCTACATCACTAACATATATATATATAAAATTATATATATATATAATATATATATATACACACACGCACACACTAAGGTTATTCCTGGATGGAATGATTTTATTGACCCCCTGAAGAGGAATCGAAAGACGCCTATGATTTGTGGTGCTTTCATTGTAGACCCAGATTAGGACCAGTATACATGAATATATATAGAAGTAGGGGTAAGTATAAGGCGGCCATAAGGCGATGTAAACAGGAAGAAGAGTCTATTCGAGCATCAAAAGCCTGTGAAGCTCGCATAAATAACGATAATAAAATTTTTTTGAAAATTGTTAAGAATCAAACGGGTGTCAAAAATATCCTCCCTCCGACAATCGATGGAGTGTCGGGGGAGGATGAAATTGCAAAGCTGTGGAAAAACCACTACTCTAACATTCTTAACAGTGTGAGTAGGGATAATCTTAAGATAGATTGCAGCGAAACGATTGTGGGAGGGACAAGGGAAAATACGTTGATATCAGTTTCTGAAGTAAAGAGGTTAATTAAAGAGTTAAAGACTGGTTCTGCGTCAGGGGTAGATGACTTATCGAATGAGCACTTAAAATATGCCAATGACGTAGTATGTCTGCGAATATCATTGCTCCTATCAGCCTTGCTTGTTCATAGCTATATCTCTGCAGAGTTCATGAGGGTATATATCTTGCCCCTGGTCAAAAATAAGCCCGAAGACATTCTATCCAGCAATAATTACAGGCCTATTGCTGTCGCTTCCTGCTTCTAGAAACTACCGTACTAGAAAAACGCTTGTTACTCCGATTAAATGATTTCCTATGAACATCTCCTAATCAGTTTGGTTTTAAAAGGTCCCACTCAACTGACCTGGTATCTATGTACTTAAAGAAACAATATCTAAATACATTGACAGTAATTCAACTATTTATAGCTGTTTCCTAGATATAAGTAAGGCATATGATAGGGTGAACCACAATATTTTATTTGAAAAACTAGAATACAGGACGGTTCCCATGTATATATTAAATGTATTGACATTTTGGTATTCCCACCAATCTTTCACCGTTAGGTGGGGCAATGTACTATCCGAGTGTTTTGGCTCCTCTTGCCGGGTGAGACAAGGATCCTTGCTCTCTCCTATGGGATGTTGCATAGATGACACAAGGATAAATAACTTAGTTTATGCCGATGAAATGGTGTTAATAAGTCCCTCTGTTAAAGGTCTGGATCGGCTACTAAAAGTCTGCGAAGTGTATTCTATTCTTTTAATGTTACAAAAACTAAGGTTATGCAATTTCATCCTAAAAGCTGTAATCAGCCAGCTGATATAAGGTTTAAAATGAATGGTGAAGTAATTGAGGAAGTACAAGAGTTTAAGTATTTGGGTCAAACTATTACCAGCTCCTTGAGTGATAACTCGGATATAAGAAAACAATCTCGAAGCCTTTGTGCTAAAGCGAATATGACTATAAGGAACTTTCGGTTCTGTACAGGTAAAGCTAAAGACACTCTTTCGTACTTTCTGCAGTAATATTACGGACAGCAACTCTGGGTGAATTATAAAAAAAGGTTCTGGCAGAACCCTAAATTTGCTGTACAACAGGTCCTTTAGACTTACATAAATTACCCCCGAGATGCTCAGCTTCGCAAATGTTTGCTACCCGCAATGTCCCGAGATTCCCGGTGGTAACAAGACGTGCTCAATACAGTCTAATGCAAAGAATTAAAAAAATCTATGAGTCCTGCCGTTTATCTTCTAAGCTATGGACTTCTTGGTACGAAAACGTCTGTCTGTAGCTCCACTTAATTTCGACATTACTGTATTATTTCTAACCAACTGCATATTTCTATCCTTAGTATGTGAAATATCATTGTATTAATAATATTTGTCATATGGACTATAGTCTGCCAATAACCTTTTCATTTTCATTTCATAATATATATATATTACGGGCTGAAGGGTTTTATCGAAACAAAAGCAGATCTGTACCTTAGAGTTTATTCTTCAAAACGATACATTTACTTTTCTAAAATTACCCTCTACCTCGATAAATTTACGCAACTATAAACGAGTTTTTGAAATCCATCCCAGTAAGACTCAGAGCTTTGACTACGAAACTAAAATTTCACAGCGGCCTTAACTTCTTTGTCAGACTCGTAGCGATTTCCACGGAAATGTTCTTTAAGTTTAAGAAAGAGGTGAAAATCGCATGGTGCTAAATCGCGGCTATAGTGGATGCGGCAAGACGGTGAATTGCAGATCCTCAATTGCTTCTCGCGTTTGAACACTGGTGTGAGGCCGTGCGTTGTCATGGTGAACAATGACTGCGTTTTTGTGGGTGCGAACCTCCTGATCCACTTTTTAAACTTCTTCAGAGTTCCAACATAACGTGCGGAGTTGATTGCTGTCCCTCTTTCCATAAAGTCTTCGAGAACAACACCAGTGATATCCCAAAAAACAGTCATCATCACTTTTCCAGCCGATTTGAACTTTGAATTTTCTTGGTTTCGGTGAATGTTTGTGGCAATATTCTATGGATTGACGTTTATTTTCAGGGTCATAATGGTGGACCCATGTCTCGTCTCCTGTCACAATGCTGTGCAGAAATTCATCTTCATTTTCGAAGCGCTGCAGATTTTCTTGGCAAATGCGTAGTCTCTTAGTTTTCATCTCGGCAGTGAGCATGCGAGGCACCCATCTGGCGCAGACCTTTCGGTAACCGAGAATACTAATATATAATGTGTCTCACTCGCTCTTTAGAGATATAGAGCATTGCAACAATTTCATTTTGTTTAATGCGACGATTTCCACGAATCAATTCATCAACGCAGTTCCGATGAGACTCGTCGGTTACCGTTACGGGCCTTCCACTTCGCGGTTTGGCTCACAAATCTTCTTACCCTGCTTCTCCTTTACACTGCCTCGCCCAACGTCGAACGGTACTCACACCAATACACTGTTTGTCATACACAGCTTGCATTCGCCGATGAATGTCTATGGGAGCAACACTTTCCGCGGTCAAAAATTCAATTACGGCACGTTGCTTGAAGCGAACGTCTTTACTCCTTTCCATTGTAATTGATACTGAACCAACGTGTGGAATGAGTGTAGACTATATTAGGCTATAACACAAAACCGGTTTTATCTGGTTACCTCTACACAATCTGGAATAGGGTGGGGATTTCAAGTTACAACACAAAACCGGTTTTATCTGGCTACCTCTACACAATTCAGAATTATTCAAGTGGAGGCATTATTTTTCAGCCCACCCTCGTATACACACACACACACACACACACACACACACACACCTCCGCATGGTATCAAATGGTATCAATAAAGGTTAGTAATGGCAGTATTCATATTATATGGAAACTGATCCAAAGAAAGTGATAAATAAGCGTTTGATGCAATCCTTTTATGACCGCCATGGCAATTACAGACGTCCGATTGTTGTCCGGAGAGCGGCGTTTCTATAGCTGGACGTCACATCCGTCAGAAGAGAGAAGCTAATTTGACGTTTCAAACATTCTGCTTTCAGCTACAATATTTAGGTATATATATATATATATATATATATATATATATATATATATGTGTGTGTGTGTGTGTGTGTGGTGTGTGTGTGTGTGTGTGTGTGTGTGTGTGTGTATGTGTGTATATACAGGGCGTCCCAAAAAAATGTATACACAGTTTAACAGCTGATAGCTCAATTGATGTTTCTTTCTTTCCAAGTTAAACCATTAGAATTAATAATGGCAGTCAGACTAAGCTTTGAACAAAGGAAATTCATTCTAAAATGCTACTGGAAGTGTGAAAACGCAGTTGAAGTGCAAAGACAGTTTAGGAGGGAGTTTCAAACAGATCCACCAACGCGACTTACCATCACTCGAATTAGAGATAAGTTTGAAGCCGATGGAACTGTTCAGAATGTCCACAAGAAGCGTTCCGGAAGACCACGGACATCGACAAGCCCCACAAAGCAAGAAAGAGTACTGGAAACGTATCACCAAAGTCCAAGAAAATCTGTGCGGCAAGCGAGTCGTGAGGTAGGAATTTCAGAATCGTCTGTCCAACGCATTTTGAAGCGCTGTCAATGGAAAAGTTACATTCCAAGATTAGTCCATGCTATTAATGAAGATGATCCGGACCGAAGAGTGGAGTATTGCGAGTGGTACTTGGCACGATGTGGATGTGGACTGGACGAAGGGGTTTCGTAGAATACCCTCCGCGTTCACCAGACCTCACACCACTAGACTTTTTTTATGGGGATACTTAAAAGACAAAGTCTACGCTATAAAACCTGCAACAGTCGCTGAATTGAGAGCAGCCATTGAACGAGAATGCACACAAATACCAAACGAAATGTTTCGTGATGTTTGCGATTCCATTGCTTCGCGTTATCAGCAGTGCCTGGACCAGAACGGACGTCAGTTTGAAAACAGGCGTTGACAAAACAATTAAATAATGTCTGTAGATTCTACTACATTTTGAAAATGAAATGTATTTTAATAAACACTGCCTTTATAATTATTTAAAGTGTGTATACATTTTTTTGGGACGCCCTGTATGTATGTATGGAACAAATTTCTGGGACGTTTTGTGTATATATATATATATATATATACACACACACACAGACCGTGCATGGAACAAGGAACTCTTCTGGGAAAATTAAATCCACTATAGTCCGAATAAGTAATGGTAAATGACAAACATTATAGTTTTTTTCTTTTTCATGATGCTAGCCCGACGTGGGCAACGGGTCGCTCGCAAAGAGGTCCCAAAAATATAGCTTCCCTCACCAGCTATCTGCAAAGCAGATAGGATCCAGCTTTGGGACAGGATCTAGGATTTAAAGCAGCCTAGCCAGCCCCGCTACATTTAGAACCTCAGGGAACCATTCTGAGTTCGCTCCCGTCATGAAACGGACATGTTATGTGCCTTGAAAAGTGGACGCTCAATTCTGCCAGTTGAGGTTTAAGTTTTGTTTTTGGCTAAAAATATAATAGTTACCCCTTTTTCTTTAATGTATTCAATCCGACGTGAATGCAACAAGTCTTTTGCTTATATTGAGGTTCTAAATATAGCGGGGCTAGGCTGCTTTAAGCCCTAGATCCTGTCCCAAAGCTGGATCCTATCTGCTTTGCAGATAGCTGGTGAGGGAAGCTATATTTTTGGGACCTCTTTGCGGGTGACCTGTTGCCCACGTCTGGCTAACATCATGAAAGAGAAAAACTATAGTGTTTGTCATTTACTATTACTTATTCGGACTATAGTGGATTTAATTTTCCCAGAAGAGTTCCTTGTTCCATGCACGGTCTGTGTGTATCATAAAAAACCTCAGGGAACCATTCTGAGTTCACTCCCACACACACACACACACACACACACACACACACACACATATATATATATATATATATATATATATATATATATATATATATATATATTATGGTGTACTTCATTTATGATATAGTAGTATGGGAGAATTTAGTTAGAGTGCAATGCAATTACATTGCAACATTGCTGGAAAAGGGTGCCAAGCTCAGGAAAGGAGGGTTAAGGGGTGCCAAACTTTAAAATTAAGCGAATAGAGCCTATCCCAGCCAGCAACATCCCACGTCAGACTTACCACCCACCAACCTAATAGAACCTAAAGCAACCAACCATACTATGGACATTAGCGGCCACTAGCAGCACGATATCACATCAGTAATATAATTCAGGGACAACAAACAAAATCATTTGTTGGAAATTAACCCAAAGTACTTTTCATTAAAATTAATTCTCCTCACGCTGTTGAGTAAAGCGCTCGTAACATTGCAATTTTTTGGGTGGGCATGGGCAACTTCGTTATATATTCTTCCTCTTCACAACATTATGTACTTAAGTATCATACTATAAATACCTTTTAATATACAAACAGTAGACATAATTGACTAAAGGATTACAAAAAAACATCTGCACACTTTTGTTTATTATTTATATGTTTTGTTTTAGTAAACTTACAAACAATTATAAATTTAATAACATTTTTCATAGTTTATATAATACAATCAACATAAAATTAGAAATAAGAATACATACATTCAGTATTCAGTAACATCTCAATACAACACTTTTTATCAGTATATTTCCAAATACTAGAATATGAGCAGGACAGAAAACCATAAATTAATTAAATTTTTTATGTTTTTATATAATACATGCATCATAAAATTATAATATAATATTTATTAGTTTGTCGAGATTCTACTCCTTTATGGGTATAGTAAACTCACATTTTATATCGGAAATAGACACATTCTCGTTACTTTGCACGATGCGGGCAATTCTATTTATAAATAAAGACCTACTTGATGTATGATGGAATTTATATTCTACATACGTGCTCTTAAGCTCATTTAGGATTATTTTTGTCTCTACTTTACAATTGGGAGTAACATTTTCATGAGCTTTAATCACTGACAGGATAGTCAAAAGGCTGCTTGAGTATTATTATTACTCCGTTATTATGAAATGACAACCTATATTGAATGCACACCAAACGTTCGTTTATCCTCTTTTCGCTATTTTTTTTTAACCGAGTATAGTTCAGAGTTCATTTGGATGTGTGAGGAAGTCTCCTAAGTCGTGACGGCTATTGTACCTTATATATAGAAATAATTCTTACGGATGAACGACGAAGGTGAGGGAGGGTTTGTAGCATTCTAATCCAGCGTCCCAAAGCGAATGAGATTTCTATGGGGCGATGTCTTCTAAATATTCCCTAAGTTCTAGCCCGTTTTCACTTTATTCGTCTCTGCAGACGAACGGAACAGACACTTAACATGTCCGCTTAAGAGTGAACGCTCAATTTCCCAGTTGAGGTTCAAGTTTTGTTTTTTGGCTAAAAATACAATAGTTACTCCCTTTTTCTTTGATGTATTCAATCCGACGTGAATGCAACGAGTTTCTTGCCTATATTGAAGTTCTGAGTGTAATGAGGCTAGGTTCCTTTAAACGTTAGATCCTATCCCAACGCTGGATCTTATCTGCTTGGCATATAACTAGTGAGGGAAGCTACTGTATATACTGGGGCCTATTTGCGAGTGACCTGTTGCCCACGTCGCGCTAACATCTTGAAAAAGAAAAACTATTGTGTTTGTCATTTACCATTACTTATTCGAACTATACTGGATTTAATTTTTCCAGAAGAGTCCCTTGCTCCATTCATGGTCTGTGTGCAGCATAAAAGTTTCTCAGGGGACCATTCTGAGTTGTATATCATATATATATATATATTACAGTATATTCATAGACACACTGTACTGTTTGAATATTATTCACGGTTGTAATTATGAATTTTGTATATATATTACAGACCTGCCAACACTCCCGTTTCGGCCGGGAATTTCCAGTTTTTTTACCCGATTCAAAACTCCCTGCGGGAGTCGAACAATCCCGCTTTTTCTTTTCGCCCATGAATTTACAGGGAACATTCCAGTTTGCACAGAAATGCAAGGTTTTTTTTTTTTTTTTCAAAATTCCAGCTTTTTGAAGCCTTATTCCAGATTTTTCATAAAATAGGGTTGGTAGGTCTGTATGTGTATATATATATATATATATAAATTATTTCACGAAAGTAACACGTGAAAAATATTTATGATGAATAAACCACGAAGGAAAGGAAACACAGAATGGTGTTCAAGCGCTTTCGTCTAATGACATCCTCAGTGTTCCTGAGGATGTCATTAGACGAAAGCGCTTGAGCACCATTCTGTGTTTCCTTTCCTTCGTGGTTTTATTCATCATATATAATATATATATATATATATATATATATATATATATTACGTTTAACGACTGTGTATGGTTTCTTCCTTGTTAATATTCCAAGCTCAAAACTTGGGTTTATATTATATATATATGTACGTAGCTATAATTATTGTTTTAATGAAACTCTACCTTTCACTGATTAAGCCTCGATTTGCAAGAGATTGCAAATTTTAAATGACTGAAAACATAATTTAAAAAAAAAAATATATATATATATTATATATATATATATATGGAAGAATATACATCGTTAACCTCGTTCAGGTTCCGTGTGTTGGTCTCTCTTCACACGAAGGTCAAGCTGGTGGCCCCGCCTCTAGGCCTGGCTTGGTGGAGGAGCAAGTTGCCCTCTTGCGCGCTCCACCGCACATAGCCAGATACACCCGGCTCATCTGGTACCGCCCTGAGCCAGGCATCTAGTGTTCTCTTGAAGACTTCAACTTTAATCCCTGTAACGTTTCTGAGGTCCTTTGGAAGCTGGTTAGAATGTCTTGGCCCCCTGACAACCAAGCTATTTTCCTTTAGTGTTGAGGAGGTTCCTTGTCGGCCCTTAGTTTGGGAACACTACACATTCTGCCTTTCCTACTTTCCAGCTTTGTTTGGATGGTAATTGGGTTTAGTTTGAGTTTTGGTACCGGTTTTTTTATCATTTTCCATGTGTAGATTATGGTGTACCTCTCTCTTCTTTCCAGGAGTACAGATTTAGTTTACGTAGTCTTTTCCAGTAGTTGAGTTCTTTGCAGCCATCAATCTTGGTTGTGAAATGTTTCTGCGTTTCTTCCAGTTTATTAATTTCTTCCTTTTTATATGGGGACGTCAAAACTGAGCAGTATTCAAGTTTTGGTATGATCAGTGTTCTCAGCACGGGAATCATTACTGTCTTGTCCCTCGTTTTGAACGTTCTTAGTACCTGGCCCGCGACTCTTTTTGCTTTGTTTATTGCTATCTGATTTTGTGTCTCGAATTTCGCATCATCGGTCATTACCTCAACTTCAGGCCCAAGTCTACCGCTTTCGTGCTTCTCCGAATTTCCTGTCCATCTGGAGCATAATATGCAGTCTGTTTAAGTTCCTCATTCCTACCATATCTCAAAAGTTGAAATTTGTCGGTGTTAAATGTCATATTGTTATCTTCTGACCATGTGTATATTTTGTTCGTGTACCCCTGCAAGACCTCCGCTTCATTTGCATCGCTGATTTTCCTGCTGATCTTTGTATTGTCCGCAAAGGATGTGACTATACTGTTGCTGTTTACTCCACTGTCTATGTCTGTTAGCATGATAATGAACAGGAGTCGGGCCAGTACTGTACCTTCTGGTACTGAGCTGCGTACTGCGTACTTCTGATTCTGATGATGATTCACTTTGAATTTTGACGGCCTGTAGACGTTCTCTGAGGAAGTTGTAGCTCCATTTTCCCACTTTGCCTGTTATTCCCATATGTTTCATTTTATGTGCTATTATACCATGATCGCATTTGTCAAAAACTTTAGCAAAATCAGCGTATATGACATTATAGTTTTCATTGCCTTCAAGTGCCTCTAGGATATTGTTATAGTGCTCTATAAGTTGTGATAGGCATGATCTTCCTGATCGGAATCAGTGCTGATTTTCGTTGAATCTTTCCAGTGTCTCCAAGAAGTCATAGATTTTCTCTGACTATTCTTTCAAATTTTGGTGAGGCGGGACGTCAATGACACTGGTCTATAGTTCTTTGCTTGAGATCTATCCCTCCTTTATATATAGGGACAATGTTCGCTCTTTTCAAGATGCTTGGTATTTCCCTAGTGTCTCGGGATCTTCTCCATATCCAGTATAAGGGTGTAGCTATTTTATTTTTACAGTTTTTAATCAATAGTGCGTTCCATTTGTCTGGACCTACAACTGAATGTGATTTCATTTGTCCTATAGCTCTAGCTACATCTAGTTATACATGTGGTTATACATTCTCCTTGCAATTTCTCTTCGAAGAATGCATCTATGTCAGATATCGCTTTGTCACTTTTTGGGGTACTGAAGACCGATTCATACTGGGCTCTCAATGTTTCAGATATTTCTTTTAGATCATCTGTTAGTTCACTATTTCCTTTCCTTAAGGGCCCGATAGTAGCGCGCGTTTTTGTTTTCCTTTTCGGATAGCTATAGAAATATTTTGGATTTTCCTTTATTGCTTCTACCGCCTTTTCCTCTTCTCTCTCTGTATGGCCCTTAATCAGGGTGTGTATTTTCCTATCGATACTCTCCAGTTTTTCTTGTATTACTTTCCTGGCATTGTTGTCTCCACAATTAGCTAACTTCGCCGCTACTCTCTTTCTTTTGCGGAATATTCTTTTCTTTTGCCTCTCTAACCAGTTCCTCTTTCCTTTTGGCTGTGCTTTCGTAGCATATTTTTCTAAAATTCTCAGCGTCTTTTCTTCCAAGAGTTGTTATCATTTCCTCAGTTGTTTTATTCTCTAAAACTGTTCTCCACTCTATTTGGGCCATGTGTGATTTGATTTCTTCCCAATTTATGGTCTTGAAGTTTAAGGTAAAAGCTCCAAATTTGCTTCTTCCTTCAGTATGTGTACTATCTTTTAATGTTATCGCGATATTTGTTGATAACTTGATTATATTGTGGTTTGAGATAATAGTTGGGGTTATTTTTTATATCAGCAATCAAGTTCGTGTTATTCATGAATACCAGATCTAGGCAGTTATTTTTTCTAGTATTTTCTGTTATCTCTTGTGTCAGCATAAACTCGTTTGTGAGAGCCATCAACATTTTTGCTTGCTCCTGGTTCTTCCCTAAAGTCCATAATTGTATTATTGATGTGATATCATGCTGCTGGTGGCCGCTAAAGTCCATAATTATGTTATTGCTGTGACATCGTGCCGCTGGTGTGTGCTGAAGTCTATAAGTGTATTAATGATGTGACATCTTGCTGCTGGTGCTCGCTAATGTCCATAATATGGTTGGTTGGATTAGGCTCTATTAGATTGGTGGTTGGTTGTAGGTCTGAGATGGGTGTTGCTGAGTAAGATAGGTTCTATTCGCTTAATTTTAAGGTTTGGTATTGGCACCCCTTTTCCGCAATGTTGCAAAATGGTGCAACGTTGCATGTAATGTTGTGATGCACTGTTGCACTGTTTTGGTACAATCTTGCAATAGTGCATGCAATTGCATTGTACTCTAACTAAATATTCCCATACTACTGATCTGTTACTGTGAAGAATAAGACCCATAGAATTACGTTCATATCTAAAGGTGTGGTTGTTTTGTATCTTTATATCAGAAGGTCGACTTTTCTGGACCACAGTTCCTATCATCAGATTGTACACCTTAAAATTAAATACTAGCATTAATTAAAACAATAAAGCTATCATTAATGATAACCTTTATATGATATCATTAATTAAAATGATAAAATAAATTAATGATTATATAATTAATTAAAATTAATTAAACCACTTGTGAAAAGCCCGACTGACATCATAAAAAAACAAAACAATAACAGTATCATAAGTTAATTGCTATTCCATTTACAATTACTTAATTATTGAATGAAATTGAGTTATTACAACCTTAACTGGTATATACTTACAAAAGGCATTAATGATTATCTAATAAATAATTATTAATTAATTGTAATAGTAAATGCAAGTGGTATTAAATTGCCATCCCGGACATTGCAACCGTATCATTGATTTTTCTTCTTTCATGTCAATCAAGCTTTTAGTAAATGTTTTAAAGATGGTTTAAACATTTTAATTAACTTTATGTTTTTTTTAAGTATTTAATTTTGAGTTTTAGAACCTAACTTATGATGGGAATTGTGGCCCAGAAACGTCTACATTTTGAAATAAGGATGCAGAAAAAACACCTTCAAATCTTTTTCATCCTCATACACTTTAAGTAGAACTCACCTTTTAGGTCTCTCTCTCTCTCTCTCTCTCTCTCTCTCTCTCTCTGCATATATATAATATATATATATATATATATGTATTAATGTAAAGAACGACGCTTGTATAGAAGAACGTTCCGCACAAGATGAGGAGGGAGAACGAACAAATGAAAAATGAGGTAACCACCCGGGAATCGAACCCGGGATCTCCCGATTGCCGGTCAGATATGCTATCCACTACACCATGGGCCTCGATTGATCAGAAGTCGTAATTCTCCTATATACGAGCAGAAACCAATGCCCTGAGGGGGCACCTCCCGCATGCCGCACATATATACATTTTAACTGCAAACAACACAGAGTATATACAAGTGTCGTTCTTTACATTAATTATACTGTGTGTTGTTTGCAGTTAAAAAAAAAATATATATATATATATATATTCCTGAATAGGAATTTCTTATGTTGTTATCGATTTGAAGTCAGAAGAAAAAATCTATATCGACGATACAGCCTTGACGTATGTAACTATTATGCTACCGATTCAAACATCTGTGAAAAAATATCCTTCACTAGATCTATTTTCGGATTATTTAAAGGCGTTTTATCCACAGGACCTTTCCTTTTAGTGAAAAGATTATATAGAAATTGGATTATGGATAATGACTTTCACTTATTCAATCTCATTTCGAGAATAGATGAAAACAATATGTGCTTGTAGTGAAAGTGAAATCCGACACATTTGTTAATGCGGATATTCTTCAAGGTTTAGTTCTGGGACCCTTATTTTTATTTTTTTTATTCTTAAGTTTCTGCCATTATGTTACCATCCAGAAGAATATAAAAATGAGTCATTTCTGAGCCCCAAATTCACCTTAATCTCTTTACATCTTTGAGTTACCGGGCATTCATTTCTATTCAGTCAATCATCTGGTCATATCCTCGTTTATAAACTCCGACTGAACAGGAGTATTAGTACTTCTTTTGAGTGTTGGAATTGCCTCTCTTTGCAGTCGATCTTGCTTATTGTGACTTCAAATAAAATATAACTAAAATTTTGTAATAAGTAATACCTAGAAGTAGAACGAATCAGTTTTACGGTTGCAAATAATTCAATAATAAAAAGACAACTACTAAAATGTTCTAAAGTGTTTCAAATGGGATGCGGCGATCAGTGAAGTTAAGCGACATGGGGTCCGGAGAAGTAGTTGGATGGGAGACCGTCCTCCGCGTCCAGATTATGTAGCGATCCGTGGTTCGGATCCCACGTAAAGCTGTAGGTTCCCTCCCTCATATGACCTGAGCTGTTACGAAGAGGGTTAAAGAACGCCGCCAAACAACGACAAGTGTTTCAAACTATTTAGTTCTATTCCTGCATGTTCAGATTTTCAGTTTCAAGTTATCTTCATTTGTTGACCAAATCTTATTTCCTAAAGTTCACTGAAAGCAATTCCTAATACAAGATTATTAACCCTTTAAGGACTGAAGATGCCAATTGCTAACGTTTCAAATACACGCATTCATAACTTAACCATACAAAAAATTCAGGGCTTAAAGGTTAAGACAATGTTATTACTGAGGAATTGGTTAAAGTGAAGCAAGGATGACGCGTTCCTGCACTCATTATCGGGTCGTGCCATCATTGGCATTACTGTTCGTTTGGCTGATACCTTAAAGTGATAATGAGATGGATCGTATTTCAGCCAATTGTAGGAAACAATAAATACTTCTACATATAATCGAGACAAAGGAATTATGAAGAGATGCAGAAAAAATAATCGCGACTTAACTCTCCAACTAGTTCACTTTCTATAGAAACCCTTTTATTATAGTAACCCTCCCTTTTTTCCCCCCCTCCCATTTTCTCTCGGTGTTCTTTTGTTTTAGATTCTCGTCTCTCTTTTTGTTGTTCTCATTCAAAGAACCTTCGACCCTCAAAAAAGAAAAAATCTAAAATTCGATAAAGTGATACTTCAGACTGTTATTATTATTTTTGTAGTTTGAGTTAAAGATTATAATAGTCTATTATTAATAAATCCACGCGTGGTTAGCCTAAAAGAAAATGGGAATGCAATTACAGAATCAGACGTTTGGAGAATATACAAAATTTTACAACGAAACATTCGTAAAAAATTTTTTTTTTATTAATTTATCTTATTTTCATATTAAAGATAAATAAGATATAATTTATTTTTTACTTTTAATTTTGATTTTAAAGTTGTAAATTACATTATTTTTACGGCTTTCGTAAATATAATCAGAAAAACTTTCCTCAATTTTACCGTTCTCCAAAATTTTTTTTTTTTTTTTATAATTTTAGTAAAATCGGCAAATTTCTTTATTAGAAATAAATTTTCCAACTTTTATGTTTTTGACTTTGAACTTCGAAGTCAGTGTGTGAGGTTGAGGCTTGATATATTCCCCATTCCCCGGGGCACAAGAACCTTGCATTCCCTTTAATTAATAAGTTTAATCGATAAGGTGCTTGGGTGTTTCGTCTCTGTAATGAAATTCGTCTTTCCACAGACCGCGAACGATCACTGGGACGGACTCTTCGTTATCAGTACTTAATACTTGGTTAAAATAAAGTGCCTATAAGATATTACTCATTTAACGTAGAAATATCACTTAGAGCCTATGGCGTTCATTCACTCAGACGTTTGAATCTCTCTCTCTCTCTCTCTCTCTCTCTCTCTCTTATTAAGGCATTATCCCACGTTCCCCAATCATGTTTTTCCTTCATTCTTTTACTTGTTTCATATCGTGGCTCCACTTTGTTCTTTCTCTAATGCGTTATCATAACAAGCATTAAAAACGAGTCCTAAGAGTTAATATAATATATATATATGAAGTGAAGAACATATCTTTAAATTAGATTTGAAATACAATTAGAAAAGAATCAGAATCTTTTCACATTATATGTGAAGAAACCGTAGAGTTTTTCCACTTGTATTCCAAACCTTAAAGAGAAGTTTTTCCAAACTTTGAACATAAAAACAAATTCGTATAAACATCAAATTTTTTCGGGTTGGTTGGTTGGCTGGTTGGCTAATTCACTTAACTTTTTTGAATCGTGCACGATGGGTCATTGGGACGGGCTTCATCGCCTCCAGTCGAGAAAATTTGGAGCTCCAACATTCGGAGATCAAGAAGAGAAAATAATCAAATGGGAGCAGAGGGCTTGGGACTGTCATTTTTATTTTCCAGTGATTGTCAGAGATGTTATTGCGAGTCCGAAAATGATTTTAGTTGGTTCTTTAACTCTTTCGCTTCTAGATGTTGTGGCACAGAAAAAGAGCTGGGAAAAAAAGTGTTTCCTAAAAATATAACATATCAGATTATAATTATGTGGGTTTTTTTAAGGTCCATTAAATTTTATTTTTTTAATACGAAATTAATCATTCACACATAATATCCTAACTTATAGCATGATAAGAGTATTGAGAAGGTTGTATAGTAGGGTATTTCATAACTACCATACAATAGTGCCAAATTTTTATGGGTTCAGTACATTTTCTGGTTTCATTTGGTATCATAAAATATTTGAAAAAGTTTCAGAGCTCTAGGTTAAGTGCGAGTGCTGACTTTAAACATTGATAAATTCTCTATATAGGAAATTTATCAATGTTTATCAATGTTTATCAATGTTCCCTATATAGGGAATTTATAAATGTTTATCAGTGTTATCAATGTTCCCTATATAGGGAATTTATCAATGTTTAAAGTCAGCACTTGCATTTAACCTAGAGTTCTGAAACTTTATGATACCAAATGAAACTAGAAAATGTACAGAGCTCATAAAAATGTTACACTTCTGTATTTATGAAATATCCTACTGTAGATGATTCATTAAAATTCGGTAAATTCAGTTAATTGTTATATCATGATAAGCCAGATAAAGATATTGTGAATTGAGTCTATAGTGTGATTCAGTATAATGTCTATTTCTGAAACTGAAACCACTTTATTAAAGTATTACAGACAATTGATTAAACAATTCCATTACATTTTATCTAAAATAAAATAGACCTAATTTAAGTTTAAAGCTTATCACAGCTACGGGAACCCATCCAACGACTGTCCCAAGCCAGTCTGAGAAATGGGGATGGGTGTGCATTGTACAACGACCAAACCACTGTATGTAATGTATTTGACTCGACCCAGTTCCCCTTTTTAAAGGGGTCTTATTTTTTTTTCCCTTTTAGTAGCGTTACCGTCCGTCTCATCAGCGCCCTTTTGTGGACGTAAAACGGATCAACCAATCAACAACTGCAGGATCTGAATGCTTAGTTTGACTTCACAACATGATCATAAACTCTTACAAACACTTTGGTTTTAATTACAAATGTTTTACAAAATCATATTTCTCCCCCTCCCCCCGCTTAAATTCGAGGTATTTTTTTTTTAGTGTACACCGGGGGTGCTCAGGTTTTAGGTACCTAAGATCTACTTTTGTCAGCTTCATACTAAAGCGATCTACCAGCATTGAAATTGCCAAAAAAATTTTGCACATCATCACACAGGATGTTTCAAAAGTCCGGAATCATAGGAATATTTATTTTTCAATTATAAATTTAGGGCGGTCAAAAGTCAATAAAGTCAAATTGTTTCCTATGGGGCACTTTTCGCTGAAACGACTGAAAATGCAATAAAAACACCTGTAGGGGGTATATTACCAAAGTTAATAGGTCAACCAAAAGTCAACTTTTACATGTTACGTCAAAAAATAGCAATGAGGTAAATAAAGTCAATTTTTTGGAATAAATAATTAAAATAACTAAAAATTGGCATCTTTTTGGTTAACTGGCAACTTCGCTGCTCGTATTTGTCTTATTCAGTTATGTCCGTTCTGGTTTTGGATGTGGTTGTGTTGTATGTATTGTGGTTACTGGTTACCATTTTTGATTTGTGATTTGTGATTTTTTCTGATTTGTGATTTCAATGATTTCGATTTCTTTTGATTTCAGATATTTAAAATGCCAAAAGTTGCAGTTAGTTCTATTGCTAAAGTGCGCGCTATAATTGCAAAATATCCTAATGAATTCATTTGTTCAGGAAAAAATGAGCTATACTGTCAGATTTGTTGTGTTGTGGTCAAGCATGACAAATCCTTTTTTGTGGATAAACATCGCTCTACCCAAAAGCACCAGCGTGGTATAGACCAAAATGTGGGAAATGAAAAGACGCAAACCCTTTTAAAGTACAAATCTTCAGATTTTTCGGAAAAACTTGTGACTACATTTCTGTCAGCCAACATACCTCTTCATAAGTTGAGCAACCCTCATGTGAAACAATTGTTCTCTGAATTAGGTGTAGCAGTGCCTTGCGTGTCAACTTGCAGATCAATAGCAATGAAACAGGCAGAAAGCGAGTTAAGTAGAATAAAACATTTGCTAGAGGGTAAATTAGTTTTCCTAATTGTTGATGAAAGTGAAGTAAGGGGCTCAAAATATTTGAACATAACTTGCTGGATCTATTGATGTTCCCAAGAAAACATATTTAATCAGGTGCGATGTTCTTCTTGGAAATGTTAATGCACGAACTGTCATACACAAGATTGACGATACTGTCAATGTCAACCAACAACTGCCGCTGTAGAGAGATCTTTCTCCATGCTTAATAAATTATTAAGTAAGGATCGCAATTTTTTGCCAGAAAATGTCGGCAAATACTTCATAATTTACCACAATCGGTTAACTGATGTAGAAGAGCAAGAATAAGTAATTAAAGTATCGTTTTTATTATTGAAAGTAAAGGCAACTTTATAAGTCAATTTTTTCAATTCGTAAGGTCAACTTTCTTAATTTTTTCGGTCAACTTTTGACTGCCCTAATTTATAATATATAAAATAGCGTGTTTTGATAATCTTTTCTTATTTAATAGTAACCTTTACAGCCAAATTGATGAGGTAGCTATGGGTTCCCCGTTGAGCCCAACATAGCAAATGCATTTCTTTGCTATTACGAAGAAATTTGGTTGAAAAGTTGTCCCACTAGTTTTAAACCCGTATATTACAGAAGATACGTGGATGACACTTTCTTAATGTTTAAACATCCTTCACACGTAAAACTTTTTCTTCATTATCTAAACAAACAACATATTAATATTAAGTACACATGTGAAAACGAGACAAATAATAGTTTACCTTTCCTGGATGTTCTAGTTAAACGGGCTAATAACAAGTTCCAGACCTCACTATTTAGGAAACAAACTTTTACTGGTTTGGGAACCAATTATTTAAGTTGTATATTTTATAAATATAAGATTAGCGCTATACTGACATTATTAGCAAGAAGTTACCAAATTTGTTCAGATTACTTTTCATTAAACAAAGAATTTAAATTTTTGAGACAGTACTTTATTAATAATTACTACCCTTCTAATCTTTTTGACAACCAATTAAAGAAATTTTTGGATCACCTGAAGATCAGGGGCCCCAGCCTTCTCTAGTTAGCCTTATAAGGCTAACTAACGAAAATATCACGCCCTAACTTAACCAGTCGTTAGGTCAACTGTACGCCCTTGACGATTGGTTAGGTTAGGGCGTGATGTTTTCGTTAGTTAGCTTTATAAAGCTAACTAAAGAAGGCTGGGGGCCCTGATCTTCAGGTGATCCAAATTTTTAAATAACACTTTTAATACTAAACTCCCCATAACGATAGTATAAAAAGAAACCAGATATATTAAATTACCTTTTTATGCAAAAAACTTCACTTTTCTACGTGAATATCAAAATATGATAATAAAAACCCACTCTAATAGACAGAGTTTATTTCCACAACAGTTTTGATGCCCACTCGCATTCTCTTCGGGTGGATATAGAAAAATGAATTCTGTATCCACCCGAAGAGGATGCCAGTGGGCATCGAAACTGTTGTGGAAATAAACTCTGTCTATTAGAGTAGGTTTTTATTATCATACCTTTTATGGTTATTTATCACTAGTACAGTTCCCGCCGCTTCGCTGACGGTTAGACAGGCTAAACTACAAAAAAAGAACCCAGCCGTGAAAATTTTGAGCTTCACATTGTGTCAACATTTCTGAATCTGGTATCTCCCAAAACCTCCTCACCCCATTCATACAACTTGGGGGCTAACCCCCTCCCCCATTACCCCACCCCTCCCCATCACCCCACCCATCACCCATTACCCCACCCCCACCCTTCTCCCATTGCTAAACTACAGAAAAGAACACAGTCATGAAAATCTTGAGCTTCACATTGCCGCCCGTAATACAATTTCTGATTTTTTTTTACAATTTCTGAATTTTTTTCTCAATTTTTTCTCACAATTTCTGAAAGTGTGACGGACAGACGGACAGACAGACAGACGGACGGCTCTCTTATTATAATATAGATTACGTATTCGAAGTGAAGTGTCCAAACTGCTTAAGTCTAGGTATCCCCAAATAAATTTTAGATTCGCCCTCGTCAACCCACTTAAATTATCAAATTTTTTAAAGTTCAAAGACAAATTCCCCAAAACTGTATGCCCTAATGTTTATAAATACACGTGCGACAGCTGTAAGGCTGCGTATATTGGCAGTACTCAACTCAAACTTGAGGTACGCCTTTCTCAACATTTGGGCTTATCAGTCCGTACCAACCGTCCCCTCAGTAGTCCACCACAATCCGCAATTAGAAACCATAGTAATGAAAACAACCATCCCCTTCACAAAACTCAGTTCGAAATTCTAACAAGATCCAGTAACCTTACAGAACTCCGAATTTTAGAATCTTTTTACATCTCTAGAAACAAACCCTCCATTAACAACAATAGTTCATCTTACAAATTACAGCTCTTCTAACTAACCAACCAACTTACTTTCATAGCTATATCATTCCTTCCAATTAACTGACCATACAGTTTTCTCTTATTTTCTGCCGAATATGGCGGTAATTTTAATTTAATTTTAGTAATTTTAATTTTCTTTTGTATTTATGTAATTTTAATGATTTTAATTTTCTTTGTATTGATGTAATTTTAATTATTTGTTCTTATTTTTGTTTTAAGGTTTTAAGATTTTTAATTCAGTGATGATAACAAAAGATTTGTCGAAACGTCTGAAGTATAAAAAATAAACGAAAATGTTTGCTATTGTGTTGGTCCTTCAAAATTGCAGAAAAAATATTTTCCATGATTCCGAACTTTTGAAACACCCTGTATTTTTATTAATGCAAAATACATTTATTTAGATAATAATTATGAAATAATAAGATATTCTTTGGTTCTTACATTATCAAATAGACGTAGATGATTTGCACTGCATGGCGTCAGCAAGCTTTGCAAAGTTTGCATTATAGTTGCTGATTGCTAGCCTCAAACAGGCGTCCAGATGATTATCTGTTAGAGTGGACCATTACTCGGACTTGATGACTTTCATGTTTGAGAACGCTGATTCACGGAGGTACGTGGAACCAAGAACTGCTGTTCAAATACATGGCACTTTTTTTCAGATTTGGATATATTTCCTTCCCGAAAAGATTCCAAAAATTTTTATCGGATGACCTCGATTTGATTTGAAAGTCGCTTTGCAGTGTTAAAATTTCACTTTCGATGTAAGATGTGTCCATGCGAAACAATATTGCCATTTTTAATGCAATTTTTTTCAACATCTACGTCTGTATCAAACAGAAAGCACATAATTCTTGCTATAGGTTTTAGCATTGCGAAGTCTTGGAAGTGGCTTTCAAACTCTGTGATGAGCCTGTTTACCTGTTCCACATATTGTCAAAATTTGTAGATTCTTTTTCCTGACTTTCTAGCTCTGACATCATATTTGGGAAATGTATCAGTTTGCGATGCTGCAGTTGTGAGGAAAAAAAGGACAGTTTTAATTTTCGTTTCCAGGCACTCAAAGAACTAATCATTTGGACAATATTTTTACCTTTTCCTTGATGCTCTATATTGAGCACAGGAAGTGCTGGAATTTATGTTTCTCCTCTTACTATCTTCTTTAGCTGATCTTTTTCCGTGTTTCATCTACCCTGTGAGCAGTCTAGTATGCTCTCAAACACATACTTTTCCTATGTTCTTCACTGTTACACATACGGTACATGCATTTTACACACTACACAATTTTTTTCAAAATTTATATATATAAGTAACGGGTGCGGCAAAAATAACGCCTTTTTTAGTTTATTCTCTTTTATTGAAGGAAATAAATCAATTACAGCATTTTAAGCGAAATAATAAGGTTTTTAAGAAAAATACAGCATTTTAAGAAAAATAATAAGTACTTTCTCAGTAAAAACTAAAAAATAACAAAATGATACAATATAAAACTAAAACATTATACTGTATAAAACTATAAAGATACAATTATTAAAAGGGCGTTACTTTTGCCGCACTCGGGTATATAAATATATATAAATGGCATTGTGGGCTTCAGAGACCTTGATTTTAGCTCTCGCCTTCTTATATACGGGGGCCATTTTAGCAGCCACTGGACCTTGCTCCCTACTTCCTGTATAAAAAAAATGTATGGAGTACATGGACAACAAAAAAAGGACAGCTTCAGGAATTTCAGGAATACAAACAGGTTACACGTGCGAGCAATGCGCTCTTTCTCTCTATCGCTATCTGGCGAGGAGTCAACTCTAGATTAACTTTATGGTAAGTTTTAAAAATTTCAGCGGTCTACTCGAAACGAATTAACGGTCAACTAGTAGTTGACCGCGATCGACGTTCTGAGCATCCCTGATGTACACTACTATATAATTCTGGCCCAAATTTACTTCAATTTACACACGCTTTTAAAGTTATTACAATATTTTGCTTAATTTTTTTTCTTTTCTTGAAATAAGTGCAAATATTTTTTATTAGGACGTATATCGTGGCGGAGAAATAAAGTTTTTTACTGGACAGACATTCCCTTTCCCTGGCTCATAAAATTTCCATCATAACATTAAGCTATTTTTCAATGACAATAAAACATATATATATATACACAGTATATATATGTGTGTGTGTGTGTGTGTGTGTGTATATATAGCCCGACCATCAATTTGTTCGTATGTTTCGTTATATTAGTGTTATAATATTTATTCGTACAGAAACATGGAATTTGATCCCTTTCCTATATACATATTTCCATATACAATGGCATTCGAATCGTCGTCCAGTTCAATACAATATGAATATTAACAGAATAATTGTGAACAGAATTTTTGCCCTCAGCTGTATATATATTGTGTATATATATATATACACACACACACACACACAAACACATCAGTTTCCATCATACATGTAACATGAGCAGATATATTAAATTTCAATGCATTGTACCCAGTGTGTAAATTAAAATTTTACTTCACATTTCTGTGGGTGTGTGTGTGTGTGTGTGTGTGTGCAAGATAACACTCAAACGGTTGAACCGTTTGAGAGTTCTGTGGGCTAGGTTGTTTGCACCTCTTGATGTCTTTCTAGCTTCAGAGAGACAGATAAACACACACACACACACACACACACACACACATATATATATATATATATATATATATATAGAGAGAGAGAGAGAGAGAGAGAGAGAGAGTTACAAGGAAATGAGGGAGCCACAATAGCTTTACAGCAGACTCGGGTTGGAACTCGTACATTTCATACAAACGCAGACCACATTATGAAACAAGAATTATCACAGAAAAGCAAGAACGCTCTCCCTCCTCTCCTCCTCATTCCCCCGCCCATGGTCGGCAGGTTTGGAAATAAGAAAGAAGAAAACATTCTGCAATTTACAAGGAAAAAAAACTGCCGGGAAATGTTATACTCGTAGAAATGTTGGGAGCTGGAAAAATACACAAACATCATTCACATATTTGAGCGTCAATTTACTCGAGAAGATCGTCTGATACGAGATCAAGAGTGTTTTTGAACGCGTTGACGTAAGAGCTGGAAACGATTTCACGAGGAAGACTATTCCAATATTTGACAATCTTGTACGCGAAAAAATTATCGTAGATATTCTTATTGCACTGTTTTGGTTCAAGTTTACAACCGTTATTTCGAGTCGGGTTCGTGTTTAGCGTTAAAAGTTTAGAACAGTCAACGCTGTCGATCTTGTTCAGAAGTTTAAAAACCTGGATTTGTTCGCCTCTGAGTCAACGCTTTTCTAAGGAATATAAATTATGATCAGCGAACCTACGATCGTATGATTTGTGACGGACGGCCGAGATTAGTTTCGTCGCTCTGGCTTCAACATTCTCAAACTTTTGTGTCTTTTCTCAAGGATGGGGACCAGAATTGCACAACGTGCTCGAGGCGGGGCCTAACCAACGCGTCGTAGAGAAAAAGAATAACATCTTTGCTTCGGTACGCAAAGTGCCTCTCAATATAATTTTGTATTTTATTGCATTTCTTTTGAACTTCGACGCAGTGTTTGGAAAACTTGAGATCACTTTTTCCAAGTTGCAAGATCTTGCCGGAGCAGTGAATAGTTTGCACATCGGTTTTAGGACGTAATGTGAATTATTTCGTATTTGTCCACGTTGAAAGCATTTGCCAAGTGGTCGGCCAATCTGGGAACCGATCTAGGTCATTTTGAATTTTCAGGAGAGAGAGAGAGAGAGAGAGAGAGAGAGTGTTACAAGGAGTTACAAGGAAAAGAAGTACCTCAAAAGGCCTTGCAGCCCATACCGAGGAGGTACCAATGGCAACGGGTGCCAGGGAATAATTCCTACACCCTCAAATAGGGTGCAAGATTCGGTCTAACCTTTTCTTGAACTGATCCACAGAGGAACTGTTCACAACTTCTGAAGGTAGCCTGTTCCACGTGTCACAGATCTTATAGGTAACGTAATTCCTACACACACTAGTGCTAAACCGTTTTAAATTCAGCTTCCAACCATTGTTGCGAGTTCAGTTATCATTTAAACTAAACATGCTTCTAAAATCGCCATCGTCGAACTCATGTAAGAGCTTCAAAACCTCGATGAGTTGACCGCGCAACCTCCGAGTTTCCAGCGAAAGCAAATTCAGGGCGTGTAAGCGTTGATTGTAGCCCATATGTCTAACGGAAGGGATTAACTTAGTGGCCTTCGCCTGGACTTGCTCCCTCCAGCCTGGAAGAGAGAGAGAGAGAGAGAGAGAGAGAGAGAGAGTAGGTGAAAATAAGGAGAACTAAATCTCCCATACCATGCTTAGTACCAGTGCTGGGCACTTGCGCAAACACTTGCGCAAAACGCAAATTGCGCAATTGCGCAAGTGTGATTTCGGTTGCGCATTTGCGTTTGCGCCAATTCTTGCGCAAACTTGCGCATTTGCGTTTGCGCAAGTACTTACGCAAACTTGTGCGCAAACGTGAAAAAAAAACAAATATTAAAAATAGTGGATTTAGTTCATAAACACGTGACTGCCAGACAGGTGGCGCCGCCAGACAGCAGTGAGCACTCAGTATACCAACAACGCTAGTGAAACACGTTTGTTTGATTAGTTGATTTTAATTTTATTTCAGAGTTCAAACTACTAACTACTCTAGTAACTTCTAGAAACTTCATAAGTCATAACTACTGTCTATAACTAGTGAACCATGGACAGCCTCAGACACCATCCCCAGCTCTGCAGCTGTGGAGAGGGTGTTCTCCCAGGGGTCTGACATCATGAAGCCCAAGAGGTCCAGCCTGACCTCTGAGAACTTTGAGAGGTTTGTGTTCCTGAAGGGCAACGTGGACCTGCTCACGATGGAGTTGGAGGAGGACTCTGAGGAGCTTTGAAGTGTTTTTTTGTAATATTGTAATTTTTTTTTTTATTATTATTTATTTAACATTGTAATTTTGTATCTATTCTTTATTGATATATCTATGGATCGTGTGTCTGTTAATAAAGTCTTTTGATTTGATTTGATTTACTATAAATTTAATTTTATACAGGGTGTCCCAAAAAAAACCGCACCTATTTTATTTTTATTTTTTGGAAAACCCTGTATATATAAATAGTTTGCGTTTGCGTTTGCGCAAGCGCAAGTTTCGAGAAGTTTGCGCATTTGCGCTTGCGCAAGGTATGGGTTTGGGTTTGCGCATTTGCGCAAGTGAATTTTCGTTTGCGCTGCCCAGCACTGATGCTTACAGTGTATAGGAGTAAGACTTTCGCAAAAAATAATAGTCGCAGTGAAGTGTAGAACAGACACTTTTAAGGCTCTTCTTCCGCCATCCGCTGCTGACAAAAAATAGTGATGAAAGAAGAGTTATAGGAAAGTAAGAAATAGTATAATAAAAAGTAAAACTTTATAAATAGTCTGGTCCCGTTTTGAGGAAAGAAGACTGAAATAAAGGAGTTAAGGCATTTCTTGTTAATGTTTGGCAACAGGTTGAATCTTATGAATTTTGACCTTCTAAATTAAAATCTGGCTGTTGCCAAACTGAATTTTTAGTATTACATAGAAATTTTGATAAAAACAAAATGGCTGCTAAATCGTAAAAAATTGTTTTGTCCAGCGCGTTTGAGTTATGGAGTCAGCAACAGGCAACGCCTCGATCTTAACTAAGACGCATGATTCGCCACCAGGTTCGCGTCATGAGCTGAAGCGAGCAGTCCGCCTCTCAACAGCATCTGAGCTTGGATCGTCGTCACGTGTGTTAACCAGAAGCCACCTCGCAGCAGCATTACCACCGTGAAACACCTGCGCCTACAGTCAGGGCCACCGAGAGGGCGGGGAAGCCGGGATAAATCCCCTGGGCCAGGACCTCTAGGGGGCACGGAAAGAGGGGGGATAAAATCTAAAAATATTAATAAAGCAATTGATTAAATAACAGAGAGAAAATATAATTAATGAACACACATTTTATAGAGATTATCATAGTCAAACTGAAACAGATAAAATATTAGCTGCGGTCCACCAATGCCCAAGACTGACTGACAGATCTGGGAACCAGTGTATTGAAAGCCAGTTAGCCCGTACTTTAAATTTCATCAGAATCATTTACCACTTGCTAGAGAGAAGGCAAAGAAAGTACACTTCTAATTATGAAAATCTTGCAGTAAACAATTGTCTTTCCTGCAAGGACTGGTACTACATTTATAAATTGTATGGTGATAGAATTAATATAATTGATTCGAAAAATAAAATGGTCATTTTCCTCTGAGTTGTTTATTCATACTGTATGTTTTGAATAGTGACTTGGACATATAATCAGTTTGTTGTTATGTACACAAAAAATATTCATGATAAAATACTGAGTAAACAGGGGGGCCCATATACCAATCCTTCCCAGGGGCCCGGGGCAACTCTCAGCGGCCCTGCCTACAGTAACAAAGAACATGGAGCTACCGCTAAGCAGTATCCTTAACGCTCAATACCACGTAACTTTTTTCAAATCAGTGTGTGTTTAAACGTAGCAATGGTGCGATTAATTATGTGTTTGAGACAAATTATAAAGGTACAGACTCTACCAAACGTAATATTATTTATTTGAGTGTTGATAAAATGGCGAAAATCTTTATTATATTGGTTGAGAATTGGGCTACCTCGCGTCCAATAAGATTGACGATCAGTGACACCCTCTCATACTGTATTATTTTCATGTTAACTATGAACCGTGATACGGACCAACCCTGCGTTGAAACATGACTGATGTGGAAAACTAATGTAATATCCTTTAATACAAACAATGTTAATAACGGGTTAGTACCAACGCGTTACCGATTCATCGTTGATAGACTATTTGAAATAGCCACCTTCCTCAACTTAAAACCTTTATTAAATGCATGAGTTGATGATATGCGTTATTTTGACACCGTACTCTAGTATACCCACACTCTATAAATTGATGACTTTATGAAGTGTAGAGATGAACAGGGTCAGAACGGCTTGGAGATTAGGGAATCTTTTGCAGACACTTATCCCGAGAAGTACCAGTCGCTTTGGGACGCTCGTCTAGAGCAATACAAAACCTCTCTCGCCTTCACTATTCATCCCGTAGAGCTGTATCTTTATATACGCTCCAACTGTCGTCATGATTTAGAGGAGTTCATTATACATCGATATGAACTCTGAACAATTTTCAGTTGTAAAAATATGTGAAAAGAGAATAAGCGCTTGCTTAGAGCGCATTGTATACACTTTGACATTTCATAATAACATTGTAATAAACGATCGTGTAGTCGAGCATGATTTTGAGTGTATGTGCTAAAAGATTAAGAATCATGAAAATGTAACATCCAAGTGTAAAGTAGTAGCAAAAATAATCCTAAATGATCTTAAAGTTCTGTATGTCGAATATAGAAAACCTCATACATTAAACAGGTATTATTTCTGGAAAGAATTGTATGTTTATACAAATCAATGAGGATGTAACTATTGCCACCATTATTTATGAGTTTGTTGTACAAATAAAAAAATAATCTCTTGTCATGTCAATAAATACTGTATGTCTATGTGATATATTATTATTTCTAGAAGAATTGTATGTATTAACTATTTCCACCATTATTTGTAAGTTTACTATACTAATAAAAATAAAAAAAATCTCTTGACATGTTAGTAAATATTTTATGCATATATGATGTATTATTATTATTAATTCTAAAAAGAAATGTATGTATTAACTGTTTTTACCATTATTTGTAAGTTTATTAATAAAACAATAATTTCATGACATGCTAATAAATATTGTTTGCAGATGCGTTTCTATTTACTACGCATTCATTTTTAAATTATGTCTATGTATACGTTTAAATGAGGTTGTTTTTATTAATGGGATGTGAGCGTTGTCGCTCGGAGATAAGAAAAAAGATAAGGAAAAATAAAATAAAATAAAATTATATAGCTCTATTGATGATTAAAACATTTTACTACCACATTGAAGCCAGAGCTTCGACTCCCAATGATATAATATCACTGTTATGCTTAAGACAGGATTGGATGGATGCCGCTAAAGTTCATAGTATGACGTCACACACACACACGCACACACACACACACACACACATATATATATATATATATATATATATATATATATATATATATATATATATATATATATATATATATGTGTGTGTGTACAATTTTTTTTTTAAGCTTAGTTTAGACTAGGTTAGTTTAGATTAGAACTATACTCTATTAATATCACTGTTATACCGACGAGAGATTTGGATGGCGTCCGTTAAAGTTCATGTCACTAAATGTACCCTCCCTCCGCCTCATCTCACCAAATGCATCCCCCACCCTTATCTTATCATCCTTATCACCTTTATTATCCCCTACCCCACTTTGAGAAATTAAAATTGTTTGCTTTCTCCCATTTTCCATTCCCCCTTTCCCCCTTTTCTCCACACTTGGCACTAGTGCTGGCACCCCAACCCCATCTTCTCAAATGCAACTATACTACCGAATAAAACGCCAAACTACTGAATATAATCTATAAGACACCATGAATTTTTGAAGGATTTTCATTTATTTATTCATTAAAACAAACGGAAGAACCCATCATTACTTCGCTTAATGTCAAGCATCACCGCACAAACACACTCGATATTTTCAAATGCATTATGCAATATTGTAAAATTCGTTGAAGAAAAGAGCCTCTGGTCAGGCAGTGCAGAGGATGTGTGTGTGTGTGTGTGTTGTGTGTGTTTTCTCTCTCTCTCTCTCTCTCTCTCCAGGAATGAAAGGAAGAAGTACAGAAAGACATTTTAATGCATTATTGAAAGCGAACTTAAGGTTTCACTAAACATTTTGGCGCACTTTTTCTTATTAATAGTTTAGTTTTGTAAGTTATTATTAATAAACAAAATTACAGAAAAATGTAACTAATAGCTGTCATTTCAACTATCTTGAAATTGAAAAACAAGTAATGTATTAAATAATTAAATTTGCTAATAAAACATAATAACTAATTACTTAAATAAATAAATTTAATACTAAATAAATGAAAATAAATAAATAAATAATAAGAATATCAACAGAAGGTTTTAGATACGAGATTGTTTGCGAGTGCGGCTTCCTGACAATGTTATGATCTTTTCGTCTAAAGACACACTGAAATGATGAGTTTCGTCTTCCAGGAATTTTAAACATGAAATATTAAAGATTAAAATGGCGATAGATTGTAATCTGTTCCATTATATTAATTCCAACGAGAATAATTAAGTTTTAATTGTATTCTTAGAAGAAATATGGAAAGTGACATAGTATAATTTCACACTTGAAATTATCATAAATCTTTGATGGATTTCTTTCCTTAACTGGTTTTTGAGGGTTGCGAATTCAATGTAACTTCGTGACTAGTCCTTGTCAAGGAAAGTTTTAAGTCTTGAGTAAAGCTGAAGTTCATAGACAACATGAATGCTGGTCAAAACCCTTTACTTGGCTATAATTCTTCCAAATGATGCCTTTGACTTGTGACATATCTGAAACACAAGTCTCTGGGCGGTCTTAATCTAAGTGGATGTCTGAACCGTCCGGCCATCTCCACTTTAAATGTTTCATATTAGGTCAAGGAGTCCCAAACTGCCCTTGTTCTTACTTTATTTTAGTATGATGGCAAATACAACTTATCTAAAATTAGTATAATTACGATGTACTTAACCCTTTCATGCGTATGGGCGCAAATGAGACCATCAAATTTTATGAGATTTTAGTCATTCTGGAGATATAACAAGCGTTCTTTTGTGGCATGAAAATAAACGAAAATCAGGTATGAAAGGGTCAAAATGACGAAAAATGTATTGTACGAGCTGTTATTTTATTAGTGCAACCATTAAATGTGCTGTAACGTTCAATGTGCTGTAACACAATGAACATATCATGGTGAAAATTTCCATGAATTGATCTTTAACAGGCATGACTCCTGTTCGAACCCCAGACGATGTGCAGTATTATTCTTCATTTTATGTACAATCGAAATAGCATGGTAGGTGGAATTCTTGTCAATGGTTACACTCAGCACGTTCTGTCTCCAGAAACACATTTTCATTGCGAATTGTTGCATATGAGTCGCACAAAGAGTGCCAGATGGCTTTCAGGAAGAAATATGACACGGAGAAAATGCCAAATGAAATAATATTGCACATTGTTCTCGGGTTTCAGAATTGAATCATGCATGGTTAGAATTAATTTCATGGAAAATTTCACCATGATACGTTAATTGCCTAAAAGGTGGTGCTACAAAAACGAGAACTCTTATCAGAAGATAAAAATATGACGTCGTTTGAAGGATATGACCTAATCAAAAGATAAAAATATGACGTCGTTTGAAGGATGTGACTTAATAACCTATACTTATTTATACAATAATAATGAAATTTTAAATATATGTACTGTATTTACATTAATTACATTAGGTTAAATTATAGGAATTACATCAGGTTAAATTATAGGTATTACAATCAGGTTAAATACAGTACAAACTTGTTAAAATTTGGGATACGAGTTAAACCTATAATTTATACATACCGATATTTAGCTCAGGGTTCGAAGATTTTATCCACTGCTTACAATATTCTTGAAAAAACCTTTTAAAAGAGTTTTCGTTTAGTTTAAAAATGAAGATTTTCTCATTTTCTAATTCACAAACTCGGGAAAATGACTCTCTCTCATTTCATCTGCGTGGTGTTCATTGGACTCACGAAGATACGAGGACCTAAAGCCATTTATGAATCGTAAAACTACTGCGGTGACATCCAGGATAATGTGGGTGAGGAGAAGTTAAAAGCTGTAAAGACATCGCAAGCAGTAAAATGAAAATAAAATAAATTCCAAGGTAAGAACGTGATACAACCCATTTTGGGGGAGGGGGAAGGGAAGGGGGGGAAGGGGCTAAATTAAAAAAATACCAGAGATCTTTTCCGTTTGGGGGCTAGCAGCGAATTTTAATGAAAATCGGTATACTAATGTAGTTTTGGTCACTGATTTCAAAAATAACTTTCTTTTTTTTGGAGAAATGAAAAACAAACATGTTAGAGCACTTTAAATAATTAATGTGTTTTTAACGAAAATATCATGACTTAACCTAATCAATCGTCAAGGGCGTACAGTTGACCTAACCTGACATTCAATTGACCTAACCGGGCACTCAATTGACCTAACTGGGCATTAATTCTTGATTTTTTTCCTGCTACTTTTACAGATCTGTCGGGATCCTTCAAAAAACGTACCGTATTCTTCGTTAGGGATAATTTAAAGTTGCACTTTTTACCGTTTGACCGACGCTTTTGGCAGCGAAAGAACTGAGTATTTTTATCAAAGGAACACACTTTCCCACACTTAGAGCACTTTTTCATAAACAGGAGCAGTTTGTGACTCTGGCTAAATTTAACACAATCCTCTGTAACTAGTTTAAGCTAGTTAAAACGCATATTATTATTTAAAGTGCTCTAACATGTTTGCTTTCATTTCTCCAAAAAAAGAAAGTTATTTTTGAAATCAGTGACCAAAACTACATTAGTATACCGATTTTCATTAAAATTCGCTGCTAGCTTCCAAACGGAAAAGACCCAATACCAGTTCCTGTGACTGATTGGTCAATTCGAAAATGGGTGAAATGACTTTTAGAACTATACAACTCACAGAATGTATATATATATCTTTTTTTGACAGTTCTCAAACGTTTTTGTTTTTTAAACTAAAGAAAACTTACTTCGGTAAAGAGCGAATAGCAGCTATAAACGGACCAAGAAACTAAATACAGCCGCATACTCTTGATCAAGAGGATTTTCACGACAAAATGTTAATAAAAATGGCTTAGAAATGACTTAAAATGGATTTGTTCTTCCCCAAAACAATAAGGGTTTACGCAGTTTATTTTTATATCATTGCTTGATGCTTTATTTTATGATTATAATGCTGTACTTTCGGCTTTCATGCAGGATATACAATTTCGTGTGTGTGTGTGTGTGTGTGTGTGTCTGTAATTACACTTAAAATTTAAAACTAAGTTTCACATTTCATTCAATAACTTTAATACAGCGTCAGTGTCAGAAATAAATGAAAACCAAAACTTCTCCAAAGAATATCCCAACTTTAATTGAGTCAATACACAAAAGTAGAATCCTATATAAATACTTCATAATTAGACAACACGGTTGATATACCTTGTTCTCTACCAATTATAATTTTACTCTGAGTTTCATAACGTTTATGTCCAATTTTATGCCGTAGTTAACTCATTTAAAAGTTTTATGTGAACTGAGGGAATATTCCATTCAATCTCTCTTTATCCTAATTAGCAGAAATTATAGCGACTCTATTGCAAGGTGGATGTTATTAGAAATGCTCCAAATTATTTATTTACAAAGTGGATCCGTTTATTTTGCTTATAAATGTGGTCATTCTGTTGTAATAATATCTATGACTAGTGTATAATTTAATTATATATATATATATATGTGTGTGTGTGTGTGTGTGTATTTTTTACCATGTGTGAGAGAGATACCGCTCCTCGCTTTAGATTATAGAGTATATATATTCAGCTGCCTTGCAACCATATGTAATTTTCGCATATCTAACAAAGGTCCAGTGAATAGAGGCTGGAGAGAAGTCCATTTTTTTTTTTGGCCGATCTAAAACGAGGCGAGAAAGCGTTCTTCAGATGATTATTGTTGTGGTCTTTACGAAACGAATCTTGTTAACGAAACATTTCGTTTTGAACAAACTGCTTTTAAGAAAAATGAGAATGGACCATATTTATCCACTTTAGCATTTCGATAAATTTCAGTATTTATAAAAAATCTTGCTAAAAAGAGAGAGAGAGAGAGAGAGAGAGAGAGAGAGAGAGAGAGAGAGAGAGAGAAATGTCATTGACTTTCAGCTCGAAGGAACAATGAGAGAGTACAGAACGTTTGTTAGTTTGTGCTTTCCCAAAACATGCAAGTCGTTCTCATTCCACACTCCTATTTATTTCATCCAAATAAATCGGGAGTGAAAATACTTGCACGAAAAACTTGCACAATTGCCTTTTACAATACTTCTCTTGCAGACAATGAAAGTACATGCAAGTACAGTTCAATTATATATATACACACCTCGGTGATATAGTTATAGTGGTTAGAATTGCTAACTACGAATCCATCGACCCCAGGTTTGATTCTCAGTGACGGCAGACAGTGCGCGCGCATCAAACACAGCTGTTCATTCTTTCATACAATAAAAATTGGTTGGTCTACCCTGGGTAGCCTAGTGGTTAAGACGCTGGGCTGCTGTTGGTCGGGAGGGCGTGGTTCGAATTCCACGTTAAGCTGTAGGTCTAAAGTGGAGCAACAAGCTTGACCTTCGTCAGAATGAACAATTCGGGCAGAAACAAAACCAAGGTTATATATATATATATATAAGCAAATTTTATATATATATATATATATATATTAGGGTGATGCAAAAAAGGGGTCAAATTTTTTTTTTTTCAATTTTCAGGGAGACACCCTCCTATTTTATTCATATTCCTAAGAAAGCATTGTATGCGAAATTTGGGGTTGAAAAAGAGAAAATTAGAGGTTGCTACCAAGCTTTAAAATAAATGTATATCAGTTTGTGCTCAAAAATATTGTTTTGTTGATATTTTCGCCGGAGCCGGTTTGATATGTACCTAGTTAACCTAGTTTGAAAAAAAACGATGACATTCTAGACTATAGTACGTAGTGAGCTCATAAAATAGTAAATAATAGGCACGCTGATTTCCGCACCACCCTCTGAGGTACAGCGTATAGCGCGTTAACTTTTTTTTATGTGGAAGTTTCCCCAGTAGGCATATCATAACCACTTATGTATGTTTATTTTCGTTTTTTGTGAAGCAAGAGTAATGTTTTCTTGTTTTTGTTTGAGAGTGACGACCTGTAACTTTTAACAATTTGAAGAAGGTATTGTTTCTGCTCTTCATCATTGGTTATCAGTTTGTTGTATTCCTCCATCAGTCGTACACCTCTTTCCGCAATGTCGTTTACCACTTTGAGTCCATATGCGATATCTCTTGCATTCGCATAACTTTCATCATCATTCCATTCTTCAGCATCTTTTTCAAGAAAAGTGCAAGGCACCTCTAGGATTTCAAAGAATCTTTTTGTGTTCGCAGTAACGAAATCCTGCAGTTGTTTCTGCCCAGCTGATTCAGGATTTATTGATGCTCGTTTGCTCGGTTTTGAGTCAACTGGTTTCTGCAGAGCATGCTTCATTTTGTTTTTTGTCTCATGCGAAACAGCTGAATCAAAAAATGCAAGCGCCACAAGCTCCTCAGAGAGGTACCACAAATGTCTCAAAAACTTATTGAGTGCAGCACTTGCAATTTTGTCATCCTTTTGCTTGTAGAGCTGCAGACTTTGCACAAAATGCAAATCTGAACGGGGGCGCATGAGGGTATGGGTGCCAGGTACCACGATCTGATGTATATCGCAGCTGAAAAGCAGCAAACATCTCTCAGTCCTTTTTCCTCTCTCTCAGTTAGTTTAAACTGAGATTTAAACATCCAAATTTTAATGCAGTAAATTAGCTTGCCCATCCATCGTGCTCTGTGATAAGCTCCGGGTGCTTTAAAGCTGATTCCTGACTTGGGGGCACTACCGATGAAAATGAGCGTTAGCTCGAGCAATTCCTTGTAGTCATCACGAGGCTGCTGTTCATCAAGCTGAGCTTGAGCAAATTGAATGAGTTCTTCAGCATCTGAGATTTTCTCTGCAATGTTAGGGTCATCTGTTGCTGTTTGGTAATTGTTCTTGTCAATTTCCACCCACTTTGCTTTGAATCTCTTAAACAGTTGTATGTCAGGGCCACTAGAAGATGGCAAGGAGACAGAAACTGCAGCTTCTAACACTATTTCGAAAATATGATGTCGGCAAGCCAGCCACAGCATATCTTTATCCAATCTTTGCTCTAGTAACATACAAGCACCATTCTTAGAACCTGTGTTGGAGGCAGTGGTGTCAAAACACATGCCCTTCACTTGGTCAGATATATTCCACTCCAATACTAACTGATGGACAGCATCTGCAATGTTTTGACCAGTTCCTCTGGCAAGTTTGGGAATACCAAGAAGCTGATCAACTCCTTGGCCGGAAATTAGAACTGGCAGTCGATCAACATTTTCATGACCAGTAATATCTTCCAGTAGTTTGCCGTCCCAATGTATTTGGAGAGGGCAATTTGTTTCGAAATCCTGCTTCAAATTTTCTGCCATTGTCTTGCGGTTCCTTTGTCTTGCTCTCCGTATCGATGAATAGCTAACACTGTATTCTTCAGGGTTTTGCCCAAGAGCATTGATTGTTGGGATCAAGATTTCCGAAGGCTCTATCACTTACTTTTGCAGCATCAAGAGATACAAGCATTGAAGAATCCATAAGCTTTGCACTCTTAGACTTTGATCTACTTTGTCTCGAAGTTGATGGCTGCTGAGGGTCAGCAACAAATTCTTCTTCTGATTTTGAACTATCTTCATTCAAACTTGAAGGACTTGAACTTGAGAGCACTGCTGCTTCGAAAACGGCTGTTTCCCTCTTTCTTTTCTTTTCAAGCAATGTTTCCTTTTCTCTAGCAATCTCTTCCATTTGTGAAAAAACTTTATCCACTCCAGACATTTTGCCTTTTCTTCCTTTTTGTCGTTGCAGCATCAAAAACTCACGATCTTCATCTATCTTTATCATGTCAAGAGCACTTGCATGTGCAATGTCAAACAGATCTTGCAAGTCATTTTGCCAGCTCTCTTGTTTTTGAAGTAGTGCAGGTGATTGCTTCTTCTTATTATTTCTGTTCTTCTTTAGTTTCTCCCACTCGTTGAAAAGTTTCTTTACTCTCTCCACGACATGACATTTCAACACTGTTGGGATGCGTGCCTTTTCCCACACATCCATAACATCTCTAGCAGTCAACAAAGCCGCTGTTTTCACCTGTTGCTTTTTATTGATCTTGTAGTTCATAAACAATGCTAATGTTTCCCTTTTAGATGGAAGCTGGGTTTCTTTGAAGGACTCTATAGGATGTCCTATGAGCCAAACAACTGTTTGTGACGCGTATGCCGCTCCATGAGTGCAACTCAGCAACTGCTATACAACCACTCTCAGCGAAGGCAGCAAAGATACTGAGTCAGTGACGCCGCACTTACACTGACGCGGCCGCCACAGTGACGTCACAGCAAAGAAATGATTCTAGAATGTTCGGCCACGGCGTCTATAGCAATGAAAGGGATGAGAAGGTTTACGGAAAGAGGTTCAGAGTCTGTTATGACTGCTATATGTTGCTGACTACCATTTTGATGAAATCTGCAAAATAAATAAATGTACAATAAATACAAACTGAAAAATAACAATATACAAAATGTTCAATGGATGGTAGCAACCTCTAAAATGTCTTCAATTGTGCTGAAATTTTGCATGTTCAGTTTTTACACTAAATAAAATAAAATTAGAGGGTGTCTTCAAGTTTTTGAAATGATAAGTTATTTTGCATCACCCTAATATATATATATATATACACACACACACACACACACACACACACACACACACACATATATATATATATATATATATATATAGAGCCTCTCTCTCTCTCTCTCTCTCTCCTCTCTCTCTCTCTCTCCTCTCTCTCCTCTTCTCTCTCTATCTATATATATATATATATATATATATATATATATATATATATGAAATTTGCTTCTTGTATTGCACAGACGTCCTGAAGAAAATAAATTAGGTTATAACGTATCGTAATTGGACTTGTGCCATATGACACATATATGGCAATTTCTTAGTATTGCAACACTTGTGTACGGAAACTGACGAGAAATTGTTTCAAAATGACATAACGTCTGAAACGGTATTTGATATGACATTTCGAATGTACCTCAAAAACCAGAAGTAAAAGTATTTAAATACTTGATATTTTGTATATTTAAAGCTGTTACTGTGAAATTCTTAATTTTTTCTAAGTTTTAAGTGAAAATAACTTTGAAAATTGAAGTAATTTAATTTTTTAATGTAATATTCGAAAAAGAAGCTAATTATTTGTCAAAAGATACATATTTGACGTAGTTTAAAAAAAAAAATTAAACTGTTTGTCCAAGTGGAATGCGGTTAGCAGAGGCGGATTAAGACACCTCGGGTCCCCGGGGCAATGAAGAATATGGGGGCTCTTTTCTATAGCTTTTTATTAACAATACATGTACATGTACAGTACATAGTACATTTACACGAATTATATGTACGGTGTTCAGGCTAATTGAGAAACAAACTTAAAAGAACCTTAACACAGTGTATTTTCCCGTTTGCCAAAGCCAAACATTATTAAACAAACTTTACTTACTTTAGGACCTATAAAACATAAACTAAAACAAGGAATTTGTCAGTTTGTGTACTCTGTCATATTTAATCAAAGAAGTTTGAGTCGAATTATATCATAGAAACTCAGTTGATTGGGGCGGCCCCTCAAGCATGGGAGCCTGAGGCTTCAGCCTCAATAGCCTTAGTGATAATCCGCCACTGGCGATTGGGGGTTATAAGTTAAGTTAGGGTAGTTTATAGTAGGTTAGGTAAGGTTCCATTAACTTGGGTTAGTTTAGGTTAGATAAATGAAAATAACCAAAGGGATATACGTGTAATCTAACCTGCAAACGCCTTTGATTGGACCGATCTATTCAATCGCTGAATTTAGCAATTTCTTCTTTACACTCAAATATCAAATAATATTTTATTTTCCGGTGACTTTGCAGCCAAACCGTTTATCTGTACAGATATTAAGATAAGAATTTAATGTAATTATTAATTCATAAATGTATATATAAAGAGCTGATTTCCAAAAGGCACTAAGTCCATAAAACCAGTTTCTAAGATATTGGCACGTCTTATATTTTTTTACTATAGTCTGTCCTTAAAGTAGTTTTTTCACATTAATATTGGGAGTGAATAACATTAACCCAAAAAAGATGTCTGAACAAAATCTAGTAGTTAATTTGTAAATACGGTTTTTGTTTGTAATTGGTGGTGGACTTAGCATTTTTTGGAACACGATCAAAGACATGTTGTCCAAAAGACTTCTGGATTGCACCAAAACCCAGACACACACACAAAAAGAAATCAGCTGTAAAAAACCAGTGTTATTTATTTCAATATCTCTACCAGTTCAATCAATCATATCAAATTATATCAAACAAAATGGCATCCTGACGATGAGCCACACACCACTGTTGAACCCATGCCGTGCCATACATGTGTTGGACTTAGCATGCATAGTGTTCACCACACATCCTCATTTATCTCTTACTGTAGATGAGGCACATACAATTATACTAACATTGTAGTTTATAATACCTTTTGAAACTAATTGATAACACACCTTGATGCACATGGGCATGAACTGTTTTTTAGTGGTACAAACTCAACTTTGACCAAAAATAGACTTAGCACTTTTTGGAAATGAGCTCTTCATATGTAAACCACATCTGTGGAGCTATGGGCCTGAGCTCCACTATCCCATTTGTTAACCCTCACTCGTAGAGTCTTACTTGAAACAGATAGAGCAGGTACCCATTAACCATTACGTTTTATATCTATGGTCTTAATTAAGTTTTATTCCTTGATATTATAGGCTATACTCGTACTCGTAGCAGTTCCGTGCGTTGGTCTCTCTTCACACGAAAGTCAAACTGGTAGTCCCACCTCTAGGCCTTGCTTAGTGGAGGAGCGAGTTGCTCTCTTGCGATTTTCATCGCATTAGCTAGGCACACCCGGCTCATCTGGTACCGTCATGAACGTCTATTCTTCTTTTGAAGAATTTTACGTTGATACCAGTAATATTCCTGATCTCCTTCGGAAGCTGGTTGAATAGTCTTGGCCTCTGACAACCAAACTACTTTCCTTCAGGGTTGAGGGTGTCCCTTGTCTGGCCTTTAGTTTGGGAACACTACACATTTTACCTTTCCTATTTTCCACTGTTGTTCGGATGATTACTGGGTTGAGTTTGATGTTAGGTACCAGTTTTTCTATTATTTTCCACGGGTAAATTATGGTGTATCTCTCTCTTCGTTTTTCCAGTGAATATAGATTTAATTTACAGTCTTTCCCAGTAGTTGAGTTCTTTGCAGCCATCAATCTTGGCTGTGAAATTTCTTTGAATTTCTTCTAGTTTATTAATTTCTTTCTTTTTATATGGAGGCGTAAAGACTGAGCAGTATTCAAGTTTTGGTATGATCAGTGTTTAGAGCAGAGAAATCATTACTCTCTTGTATCTTCTTTTAAAGGTTCTTAGTACCTGTCCCGCGACCTTTTGTTTGGTTTATCGCTAACTGATTTTGTGTCTCAAATTTCGAATCGTCGGTCATTATAACTCCTAAATCTATTGCTTTCTTTCTTCTCTGAATTTCCTGTCTATCTGAGGCATAATATGCTGTCTGTTTCAGCTCCTCATTTCTTCTACATCTCAAGAACTGAAATTTATCGGTGTTAAATTTCATGTTGTTGTCTTCTGACCATTTGTATGTACTGTTCAGTGTTCATGTCACTCTGTAGGGCCTCCACCTCTTCTTTTGCATCACTGATTTTTCTGCTGATTTTTGTATCGTCTGCAAAGGATGTTACTGGATAGTGTTATTGGTTACTTCATTGTCTATGTCTGTTAGCATGATAATAAGTAGGAGTGGGGCCAATACTGTTTCTGGGGTACTGAGCTGCGTACTTCCGATTCTGATGATGATATATCTTGGATTTTTACGACTTGCTGACGTTCTGAGGAAATTGTAGACCCACTTTTCTACTTTGCCTGTTTTTGCCCATATGTTTCATTTTATGCGCTATTATACCATGATCCACATTTGTCGAACGCTTTAGCAAAATCCGTGTATATGGCATCGTAGTTGTCATTGCTTTCAAATGCGTCTATGATATCGTTATAGTGGTTGATGAGTTGTGATAAGCATGATGTTCCTGATCGGAATCCGTGCTGGTTCTCATTGAATCTTTCCAGTGTCTCCAAGAAGTCATAGATTTTCTCTCTAACTATTCTTTCAAATATTTGGTGAGATGGGACATCAGTGACACGGGTTTATAGTTCTTGCTTAAGCTCTATCTATTCCCTCCTTTATATATAGGGACAATGTTTGCTCTTTTCAGGATGCTAGGTCTTTCCCCTGTGTCCACGGATCTTCTCCATATCCACGCTAGTGTCCTCCGTTTGAACTTCTTGTCTTAATTTTTATGCCTCTGTTACATTCATATTCTCGACCTCTTTTTACTTCTGCTTCACTTTTCTGCGTTTCCTCTTCTGTTTTTCTCTGCTGGTCATTCGCAGTTTCCTCTTTGTCTCGTTTTCATAGTCTCTTTCTGCTTTATAAATAATAAATAAGCTTATTTCAGTCATGCATCTTTCGCAAAAGTATTTCACTCCATTCAATTTCTTGGAATTTGTTATCTTCGTTTTTCCATTTCAGGCAGTTAAGTAGAAAAGGAATTGGCAAAAATCACATCTAATTCCCTTATAATCATCTGTCATATTATTGCAGAAATTGCAGCGTCATAGAAATTTATTAGCCATTTCCGTGTTACTTAAAGAAAGTAAAAAATGGTGAGTGAGATCTGACTCAAAAAGATAGCGTGAAGGGTGAAGGGATTTTGACTCAAATTGAGTGAGGGAAAATTTTCTCCATTACTCAGGGGGATGAAGGATGTGGCGCGCTGTATATTCTCATTGACGGGTGCCCGGGAGTTTGACAGCAGGGGATAGCTAGGGGATAGTCGTAGGAATTGTTTCAACCTGCAACTAGGTAGCTAATTTCCTTCAAATGAAACACTCGGAAAACGCTTTATAGATTAATTCGTTTCATTTTATTTTATTGTTTTATGACATAAGCTGTAATTTCACCAGTTGAAAAGAAATATCACTATGTGCCCTAGGTATTCACTCAGATACTGGCACCACTTAAAATTAATTAATTATAATAATTAATTTATTTATTAATTAATTAATTAATTAATTTATTTATTTATTAATTTATTTAGTAATTTACCATCTATTATTTGAATAATTTATTCGGACTTTGATCGAAACACGTGTTATCGTCACACTGGGCAGAAGTATACACACACACACACACACACACACACACACACACACGCATACACACACCTTTTTGGACAAATATATATATATATATATCAGTCCTAATTACAAATATGTAAAGTTCTCAGTAGTTGGCCAAGGACAATTTGTTTATTGAGCTCATAGCCAAAGTTCAAAAAGTTTTCAATTTTACAATTTTATTATCGTCGATAGAAACAAACTTTAATTGTTTCAGCTCAGCAATGGATGTATCATATTTAATTTTTATGTATATTTGTGAAAGTCATCAAGTAATATATATATAAGGGTGAGTCAAAAGTAGCGCCCGATTTCTGTTTTTTCGGCTGTCAGATTCTTTCTGGGAAGTCATGTTGTTAATAATTGTCTTGCAGATTATTAATTTTCTTAGTTTATTTATTTTTGTTTTTGTTTTGCAGGTTATTGCTGAGAGTTTGGAAAGTTACTGAATTTGCACCAAATTGAACCATGAATTACCTTTCAATGAATCAACGCATTGCGGCCGTGAAACATTACTACAAATGTAATGAACAACCAACGATGGCGGCACGCCGTTTGCCACAGGAATTCGATATTAACCCACCCCAGGGAAGAAACATACGATTGATTGTCGAGAAATTTGAAGCAACAGGGTCGGTAGCCACTGCAAAGAAGTCCGGTCGTCCGAAAACGGCAACGAATGTAGTTAAGGCTGAAGAAGCCATCAGGAGACTGGAACAAAGTCCGCAAAAGTCAACTCGCCGTTTATCTGCAGAGTTGGAAGTGAGCCAATCAAGTGTTATCCGTATCCTTCACCAGAAAAAATGGAAACCTTACATTCCACGCTTACTGCATGCCCTTCATGATGGAGATGACGACCGCCGTCTTCAATTTTGCGAAGAGTTCTTAGCTAAACTTGACGAAGAGGACACAATGCTAGACAACATCTGGTGGTCAGATGAGGCATTTTTAAGCTTAACGGCACAATTAACAGACACAATTGTGTCTACTGGGCTGCGGAGAACCCAAGAGTGACAGTTGAGAAGGAGGTAAATTTACCTGGCGTGACAGTTTGGGCAGCCATATCTCCATTAGGGATAATTGGACCCTTTTTCTTTGAGGGATCTGTCACTGCAGAAATTTACCTGGATATGCTGCAAACCTTCTTTTGGCCCAGGGTACAAGATCAGGACTGTTATTTCCAGCAAGATGGAGCTCCACCTCATTATGGACGTCATGTTCGTCAGTGGCTTGATGAAAACTTTCCGGAAAGTGGATCGGCCGCCGCGGTCCGATCGAGTGGCCGGCACGCTCCCCAGACCTTACACCTCCAGATTCTTTCTTTGGGGGCTCATGAAAGACCTTGTTTATCGTGAAAAGCCTCGTACCATTCAGGAATTGAAAGCTCAAATCACTGCAAAGTTTGAGGAAATTGATATCGAACTCTGCAGGCGTGTGTGCCACTCTGTGCCTGCTCGGCTGCAATTGTGCATCGATCACGAGGGAGGGCACTTTGAAAATTGCAAGTAAAACAGCTTGGTACAGTTCCGTAATAATTTTCCCCCGAATAAATGGTTAGATAAACATGTCATTCATTATTTCTACCTTCTTGTACACTGTAATACAAATGGCAAACAAACAATCAACTGACAGAAATCGGGCGCTACTTTTGACTCACCCTGTATATATATATATATATATATATATATATATATATATTAAAGTTAGTAAAATTTAACTTTACGTTGAGAGTTCTTTTATAAATATGAAAATAAAAACCCACTCTAATAGACAGAGTTTATTTCCACGACAGTTTCGACGCCACTGGCATCCTCCTCGGGTGGATACAGAAACACGAATGAACCAAAACAAGAGGGAAAAACAGTCCAGGGACCGACCGCTAAGAAATTCGCACCTAGGTTAGATCCCATTCTCCCGACACCGGAATGGCATTTTCATTAAGTACATTCGCACAAATTTAAAACTATCTTCCTGTTCTAAACATACAGATTCTATTATTTTTTATTTTTTTATTTTTTTTACATAATTATTACATTTATTATTAAATTTATTACATTTAATATTGCATTTAATATTGTCTATTAGAGTGGGTTTTTATTTTCATATTTTGACCTTCACGTAGAAAAAAGTGGTTTTTTGCATTATTCTTTTATAAAGTTGAAAAATCTTGTATTTTTCACAACGTTGGTCGTAAAGCTTAATGACCTCTTCGTTATAAGAATGTTATTTGAATGGTCATTTCAAAATATTTTTAGTAAATGTTACTGTACTGTTACACTTTAAATTTTAAAGTTTGTGAATTGGCGCGCTCGAACCCGTATAATAACAGGAATCTTTTACTGTAAGTTTTTAGTACTGTAATGATAGTGTTAACTGTAATGGTATTGTTACGTCTTTATTGTGTACTGCTGATCATGTACAAAGTTGGAGTTATGTACGAGGATATATTCGCACAGTAGAATGAACGTGTCAGAAAAAAAGCTCTTAGAACTATAAATGTTCTAGAAAGCATAAAAAATACTAATTGGTAATATTATGTTTTCTTTGGATATTTATTCTCTTTGGTGCAATAATAACATTTTGAAAATTTTTATATTTTCATGTTTTTTAGAAATGTCATATTTCTTGAATTTTTTATTGAAACATTATATATATATATATATATATATATATATATATATATATATAGATAATATATATATATATGAAATTATTTCACGAAGGTAACACGTGAAAAATATTTATGATGAATAAAACCACGAAGGAAAGGAAACACAAAATGGTGCTCAAGCGCTTTCGTCTAATGACATCCTTTTGTGTTTCCTTTCCTTCGTGGTTTTATCATATATATTATATATATATATATATTGTCACAAAAACGCCTTAAATGGGGCACATCATGTGTGGACCAATTTTTATTTTTTCAATCGATTTTTGGACCAATTCTCTGTTAATTTGCTTCTATTTGCTCAATATTCCTATAGATCCAGAGTGCAAGAATAAGGGCACTATAATTTAATTTACCTCTTTAGTAACCTTCACAAATAACAAAACAACTTGGGTACAACATAAAGGGTTATATACAGAAAGAATGATATGCGAGCGCTTCTGTGTCGGTATCGTAGATTTGATGTGGTGATTACTGCGGCGATTGAAGCGGTGGTGTTGGTTGGAAAGGTTACATGACGGATGAAATGGTTGCAGGCTTGCAACGGTGATGAAATTTTTGTTGAACGAGAAGTGAAAATCGAAGGTCGAATGAACGGATGTTGAGTGAGGCGAAAGTCAAATGAAGGAGGTCGAGCGAGATCGAGGGATCGCAGTCGAGTGAAGGAGAGCGGAGCGGGGTTTCTGCTACGAAAGTCGGAGAACGATTTGGACAAACAGTGAGAACGAACTGAAATGGACTCACGCCTTCATAGCCGCACTCTGGTGACGTCGAAATTTCTCGCGGCTTCAGAGGAATCTTCTAGAAGTCTACATCTTCTACGCGGGCTTCCAGCCGTGAGAAAAGGAGGCGAGGAAAGGAATTTCCGGAATGTCACTATATTCCTTTATAATTTAATTAAAATTTAAATAATAAATTTGAAGTTATGAATGGTGTTTGGTTGTTCCACATCAACTTTAACCTACTTCATCTATTTCACCCCTGAAGGTTTAATTGGTTTGCTGATAAAAGTAAGGAAAATTAATGAGTTCGTTTGCATCATTAATATACCTGTTTTAGTTTAAATAAACCAAGGCTGAAAGTTGAAGTGTTCTTTCACCAAACAAGATGAGAATAATTTATTTGTTTAGTTATATTTATTTAATTAATTATAATTATTTATTTATTTAATTAATTATTTAATAATTAATTAGTCATTTAGTTATAGTTAGCTTAATTAGTTTTGTTTAGACGAACTGCTCTGATTGTTTGTCATCTTTTGTGATTTGTGTTTTGCTCTGATGGACGTAACAGTTATACATCTTCTCTTTGATCGAACCAGAACCAGAAGAGTATTTCTGCCTGAACGAATCGAGAAGGCATTCAGTACGTACGGTATCACATTTGCATATAGTATAAATTGTGCAAAGGTGTTCGATTTGAAACAAGAAGAAAGTACCTGCTGTACGTGTGTGAAGTTCTAAAGTAGAAAGAATTGCATATTGAACGTACTTTCATATCCTCTAGTCTCTCGTCTCTATGTTGTACTTAAAGTAAATAATATTTTTTGTTGCGGTAACATATACTGTCAATACATATATATGTTAATGATTTATTTCTTATAAATTTCAATATCATTATGAAATTATGACATATATCTATATACACTGCTATATAGGGAAATTTAATTTCATTATATAGCAGAACTTTCGCTAAGTTATTATCTTCAGTGCATATACTAAGCTGTTATAAAGTTTTACAATTACGAGTAAGATATATTAAAATTTAATGTGTGTGTATATATATATATATATATATATATATATAATATATATATATATATATATATATACACCTAATTTTATTTTATTTATATTTATTTAATTTGTAATAGTAAAACTTGATAATAGTTTAGTATCTGTATTGATGGTGGTATGTGAACTTATCGAAAGCTCTGCTATATGATAAACATGTTTTCTGATTGGAATAATTTATATATTTTTTATATATAATATATACATACACGAAGGCCATTTATTAATAATAGAATTTTGTGTCTCAGTGCGAATGATTAAATATTTAATTATTAAACATGAAATGTTGAAAGAATAAGGAACAATTTCTTTATTAGTTTCGCCATTATTTATAGTCTTCACAACATAACAAATCTTCCTGAGGAACATAAAAAAAGCCCCGTCAACATTCGCCATTACAATTTAAATGCATCATTTATTTACTTTCATACTGTCAAATGCCACACACACACACACACACACACACACACACACACACACACACACACACACACACGTGTATATATATTAAAGCATAAATATTCAATGATTACAGTTTTATGTCTATCTTCTTTATCATTTGTCTGATTTCATATTTTAATTTTCTTTTTAATGAGAAAAAATTATTTGATATTTTAAAAAAATCATTTCCTATTTGTAATGTATGTCATGTTAGACAGATTAATTATTACTGTTAAATATAATATTTATTTAATATAATAAATTATGTAATTTATTATTAATTTAATATTTATTTGCAGTTCTATATTATTAGAATAATCTGTTTGAGAAAAGACTGTATTTATTAGTTCGTTCTGTTTCAATTACAAGCTATCTTTGCTCCAGGAAAGGTTGCGACCATTTGGTTTTTATTGCTGCATCATTTTAGGTCTACAGAAAAGGAACGTAATGCAATATTTCTGTTTAGAATTAAAACATTAATTGAGATTCAAGGATTTTGCATTTAAGATTAAGTATACAAGTTTTGACAAGTTTTTCGTTTTTTTTTTTAATTTGACCAGAGTATGGTATCGATCTCACATTTTTAATCAAAGGATTTTAAAATTTTCTTTTAAAAAATATTTTTAAAATCCCCCTAGTATAAACCCGAAGAGTTTACAGCAAGCAATGGCGGGTTTCAATTCGGGTAACAAGACGATAGAAGTTATGTTCTTTTTGTTGCAAATGCAACTTATCTCCGTCAAATGTAATTTGGAACCTCTAAGATTACTGGAAGGGTACAAGCTGACGAATAGACAGTATCGTATTTTTTCTCCTTCGCTTTGTAAGTACTGTTACTTTTACTTTTTTGTCAATAAGGGGACAAATTATTGTCAAGATAAATTAAGTCTTTCTACGCTACAAAATTTAAACACTTCTGAAATTCAGAAATATCAGTCGGTCGACCAAAGCTTATCTATGATATATCTAGTCGGTTCACACTCGCATTATAACACGTAAATAATTTCATACAAAGATTTTCAATGGAAAATTTTAAGTCGGTTTAACATTTATTTTAAGCTCATGAGCCACTTAATTTTTTAGCGTAGCTTCACAACATTTCATCCATTGCGTGGTTTTGAATGCGAAGCTCGAAATTGTGGTGATTTTTGTAAATTTGTGGATTGACTCAGGCTTTTCCTTGAATTCACAAAAAAGTAGGAAATTTTGTAGAAACTTGGCCTGACTGACTAAATGTAGATAAGCTTTGGATCATCGCTGAGGACTTTCGACCAACGAGACAAACGAGACTTTCTCGAAGAAAGTGTTTCGATCACCAATAACAAAGACAACAAAACATAAAATGGTCTAATTTAACCCAACAAAATCTACTCTAATCTAACCTAATTTAATTTAACTTTACTTTACCTAGCCTAGCTTAACCTAACGTAACCTAGCGTAACTTAATCTATGAGGTGAATAAGATCTTTTGTTCTGTACTTTAAAGTGAAATACTCCCACGGAGGTCAATAAATTTACCAAACACCACAACCCTCAAAATTATAAGCTTCACATTCAAAGCCACTGGATCAAAATTTGTGAAGCTGCGTTAAAAACCATAAAAATACCTCGTGATATTAAATATTATTGTCGAAAAATCTTTTGTATGAACATGTTTTGTGAGAACGTGGATTGATCAGATGTTAGATACCCAAATTTCAAAACTGAAAAGGGAGGACACAAACTTTAACACGACCAACTTCCCACATTGAAAAACAAATTAAGGAGCAATCCAAGAATAAGCACCCCAAATCAATTTAGGGTGCTTTTTCTTGGATTGGGTCGAACGAGGGTGCTTATTCTTGGATTGTTCTAAAATGGAGTTAAAATGGAGTTAATTGCTCTAAAATGGTTACTTTGCCCGGTTAGGTTAATTGTACGCCCTTGACGATTGGTTAGGTTAAGTCGTGATATTTTCGTTAGTTTTAATGAAAATATCACGACTTAACCTAACCAATCGTCAGGGCGTACAGTTGACCTAACCTGGCATTCAATTAACCTAACCGGGCATTCAATAATTTTACCGTAGGTTTCGATATATTTATAAGTTCTGAAATGTAAAAACCATTCAGAAGTTTGAGGGCAAGATGACAGCATCAACTTTTCAAACTGAAGTATTACCATTATTGGTTGAAGATCCATTGCCAGTAATAAATTGGTGTAAGGGAAAAAATCTTATTAAAAAAGTGATGCTGTGTGCTAAGCGCGATCAAGTAATGACCTGGACAAAGTTTTCGAGGAATGTTGATGTTAAAATCCTTTAATTTGGATTGAGGTCGAACTGGGGTGCTGTCTCTTGGATTGGGGTCTAACTGGGGTGCTTTTTCTTGGATAGGGGACTTTCGGGTGCTTATTCTTGGATTGCCCCCAAATTAATATAGGTCCCCGATCGAATAATGTCTTCAGCTAAATGTGTTTACTGGTAAATTTACCAACACTAAATAAACTAAAACTATTAAATTTAAACGATCTGGCAGTTAACCACTTTTCTTTAAATTCACAATTACATTTAAACATTCCTCTTCTCACTCACACTAACATATCAAAATTAATAATATCAGAGTAGGAATGCCCACAAAAACTCGCAACTTGATGCATTTAGCAATCACGAGTTTGAATACATGCACAGAGAGACTGAGGCAACAAAACATTTAGGAACGTTTTGCTTACAACCCACGTCCATCTTCTGGCTACTTTCTGGAGACGTCTTTTTTTTTCATTACAAGGCGACTAATTATAGACCTATGACGGGCTTACCTTTCATTGGGGACATAAACTGTCTAAAGAATTTTAATTGACGAAAGTGTTTGAAATACAGAGTGTGTGTGTGTGTGTATTCGTACATGAGTCGTCATTTTACACGAAAGGAGGACACTTTAACGTCCGCCCCGGAGAGGTAGACATTTCGCTGAAAAGACCTACTGTCCGCACAAAAGGAGGACGTCTGATCAACATACTACTCGTATATTATGTCTCCATAATTTACCCCTCCAGATAAATTTAAGGGAGCGAAATCTCTGAACATGATATACAGTACACTGTTTTCTTCTCATTTTTCACATGAATGTAGGCGAACACCTGTTTAATGAAGTTATATTTAACTAAAAAATATAGTCTTTTTTTCTTATAATTTGCACGTTCTATCATCAATGTTTGCTTACTGTTCAGAGAAGTGTTTGATGTTTTTTTCATTGAAGGAAATTAATCCGCTAATTAGTACAACACTTTAGGGAGAACCAGTATTGGGATAATTACAGTACAGAAAAACCTTAGTTTCTGTTATCGCCCCTCACCCCCCCACATAAAAAAAAACAAACCTTGGTTACTAAATTTTTCATAAACATAGTTAATAGTTAAGTTTAAAACTCAGTTAAACAAAGAAACTTAGTAAAACTTGGGACATTTTCCAATTTTCGGATTTCCAAGAAATGCACCTTGACGGCCAAATACGAAGCGATGTTACTTTTCTGCATCCACCAATTGCATTCACCAATCGATCGAAGATTGGCAATATTTTATTTAGAGAGTAATGGCTAATTCTCTTTTCGGATCTTTTCCAAATGGACGACCCCATGGGATTTAGCTGAAAATGTGTATACTAATAAATTTTATATTCTAATAACGAAAATGACATTATTTTCCTGGAGAAATATGCGCAACATAAGAAAAAAAATTGTATTTATATGCGCACTAGTTTGCATGGCACATGACCGTTATCTAGTTTACACCACTCATGACGCCTGGATATGAGGTTGCTGTGTGGCCCCTGGTTAATTGAATTCCCGGTCAGGTCATTTGAATGGCCGGTTAGGTCAACTGTACGCCATTGACAATTAGTTAGGTTAAGTAGTGATATTTTCGTTAAAACTAACGAAAATATCATTACTTAATCTAACCAATCGTCAAGGGTGTACAGTTGACCTAACCTGGCATTCAGTTGACCTAACCTGGCATTTAATTGACCTAACCCGGCATTCAATTGACCTAACCGGGCATTCAGTTGACCTAACCTGGCATTTAATTGACCTAACCCGGCATTCAATTGACCGGGGTCAACTCGCAAATATATAGATCACAGCACTGCATTATCATATGCTCACACTACAACAATAATATTCAGACTAAACAAGGTCTAAGCAGGCAACAAATAAACATTAATAACAACAACAAAAATTACTGTTTATGCGAGTTCGTATGGAGAAAAAGGTATGCAAATGAAGATTTATTTATTAAAATATTATTAAATATTGAAAATTTTAATAAATAAAGGATATTATCTGCGTTTCATTTTGTAAAACCCACTACATAACACTACATAATTTAGATAACGGTCATGCGCCATGCAAATTAGTGGGCATATAAATGTAATTTTTTTCGTATGTTGAGCATATTTCTCCAGGAAAATAATGTCATTTTCGTTATTAGAATATAATAATTTATTAGTATACAAATTTTCAGCTAAATCCCGTGGGGTCGTCCATTTGGAAAAGATCCCTATTTTCTAATAATATGGCAAACTACATGCAGCCGCTCGCTCATCGGCAGCGAATGTCTATTGCACACAGAAAATACATTTCAAATGTCCGTTTCAAGACTCTCACATGTTAGGATTCTGTCAGCACATGCATCACCGTTCACGCCATTTTGTTACGTAATACAAAACTTAGTAACCAAACTTTAACTGAGTTAAAACTCAATTATAAAGAAAACTTAGTTAGTTATAAGTCCTCAAAATAAAACTTAGTTATTTAATTAATAACTATAACTGAATTAGTAACTATAACTTAGTTATGAAGTTCTGTTTATAGTAACTATTGCAACAATAGTGAAAACTTCCACACATTAGGACTGATTTTACAACTGTTTTAGGAGCCAAATTTGAAAGGAGTTTCAGTGTATATTGTTCTCACACGCTTTAATATTAGCTGCTTATAACTCGCTTATTATATATAAAATAATTAGGTGTAAATAAGCCCATAAATGCACGGTTTTGAACGCTACCCTATACGTCTATCCATCGTGTTCACGTAAGTAGGGTGGGGTAAGGGGGAGGGGGATAAGAGGGGAGGGGGAGGGGTAAAAAGAGGATAAACGTAACTTTAGTTTTCAAAGAGGATGGGAGATGATAAGGAGGAAGCGGGATAAGATAAGTGGGTGGAGCTTTCGCCTCCCCCCCAAAAAGTAGAAAATTGAGTATTGAAACTTACATTCCCTATCAGCAAATTGCGTAGGACAAAAGCATTCTAGTTTGAATGAAATTATAGAATTCGTTTAAATCTATGCAAATAAAATGTAAATGTTTTAAGCATTTCTCATTACTAACAAAGAGACTCAATCTGATTTCAATGAAGAATATCAAAGAGCCAATTTTAAAAAGGTTTTCATAAATCTTTTTCTAATTTTATGCACATAAAACTAAACGAAATGTACAACAGTATGTATATTTATTTCTTTAGTAATTTTTTCCATTAATGTTCAGGAATATATGCTATTCACGTATAATATAGGGAATAGCGTTGATCAATAAACATACCGTGTATGATATCTTTGAAGTAAAAAACAACAGCCACAAATAGTCGCTATACAACCTTTTGAAAAACATATATTTTGAGACACGAACCAATCGCTGGGGAGTCATAAAATTTTGAGACAAAAATTTTTCAACCTCCAAAAACAAAGAAAGTAAAACCCAACGGAATTTCGCCGAACCTAACCGGCCAAATTCATCTAACTTAGTCTAATTTTTATCTCTCTTTACAAGTACGACTAATCGGTAAACTTTAGATGACAAACGAAATAACAAAAAATAAAAAAATAAATAATCTCCGACATGGCTTCCGTAAAGATTTTTAATTTTATTATTTATAAAATTTTAATGGCTGGCTTACGATATGTTAGATTAGGAAACGTTATATTAAGGTGAATCAAGATAGGTTATGTTAAATAAATTAGGTTCAACTAGGTATATTTCTGTTAGATTAGAATATAGCAAATTATTTTGTATTTGTCTTTGTCGGTAGAATTTCAAAATTTTGCATGAGCGAAAAATTTATTTTTTTCTCAACGATTTGGTGAATCAGTCAAAACGTATGTCTTTCAAAAAGTCCTGTCCCCCCTGATTATCTTTAATAAATGAATCATAAATTTAAAGTGAAAATCATCACAAAAGTAAGTTTTGTTTCCTGATAGAGATAATTTTCTAAAATAACAGCAAATTAAGATAAGTAAATACAACATAGAACGTTAGTAGTGACTTAAAGAAATAAAAAAAAACCCGTTCTGAAACTCATCATAAAAAAGCTTATTATTGAAATTCTCTCGGAATGAAAAGATGTAGAGCAGTGGTTCCCAACCTTTTCACCACCAAGGACCCCTTTTATTTTAATTTTTTTCCCACGGACCCCTGTTTTTGAAAGCTTCCGTCTACCCAACAAACTGTTTTTATTAACTAATAATTAACTTTTTTCACATTTTTCGCTATCAAATAAAAGACATAACTGAGTATGCAATTAAAATACAGCGTATTAAAAAAGTATTAATAATTCCAGCCAAGAGCAAGGAAACTTGAAATTTTAGCCTGAGCGCCCTTATCGTGGGTAAATGTACGATTTCCATTGGAACCTTTCGAAATATTGAAAGCTCACGGACCCCCAGTACTACCTTCGCGGACCCCCTAGGGTCCGGGGACCCCAGGTTGGGAACCACTGATGTAGAGGAATGACCCTCATTTTATATAAATTAATAAAATTACACCAATAGAGAATTTGTTTAAAGGTTTAAACATATATTAACAATTTTCATAATAGGTTCTTGCAAACAAATATGCTTTACAAATGCAACATGCGAGTGTGTGATGATCACCTCTGTTGGCGACTCTTTCCTGTGTTCTTTTGGATCTGTAAAGAATATTGTTTGGTCTCCCGTCCAAATCAGTGGACCTTCGCCAGACGTTTTTCCAAGTCTTCAGGAGATGAAGTCACTACATCTACCACAGACCCACCTTCAACAAAACCAATTACAACAGAGCCAACTACAGAAACTTCAACTAAAATAGAGAACACTACAGAAACGTCGACCACAACAAAGCCAACTATAGAAACGTCGACTACAACAGAACCAGCTACGACAACTACCAGTGTCCCATATCAACTACTGCTTTAAGAACCACAATTATTTCAACCACTTCAAGTATGTATACATAAAAGCGTAACGTTTCTTATGATCGTTAATTCCAATAGAAAATAAGTTTATTATCGTATAAATACATTATTTTTATGATATTAAAAGGTGACCGTTCCCTTCTAATATAATTTTCTTGTCTGAGAAAGTGTCTTTAAGAAAATAACGAGAATTAGTATTTTTATTAGTACTTCATTAGTATTTGACTAGTGTTGATTTAGTGTTTGATTAGTACAGGGTGATTTACTTGCTGGTTGACCCATAGTATCGCTAATATATCTGCTGGGGCTACCAGCGAGTGAATCACCCTGGATAAGAATTGGTATTTGGTGTGAAAATTTGGAGATTTCGAATGAAAAATTAAACATTCTCGATTTATTACGTTTATTGGGAAATTGTATACAGCTATGGCCAAAAAAGAGTTGAAACACCTTCAATTTGGAGCAAGACAGATATTAACGAAAATTATTTGTAATATCCCTGATGTATTATGAATACTGATAAGGAATTTAGTAACATTTGTCAAGATTTGTGAACTTTCTCAGAAAGATTTTGCATAATTTAATATATTATTTCTAATATGTGATACTTTTTCATTTTGCAGTTTCTTGGTAAGTAGATTTGAACTACAAAGTGTTAAGAAATTCAATATATTAACGGCACATCATTACTCAGAAAGAGGATGCAGGTTTCATTTGACTTCATCATCCAAAGTTAAACAGTTCTAGAATGATGCATCTCTTGTGGCCAAGGCTGGCTTTGGCCTAAAGAATTGTATCATACCTCTCCTATTCCAAAATAATTGAAGGTGTTTCAACTCTTTTAGTCATAGCTATAGGTTCATTTCGAAGTCACGTGATGTTGGGGCGGAACTGGATGTTGAATAGTAGGAGGCGGAAATCCTCCGGGGTGCAGCAGTTTCACTGCTCAAATAGTCTCGATTACAGGCTTTAAAAGCTCCTAAATAGATCCCACTAAAAACATTTCTAATTTTATGTAAACAATTGAAAAAGAGAGAATATGAAAATCTAAATTTATAATAGACAACATCAGGTGTATATATGCACATAGTTTTCGGAAAAAATGTATACATATGTTTAAATTAACCTAGACTTATATTCTGTATACATTTTTCCTTAAACGCGCTGTATGTAACCTTTTTCTCTCTTGTAATTTTTTTAATTTCTTTTTTTCATTTAGGTACACTTAACCCTCTAACGCCGACTGGGTCGAATACGTACCGTTTCAAATACACGCATTTAGACTTAACCCTACAAAAACGTTCGGCGTTAAAGGGTTAAGTTTTGCTTAATCTTTCTTCTTTGCATTTCAATTTACCTAAGACTATTGTTACATCACTGACATGCCATAGAACTCCCTTTGGCTTGGATGGTTTGAAATGAACCTACTTTGCGATTGCTTTTGCTCAAATGCCTCTCTGGGGAGTTCGCGCCCACCCTCCCTCCGTGTTGGAAAGCGGGGTTACCGATGTTACCTGTTTTACCTATTACCTGACACGTTATGAAATTTTAATTTGTCAAAACATAAACCCGCAGACAAAAAAATCGTCCTCAGTCATTTCCAGACTGACGACGGAACAAGAGCCGACTCAATTTGCGCCATGGAATACAAACAAACTGGAATTATTAGACATGACAGAGACCGTCGACAAGTGATTAAACTCTTGGGTATGAAGAATTTTTTCTCTTATCTCACTTTATATATAATAATAATAATAATAATAATAATAATAATTAGTTAGGAGGGCCAGAAACTGGCACAGCGCCCAGGCCAACTAATGCGGCTCATTGCGCCAACTCCTGGAGGATAACTAATCAACACCATCAGGAGTCGAACCTTGACTTCAGTGTCTTCACTCCGCTTATAAGGGAAGCGGTGTTATCCACTGATCTACGAGCGTTTTTCTTGCAACTTCAGTAACTGCGGGATTTTAAGAGCCTCAAAACTGTTTTATGCCCACATTGCATAAACACACTATTTGATGTAATTTTATGTCACTTGCCCGAAATTGTCTTTCAATAGGAATTCTACAGACATTTCCTAAAGATTTTTTTATATAAATATGTTGATAACATTATATCTTTTCTTAAGATGACAGGGATTGCAACAAAGCATGGATTTATCTGGAGCTGAACAAAAAGTCTTCAAGATGGCAGTGGCCAGACGGTTCCAGCTTCCTTCTAACTTCGCGTATCCAAACACGGCCACCCAAATCTTGTTTCTTTATATCAGAACGAGGCGTCATCACCTACACAAGGTGTAATTCTGATAGTGGTCGCATTCCTGTTATTTGTAGCTCTTAGACTGTTCATTTACAAGTTCCCGTTCTCGAAACACACACACACACACACACACACACACACACACACGCTTTAAAGATATAAGTGGATATATAAATGACTAGCATGAAAGAGACACTCTACATATATAATTCATTCAAATTAAAATATGAGAAGAAGCGTTTAAAAACTAAAAATAAATTAATGGCTCCATTAATTATATTATTTACTGTGATGTCATTTTCAGACAAGGAATGAGAAACATTTCACGGTAACACATTTTGTCGTCCTTTCAAATTAAAACTTGAGATTCTCATGTCAAAATAATTTGGAACGATTTTATCTCTAAATGCTTATATGCTTTTTCTGACAAAAGAAAGTTCTGTTTTGATTACTCCCAGCGAAATAATCTATAGTTACTTCTATTTTCTTGTTAACTTGTCGTCCCATGAGCTAGACTTCAATACAAAATGTGATTTAGGTTATGGAGTTAGGATCCTCTGTTTCAAAAAAGTCCAGCAGTTTACTTATTGCCAAATCTTTTAGCAATTTTGAAAAACATAGTGATATATACAAAAGTGAGGTGACTTTAGCCAAAGTGTGTGTGTGTGTGTGTGTGCGTGTGTGCGCGTAGTGTTTTTAATGTGAGGTGTGAATCGAATTATCTTTTGAGGTATGAAAAAGCCCTAAAAACACTTAAAAATAATGATTCATTACATATTACTAAAGCTGACAAATCTAATTCGATAGTCATCATAGACAAAAATAATTATATTGAAAAAGTGAATATTTTACTGAATGACCGAGATAGTAGAAACCCCTAAGGCCTAAACAGAAACTTATTGGAGGATGTTAATAAAATGTTTAACAGAAAATTAAGAGAAATAAAAAAAATATATTCACTTTTCTAAACAGTTTCTAAGTATCAATCCGTCACTACTTTATTCGAGGCACTCCGGACCACAACCTGCGAAGCGCCAGTAGGGCTAGAATTGAGTTAGTTATTTATACCACTATATTCTCCCAACCCTTCCTCTATCCAGTGGGTGCGTCAGGGAGCAGATTGTGGACATGTACGTATGCAAAAAAAAATCAATCAAATATCGTTATTGGTTCAAAAGTTATGGCATTTTGAAAGTTGACAAACTTTAACTACATTTCTCTCCATTTTTTTAATTTTGACGCTTGGCAGCTTGTGGTCCGGAGCGCTTCATTTGTACTGTTTAGTTAAAACACACAAAGTTAACAATCCCATGAGGCTTATTGTTAGCTCAGTAACCTTCGTAACCTATAAGTTATCTAAATGCTTAGTTAGTTTATTAACGTCGTTAGTTGGCTCTATTTCCGAATCACATATTGTAAATAGCATGGATCTTATTAACAAACCGAAGTTTCCTAATGATCCAACTTTCAAACTGGTAAGTTTTGATGTATGCTCGTTATTCACAGAAGTCCCTGTTGATGACCTACTTGATTTTTTTAAAAGATAAGATCTCTGAATATTCTTTCCCTGTTCAACACAACACTTTCATTGAGTTAGTTAAGCTTTGCGTCAAAGATTGTAAATTTCAGTTTGAAAATAAGTTTTATATTATGTCGTTTGGATTAGCGATGGGAAATCCCTCTCACTTGTATTAGCTAATTTATACGAGTATATGGAATTTTTTGAAAGTAGAGTTTTGTTTACTATTGTTAATTTTAACCTGGTCTGGTACCGTATATAGATGATGTTTTATGCCTTTGTAACAATTTGGATGTTGACTTATTTCTTCGTAGGCTTAGCAATTTAGTCCCATCTATTAAGTTCACCGTTGAAAAGAAAATGATGGATGCCAATCTTTTCCGGATCTAAAAATTCGGAGATACATGAATAGATTCAAATTTGAAGTGTTTCGTAAGCCTACTAATAATAACCTTTATGTGTATGTTTATTCTGACCACCACCCATCGATGAAATCTTCTATTTTCTTTGCTATGTTTCTTAGAGCATTGAGAGTTGTCAGTCATGCATTTTTAGATTCCGAGTTATGCAATATCATGAATATTGGTACTAAATTATGCTATCCTATTTCATTTCTAGATAACTGCCTTAGGAAAGCTAATGATAGGTATTATAATAGTGTAACTGTAAATGAATTTGAGCATAAAAATATCCTTAGCCTACCTTACCACGTAAATTTTAAATTATCTTCCGACCTTACTTAAAACAATTGGTATCGACGTAGTCTTTAAGTATAATAATGCGGTTAAATCTCTCCTAATAAAGAATAGCCCTGATAATGCGGTTGGCTGCGTGTATTCGATCGGATGTACACAATGTAACTCAGTATATATAGGTCAAACGGGAAAAACTTTTAGATATCAGGGTAAAACAGCATAAATAATTAAATATGCGTGTAGAACAGCAAATAATTCTAATGCATTGTTTAGCCATATGTACAGATGTAAACATAGTATCAAGTGGGATAGTTCTAAATCGCTTGCTAAAAACAAAGATATAATTGAAAGGAATATTGTAGAACGTGCATTCATCCATTTTAAAAATAATTTCAATAACAGCACGAGAATGTATAAAATTAGCAATATCCTGTTAAATTGTCTTTTGCCTTTAATCAACGCTTGTTAACTATGTGCTAATCTCTTTTATTTCTCTGTTCCGTTGTGTATATGCATATATTTCGGTCATCTCGCCTTCTCCCTTCATTTCCTGACGAGGTGTACTGCTGGATACACGAAAAACCTTGGAATCACTTTTTCTTTTTCCTTGTGGATTTGAGTCATATATACGAGTATAAAGAAAACTCCTAATATGCTTCAATAATATAAAAAAATACATATTTTTTAAAACTTTATCATTATTTTGAGTTCTTATTTTGTGACGTAAATAAAATTTGTAGGAATAAAAAGAGACTTTTTCCTCTTCTCAAAAGTTAATTTTTCTTGATAAAGATTTGCACGAAATGCTACAAATATTTGGTTCGTTACCTTAAGTGGATCGTCAACGCTTCACTGGAATTGTAGTGTCTGATTGAGTTCGGGATTCTCTCGGGAACGCTCATATCATGAGTAGGAGTAGGGAGCGACGACATAAAAGTTTACACAAATTGTCGTATGTTTAAACGACAGGGGAAACACTTAACGCTTTCGCGTTCAGAAGTGTTTTTACGATGTTAACCCTCCCGCGCTCGAGGTAATGGCAGTATTTAATTCAAATTTCTCTGGTATAGCGCTGGGGTCCTACACGTGGAATAAAACGTATGAACAGCCGAAGTTTCATACAAAAACCTATTCGCCCTCATGTATACATACATATATACACACATGAAAGGACAATGTGTTCTAAAAAGTTCTCACAGGGCATTTGGGAGAAAATAAATGTTTGCAATTTCAGTTCCATTACTCATAAATGATCTATAAACAAGCAAAAATTGACGCCATGAGAATGATGATAATAATGTATTTTAAACAAAAATAAAATAATCATATTAGCTTCATCAGTATGCTCGCGCGGATTATGTCAAGTGATGGAGTTCTTTGACCCTCTACTACCTGATATCCTAAAAATTGACTGTCTTTCACTTCGGAATTTTTCTCTTAAAGGCTTCATACATATATTCCTTAGCAGGGAAATTTATGATATAGTTCATATATCTCTGAAACAATACCAAAATTATTGCATCGTATATGTGTGAGTGTGTGTGTGTGTGTGTGTGTGTGTGTGTGTGTGTGTGTGTGTGTGTATCCCAACAGCAGAAACATTTTATATTGTCTTTACTTCACGGGATGTTAACTTTATATGACATGAAATGTACGTAATGTAAATAAACATTAAGAATACATTAAGTCAGTAGTAGAAATTAGACATTTTAAAATTAACACCGAAAAATATTACAAAAAAAAAAAAAAAAATTACGTCATAAAAAAGTTTCAACGTTTCGCCAAATTTTCTACCATTTTTTTTAATTAAGAGTCTTGAGAAAGACAGTTTCGAAACGTCAATACATCTAAGAAATATACGACTTCTTTTTTTTTTTATCGACTTTATTTTTATGTAAGAAAGATTTTTGGAGGGTCCGGATTGAATAAATGTATGAAATAGATACATATTTACTCTGTCACACTCTTAACGTACTCCACCTATGTTGGTTTGTTGGTTTGCTCATTGTGTATCAGTTGCTCGGAGACACTAGTACCGGACCTCCAAATTGGACCTCCTAATTGGAATTAACATGTGAAAGGTTAAAAACATGTTAAGTAAACTGAAAAAAAAAAAAAAGATAAACATCGCAGTAGCGATTAAAAGGACAATGTTTCGAAACAGTGTATGTAAATGCTTTAACTCTCTATAAGCAGCGTGTTCCAAAAGTCCTATCCAATAATACACATGATATTAGCCTTTGGGACAGGAGTTCTGGAACACCCTGTGTATATCCCTTGTTACTACTAAAATGTTCGTAAATCGCTGAGAGGATGGATTGTTCTTAAACAAAAAAATGAAATTGAAATAAATACAATTGAAAAATAGGAGTATACTAAGTTCAATATATATATATATATATAATATATATATATATATATATATATTTTATCAGTGGCGTATGCAGGAGTTTCCTAAAGGGGGGGGTCTAAATTTTCTTTTTATTCTAAAGAAGTTATTTTTTTTGTCCTTAATGAACAAAAAATTAAAATCAATGTTTAAAAAAGGTGAAATATTTATTTGATTATTAATAATTAATCAGTAGTAATAAAAAAAATTGACTCAATTTTTTCATTTAGAATCTAAAATCAATTCTTCAACGCTTCTTGGCCAATTCTTTAATTATTAATTATATTACCTCATAAATATACATCAGAAACAATCCATTTAATTTGACTTCTGTCGTTCTATCGTTTCTCTCGAAATGACACTTTTGTTTTACTTCCTAAAGTGGGGGCCAGACCCCATTGACCCCCCATGCGTACGCCACTGATTCTTATATATATATATATATATATATATATACGTATATGCATGCAAAATATTCATTTTCAATGTATAAAATAATATATACACTAAGAACACCCAAGGAAAAACAACATCTAACAAGCGCTTTCGTGTGCATTTAACAGACTTTGAAAATATGTTGTTAAATACACACGAAAGCGCTCGGCCAATATTATTTTCCTTTACTGTAATGGTTTTTACTCGAGGTACTTGAAAAGATTTGGACGACGGTTCAAGATTTTAGTATATACACACACACACACACACACGACTATATACACGACTTCTTTACATTTTCCTTTTACACAATTTAAACATTTTAAGGGTAACTAATCTTTCTTTTAATACAATGTGTATATATATATATATATATATATATATATATATATATATATATATATATGATGAATAAAACCACGAAGGAAAGGAAACACACAAAATGGTGCTCAAGCGCTTTCGTCTAATGACATCCTCAGGATGTCATTAGACGAAAGCGCTTGAGCACCATTTTGTGTTTCCTTTCCTTCGTGGTTTTATTCATCAAAATATTTTTCACGTGTTACCTTCGTGAAATAAGTTTCATATATATATATATATATATAATATATATTATATAATATATATATATATATATATATTACTGAGTCACAAGAAGTATTATTCTGTAAACAATATTACAAAGGAGGAATAGAAATTAATTAATAATATTGCGAGTCCAAATTTTTTTCAGAATCGTTATTTCAAAATAGTTTCTTCAGAGATTTATTTTATTGTTCTCGCGATTCCATACTTTCGTTTACGTAGACGAAGTGCAGTCAATAAATCCCCGGAATTGTTTCATTAAAAACACATTCAATAAAGTCCGCGCATTTATTGACTGAACTTCGCATTCCTAAACATTATATATTATTGCACGAGATTTCCATCTTGTTATTTGAAGCGCGTTTTCGCGGACAGATTTTTCTAAATAGGATCGCAAACATCAATTTATTAGAGTGTATTAAAGTATGTTGGAGTATATTGCAATATATTAGAGTATATTATAATATATTTAATTATTATTTCAAATTGAAATTTGTAAATAGCATTATCAAACAAGAATTTTCTGTTATTGCATTGTTAAGGTGATGTCTGCACTCAAATGACATGGAAAAGGGACTAAAATAGGGAACTGGGATATAATGGGATTCGAATCCTTGTCTCGTGGTTTTATAGTCAGCGCTCCTATACCAATCACGCCATCCAGTTGAATGGACCATGTTCAAATAGAGTAAATATTGGCCTCTTTGAACGAACCTTTTTTTTTTGGAGTGGAGAGGGGTGAGAAGGGGCTGGAGTTCGAAAACCTTCAGTATTTATTTAACTTTACCATTGAATATTTTTTTTAATTAAATAGTTATAAAAATATATTAATGAGGTTGGTCTCATTTTTTTCCTCCAAAGGTTTTCCTGTTCTACGGAATGCCCAGTAATTATCTTTACAAATTCAATTCAATTTTAACTGAATTTGTAAAGGTAGTTTATGAACACCCGGTATTACTTTTGTTGACGTTTCGTTGAAGTTCATTTGAACATCTTCGGAGATTGAACGAAACGTCAGCAAAGAGAATAAAACAAGAAAACGTTGCAGAAAGAAGTGACCTTACCAAATTCATAACGCAAGACCTGGACCCCACCTTTATTATTGAGAAATGAGATAATTGTGAATTTAATTGTTTTTGCTATCTTAATGTCTAGGTCTCATGTATGTACAGTTACGGAAAAAAGTTCGCCTAGAAACATCCAATTTCTAAAAAGCATAAAAAATTACTTATGAGTAAGGATTTGTTTTTGTTTTTTGAATTTTATTAATGCGACCAAAATAAATAAAATAACCAAAGAAAAACCAGAATGTGACCAATTGGTAATTTTTTATGCTTTTTAGAAATTTGATTTTCTAGACGAATTTTTTTCCCCGGGTCTTTACGTTTATACTCGTATATAAATTTATTAACGTACGTTTGGAAATAAGATATTAGCAAATATTATAAAACTTCTAAGTGATGTTAATAAATAAAAACCTAGAAATATTATTTATAAACTGAATATTTGATGTTGACCACGTAAGTAACTTCGTTACATGATTCAATTTACGTTGATAGAATAATCCTTAGAGAGTGCCAGAAACTGGCACAGCGATCAGGCCAGACTACACTAATGCGGCGCATTGCGTTAACTCATGGATTGTTCTTAATTAATTATCAACATCACATCGGAATTCGAACCCTTCTACCTTAGTGTCTTTACTTCGCTTATAAGGAAACTGTGTCATCCACTGAGCTCCGGACTTTAGTTCGCAACATCATTAAAGTAAAAACTATTTTTGCTTATGATGCGATGCTCGATCACGCCAATGAGGGAAATTTAAAATTTAAAATAGTCGTATAGGAACAGGCCTATAAGGTACTTTTAATTGACCATTCAAATGACGTCGTTATATATATATATATAATATATATATATATATATATTATATATATATATATATATCAAAGAGGACATCAGACGTCGCGAAACGTTATGAAAATATGAGATTTTTAAATTTTACAACGTAATTTTAACGTTTACATAAAATTTTTAAAATTTCTGCTATTTTGTAAATTTTAATGGATCACCTGAAGATCAGGGTCCCCAGCCTTCTTTAGTTAGCCTTATAAGGCTAACTAACGAAAATATCACGACCTAACCTAACCAATCGTTAGGTCAACTGTATGTCCTTGACGATTGATTAGGTTAGGTCGTGATATTTTCGTTAGTTAGCCTTAATAAAACTAACTAAAGAAAGCTGGGGGCACTGATCTTCAGGTGATCCTTTTTAATGGTTAATTTTAAGGTTACATTAGGTCAGGTTAAATAAGAATATGATAGGTTACAGGTTAGTTTAAGTTATGTACACTATGTTTATGGGAGTAATAAATTGTGAATTTTATTGGATAAAATTGAATGTGTAAGGACCAAGCCTGAGGAAAGTGTGTATTTTCACAAGATACCTTGTTGTAATTACAACTTAATAAAAAATGTTGAAAATCAACAATCTACAACAATCTTTGCGGCACTCCTGGGCAATGTCAGTGGCACCCCGGTTGAAAACCACTGGTCTAGACAGTAGTTAGATGGGCGACCGTCCTCCGCATCCAGCTTATGTAGCGACTCGTGGTTCGGATCCCACGTAAAACCCTAGGTCCCCTCCGTGATATGACCTTAAATATTGCGAAGGAGGTTAAACAGTCCCCTCGAACAAACGACATTACCTAAAGTAACTTAAGGTACGATATAGACTGTTTCAAGGTACGTTGTGCTCACTTGGCAGGGTGGGGGGAACTGGCTGTTGGACAGGGGTAAACGCTAATTCACAGGGGTGCCGTGAAAGTAGATAGCTAGCACTGGGGTGCCGCGAACCAGAAAAGGTTGGGAACCACTGGTCTAGACTTTATCCTTTTAAGACCGGTATATGTTTCTTTGAACTTAAAAGCGTAAATTTTATTGTTATTCAAAATTAGATGTTAGTAACTATAGCCACTTGAATGACACATTTTGGGTTCCTTTTCTGACGACTAAACGATACTTATGTAAATATGGAGACGGATTTGTAGAAACGTCGCATCATTGTACAATTTATATTACTATTAGTGCCTTTGGGACAAAAAGGCCCACTGGTTCTGAAAAGGTTAATTTCTCTGGTTCTGGAGAATTCGGTTACGAGGGAGTTGCTCGGTTGAAACACTCAAACTGGCGAGCATTTTTAGCATGACTTAATGTCACATTTCAGTTATGATAAATACTGTACGTGTACTGTACTGTATTGTACTGTACGTGTACTATACTGTATGTGTACTGTACTATATTGTATTGTACTGTACGTGTACTGTACTGTATCGTATTGTACTGTGCGTGTCCTGTACTGTACTGTATTGTACTGTACGTGTACTGTACATTGTACATGTCTGAAGACAAAACAGTTTTGACATTTAAGTCTTAATCGTAACTAATTAACTTTATAAATATTAAACAGTATTTGTTAAATGATATATACAAATACACTAGAATGTACAACCTAGTGGGGGGAGGAATGGGAGTGGCGTGTGAGTTACTAAAACCTTCCCTGGTTCTCCCTTAACCTTTTATTGCGCACTGCGCAAAACGTCTCGCAAACGTCTCTTAACCCTTTACTGCACAGATGTCTTTCCGAGACTGAATAAAATCGTCTGGCGTTAACCAGAACAAAATTAGTAAAGTCATACTGCGCGATAAATGGTTAAAGTGTGTACTAAATTTGGTGCAAATTGCCTTAGTCGTTTAAGGCATACCATAACCAATTAGGGGAGCCCCAAGTCCCCTTCCTACAAGAGGGGGACTGGAAGGGGCGGGTGTGTTACTAAAATTTTAGGTCTTTCGGCGTGTATAAACGAACATGGAACAGACAGACAGACATCATCATCATCATCTACATATATATATATATATTGATGGCTTTCATGAATGCTCGTTAAAAATAAAATAGGTCTATTACTGTGTTGAAACAACTAAAGTAGATTCCAGTTTGTTTTTTTCATTATAATAAAATTAAAATTCATTTAAAAATGTAAATAATGAAATCTTTTCTAGTCTACAATTTAAGGTTCTCCGCAATGATGACCAATTTCAAACAAATTCTGCTACAATGATATACCCGTGTGTGTATATATATATATATATATATATATATATATATATATATATATATATATAGGTCAGGGCTAGAGGCGGTGCCACCAGTTTGACCTTCGTGTGAAGAGAGACCAACACATGGAAATTAAACGAGGTTAACGAGGTTTTATATATATATATATATATATATATATATATATATATATATATATATATATATATGTGATGTAGCGGATGTCATTTTTTTCACATCCGCGGATGCGGATGCGGATGAGGATGTTTGATTTCAACATCCGCGGATGCGGATGCGGATGTCTACATTTTCGTTATTTTTTAGGATATATTCGAGATTTGTTGTGTTTAACGTATATAATAAGTTATTATATAGAGAGAGCTGTAGCTATAATGTAGTATAATTGATTAATTGTACATAATTGCTGTACTTTTCTCTGAACATATAAAATAATATGAAGCATCTAACTAATATAGAAATCAATTAGTGAATTCGTCTGCAAATAAATTCGTTATATTTTGTTGAGTTTCAGCCACAATTAGAAACCATAATTGTGTTACCAGGATGCGGGACGTGAACCCAACTCAAATGCACCCCACCGACCTCTTTCCCCAACCTCCTCCACCCTTATAGAAAGAGATCTTTAATTAGCTTGATAACTATTTATATTAAGTTTAAAGTTTTATTAGGCATATTTATAAATGAGTAATTAAAATAAAGTAAACTAAGATGTTCATCGTTTAATGTTCAAACTTAATTATAGGAAGGTTATGCTTAAGGAACATTAACTTTTCTGCCTTTTCTGCTGCCAGTCTGTTTCTCTTTTCATCATATATTAATCCAGCACTGCTAAATAATCTCTCGCTTGGTACGTTTGTTGGAGGACAGGCTAATGTTTCCTCGCAAGTTTACTCAAGTATGGATAGATATTCTGCGTATTTTTCCACCAACTAATAGGATTGTCACATGCAGCCAGGCGTTTTTCTTGGTGATAGCTCTCGATCATTTTTACTACATCTTTTGACATCGCGTAGGTCTCGTCATTGCTGCTTGACTCAAGAAACTGAGAGACAGATTCTGTGATAGATTTGCTTGTTGAAGGTGTTGGTTCTGTCACTGAAACTTTTATTCTTTTGGTGGGTGGCGAAGCGACAGATTCAAGAGATTGAAGCTCTTCAACTGCTTTGCCAAGTGATGATTTAACTCGTTCTAATGTACTAGGTGAAAATAACTTAGCTTGTAACGTGGATCTAAGTAGGTTGCAAGAGAGTAACTTCATACAAGAACAGCCTCTCGTCTTGTCGCTTGCATCACTTTTGCGCACAATGAACTAGTTCTATTAACTATTAATATAGTAGAATTTGATAATTTCCGCTTATTAATGACGTTTTATCTCAACGGTCCACATCCGCACGACATCCGCAGTCCAAGGTGCGGATGCGGACGCGGACGCGGATGCGAGAAAATGTGCGGATGTTCCGCGGATGCGGATGCGGATGCGGATGTGACCTACATCACTAATATATATATATATATAATATATATATATATATATATATATACACACACACACACACACATGGGTATCCTAGTGGTTAAAACTCTGGGCTGCTGGTGGGTTGTGGTTCGGATTCCTCGTTAAACTGTAAGTCTAAGGTGGAGTGAAAAGCTTGACCTTCGTCAGAATGAATAATTCCGGCGGAAGCTAACCAAAGGTTTACCAAAGGTTATAAACAAAAAAACGGTCCTTGAATTGGAATTTTTATCCACCGTCATTTATTTATTTAATTATATATATATATATATAATAATATTTTTTAAATAATTTTAATTTTAAGTAAAGGTTTTTTATATCAAACATTTTTTTGCAATTTTCAGATTTCGGACGCGCTTATAAAAGCTATAAAATAGACACTAACTTTCTTTAAAAGGTAAAAGCGCCTTCCGTAGGGCGACGCGAGTAAAGCCATCTTCAGTCAAAGCTTTTGTATTCCGGTATCCATTTTCATTGAGAAGCAGGAGAAGCACAGCAAAGGAATGAAGCAATTATCAACATTGCTTCACTCTCGATAAGTTAACATTTTTAAAATAAATTTAATAGAAATTGTTTAATTAATTTTTTAATATTTGGGAGGTGGGGGGGGGGCGATTATAAGGGGTTAATATTAATAAGAGTATTTGCAGACACGAATTTATTCTGGTCTTTTGACGATATTCGCGTATTTTATGAGCTTCATTTTGCTTTATAATGAAATTAGTTTAGTTCCTTTAAGACAATCCTAAAAATTATAATGTTATAATGTTTCAGACCAACAAAGAGCCTAGGATTCACTCATGGCTGGTCTACTTAACTGTGTTTATCTCCTTTATATTTCAATAATACAAATTATAAATGGCTACTAAGAACAGTGGTTACATATTTTAATTTTTTCATATCATCACGTCACTAAGAACGGGTGATGTAGGACTCGAGGCAGGTTTTTGAGACCGTTTTTCCTCTGCTCTCTGTCTCTGCCATGGTGGTTCTCGACTACATCACTGATAAGAACGTATTGTACCCACATACGTATATATTTATGGTTTCCTTTAAAACCGGTATAGACGATAGTAAAAACTAACACGGTTTTCCTTCATTTTAAGTATCATAATTTTGCTGAAGTAAAATTGTAAAAATGAGTAATTCACATTAAAAGAAATAAACTGTAAAAAGTCAGAAACAGATGATGAAAACTGGGTTGTTCTCTGGTTATAGACCTACTGTTTTGGAGTGAAAAAACTTAGACTAGAAACAAAATTTTTAAATAAATATAAAAACTTTCTAATTAGTAATCTATTTTTCTTTTTTTTCTTTTTTTTTTGGTGACAGTAATTATAATTTTAAGAACAAAACCCGATATCATTTTACAAGTCAGTTATTTTTTACACTTCTTTTAGAAATTTTATGTTCCTACACATACACACAAAATTACAATGCCGCAAAATGGAAAGAGCTATTTTGTCAATTAACTTAAAAAAGGAATTTTGGAGGCTCTACCTTCTACCTAAAGAAGTTATTCTATCATCTAAAATAGGCTTTAGTACCCAAAGGAAGGAAAACTTCGCTAAGAATGCCTCTCAAAAAGAGGTTATTTCATCTACATTAAGACAGTATTATTTTAAGTGTGCGTGAATTTTTTCCGGAATTGTATACCGCTTAAATTTGACTACTATTTGACCTCTTAAATTTGACTACTATTTGACCTGTTAAATTTGACTACTATTTGACCTCTTAAATTTTACTACTATTTGACCTACTAAATTTGACTACTATTTGACCCACAAAATTTGACTACTATACTATTTGACCTGTTAAATTTGACTACTATTTGACCTATTAAATTTTACAACTACTTCACCTATTAAAATTGACGACTCATGACACTAGCTCTATACATACGACTCTTAGGCACAATGAAGAACCCCAAAAGCAATTTCGGTCCCAAAACGCCCAGTACAGTCCCAAAACTTCCCAAATTACACTTACTCACGCAAACTCACCAACTGTAGCTACACTGTATGTAATAAAAAGAAATACTCTTTTAAATCCGAAATTTAAGCCCAAAATTTGGTGTTGAGCGTTTGTGACTTTGAAGCAAATTAATTAATTAATAATAATTATTATTTCAACGCTTTATTTACAAAATACAAAATATGCAAAAACAAAATAATAAAATAAATAAATAAATATTTGCAGTTTCTAAAAGAGAAAATGAAATAGAAAAATAAAAAGTTATACATTTAAATTTAAATATATATATATATATATATATTACGTATATATATATATATATATATATATATATATATATATATATATATATATATATATGATGAATTTCCAATTAAACACGTGTAATGAATGAATGATGCAAACCCACAAAGAAAAAGAAAAATTATTCCAAGGCATTTCTTGTATTCAGCAGTACACCTCGTCAGGGAATCATAAGTTCGTGTTTTCAGCAGTACACTTCGTCAGGGAATCATTCCCTGACGAGGTGTACTGCTGAATACAGGAAAGACCTTTGGAATAATTTTCTTTTTCCTTGTGGGTTTGCATTATATATATATATATATATATATATATATATATATATATATATATATATATAAATTGATATTAAAACCATTGTATTTCAGAGAACAGCGAAATAACTATATATATTATATATATATATATACATATATATACCACCTTACCTTACCTTACAACCTTACAAAGGTTCCGCGCGATGAGTCCTCATTTCGCGAAGGTCAAGCTTGTCGCCCCTCCTCTTGAGTTGACTGGTGAAGTAGTGAGTTGGTTTCTTGTGCTCTCCACCTCATATAGCCAGGTACGCCCGGCTCATCGGGGGTTGTTCTGAGCCAGGCATCTAATCTTCTTTTGAAGATTTCCATTGCAACTCCCTTTGTGTTTCTTAGGTCTTTGGGCAGCTAATTAAACAGTTTTGGTCCTCTCACCACAAAACTATTTTCTTTCAGGGTTAAGGATGTTCCCTGTCTCGCCTTTAATTTCCGAATACGACACAGTCTACCGTTTCTACTTTCCACGGTTGTTTAGGGAGTTATAGGGTTTAGAGTAAGATTAGGTACTAGTTTCTCCATTATTTTCCAAGTGTAAATAATGGTGTGTGTGTGTCTTCTCCTTTCCAGTGAATTTAGGTCTAGTTCGCGTAACCTTTCCCAGTTATTTAGTTGTTTGCACCAGTTGATCTTAGCTGTGAAGCTTCTCTGGATCCCTTCCCGCTGGTTCTCAATATCTGCCCCGTTATTCTCTTTGCTCTGTTTACTGCTATCTTATTTTGTGTTTCAAATTTCGCATCATCTGGCATTACAACCCCTAAATCTTTTGCTCTAAATTTCCTGTCCATTTGGGGTATAATATTCCATGGATTTTAGGTCTTCTCTTTTTCGTACCGTAACAGCTGAAATTTCTCGATGTTAAACTTCATATTGTTGTCTTCCATCCACTCCTAGATTCTGTTTATGTCGGTTTGTAGAGATCCTATATCTTCTGGGTTTTTACTGTATTTTTTTACTGATCTTTGTGTCATCAGCAAAGGATGTTACTGTGCTGTCTCAGGAATGTCCTCATCTATGTCAGTTAGCATGATTATGAAGAGTAGTGGAGCTAATACTGTTCCTTGTGGTACTAAACTGAGGACCTCTGATTCTGATGAAGATACTCCTTTTAACTGTAACGACTTGCCGCCGCTCACTAAGGAAATTATATATCCATTTCCCTACTTTTCCTGTTATTCCCATATATTTCAGTTTATGTATTATGATTCCGTGGTCACACTTGTCGAACGCTTTAGCAAAGTCTGTGTACAGTACATCATAGTTTTCATTACTTTCAAGTGAATCAATAATGTTGTTGTAGTGTTCCATTAGTTGTGAGAGGCATGATCTGCCTGACCGAAACCCATGTTGGTTATCATTTAATTTTTTCTGAGTTTCCAAAAAGTCATAGATTTTCTGTCAACTATTCTTTCAAATATTTTAGTGGATGAGATGTAAGCGACACTGGCCTATAGTTTTTGGCCTCGGATCGATCTCCTCCTTTATATATTGGGACTATGTTCGCGCTCTTCAGGATGCCCGGTATTTCTTCCGTGTCTAGTGATCGTCTCCATATCTAGTATAGGGGCTCAGCGATTGCATTTTTGCAGTTTTTGATCAGTGTGCATTCCATTTATCCGGTCCTGCCGCTGAGTGTGTTTTTTAGTTTTCCTATGGCTTGTGTAATATCGTCTGTCGTAAAGTCGAAGTCCGTTATACTTTCCTCTTGTTGTTGTTCTTCAAAGAACGCGTTTCTATTGCATATCAATTTGTCAGTTTTTGGGATACTGAAAGATGATTCGTACTGAGCTCTTAATATTTCAGATACTTCTGTTAGATCATCAGATGAAGCACTGTTCTAGTTTTTAAAAGGTCAGATAGTCGCATGGTTTTTCAACTTTCCTTTTGCGAAATTATAGAAGTACTTTAAGTTAGCCTTTATCGCTTCTATAGCGTCGTCGTCTTCTTTTTCTGTATGCTTCTCGATTAGTTCCTATATGACGACATCGATACTTTGCAGTTTATCATTTAATATTTTTCTGATGTTGTTATCTTTACAATTACTTAATTTTTCAGTCACTCTTTTTCTCTTTCGAAATAATGCCCTCTTTTGTGTCTCGAACCTGCTTCTCTTTCCTCTTTGTTGAATTTTTGGGACATGTTTTTCCACAATTTCTAACGTCTTCTCCTCTAACGTCATTAGCATCTCCTCCGTTGACTTGGCCTCGAAAATGGTTTTCCAATCTATTATTTCCATGCTGGATGTAACATCTTCCCAGTTTATAGCTTTGGAGTGAAAATTTAAAAATTCGAATTTGCTTCTTTCTGTTGCGCGTGTTCTTTCCTTTCCTGTTGCCTTTATATTAGTTGTTATTTCAATGGTGTTGTGGTCCGATATCATAGTTGGGATATTTCTACCTTACAGTTAGATTACTGTTGTTTGTGAATACCAAATCTAGGCAGTTGTTTTTTCTTGTGTTTTTGTTATTTCTTGCGTTAACATAAATTCATCAGAGGGAGCTAGTAGCATTTTTACCTGCTCCTGGTCTTCTCGTGTGGCCACCTTGTCCTGGTGTATACATATTTTTTTTCTATCCTTTTATATTTCATGAATGGGAAATTAAAATCACCACAGAAAAAAATATTTGGGGTTGGAGAGTGTAGATCTTTTACCCTTTATATATATATATATATATATATATATATATATATATTTTTTTTAACTGCAAACAACACAGTATAATTAATGTAAAGAACGACGCTTGTGTAGAAGAACGTTCCGCACAAGATGAGGAGGGAGAACGAACAAATGAAAAATGAGATAACCACCCGGGAATCGAACCCGGGATCTTCCGATTGCCGGTCAGATATGCTATCCACTACACCATGGGCCTCGATTAATCAGAAGTCGTAATTCTCCTACATACGAGCAGAAACCAATGCCCTGAGAGGGCACCTTCGCATGCCGTACATATATATACATTTTAACTGCAAACAACACACAGTATAATTAATGTAAAGAACGACGCTTGTGTAGAAGAACGTTCCGCACAAGATGAGGAGGGAGAACGAACAAATGAAAAATGAGGTGTGTTGTTTGCAGTTAAAATGTATATATATGTACGGCATGCGAAGGTGCCCCCTCAAGGCATTGGTTTCTGCTCGTATGTAGGAGAATTACAACTTCTGATTAATCGAGGAACATGGTGTAGTGGATAGCATATCTGACCGGCAATCGGAAGATCCCGGGTTCGATTCCCGGGTGGTTACCTCATTTTTCATTTGTTCGTTCTCCCTCCTCATCTTGTGCGGAACGTTCTTCTACACAGCGTCGTTCTTTACATATATATATATATATATATATGTGTGTGTGTGTGTGTGTGTGTGTATGATATAAAATTGAAAATAACCTCTTTTCCCGAAGGTTTGTACTTAGTTTATATGCATTGAAATTTCATTTTGAACGCTGCTCGCTAATTCAGCGAACCTTTTTTGGCCTATTCATTAGCTGGAATGAATTACGAGTCCCAAAGTAATAAAGTTTAAATGAGATTTGCTTTTTTTTTTTTTTAATTCTTTCGAAATAATTTTGGGAAAAACGCGGGATTTAAGTTTGAGGTGTAAATACCCTTTACCCTTAATTTATATTAATTCATTAATTATTTTTTTATATATGAATAGTAAACGTACGAGATGATATATATATATATAATATATACACACACACGAGAGTTGTTCCAAAAAGTAAGTTTACAAGGTTAATTACCGGTGTATTATGCATAGTACAATAATGTTGTTGGTAGTACAATATTTTGTTAGGTATGTGTGGCAACACTGTAAAGTGGCAATATCCGGGGTCACCACTAACCAAAAAGTTTAAGATTGCACCATCAGCTGATAAGATGATGGCAACGATTTTTTGGGACCATCAAGGCGTTTTGCGTGTTGAATTCATGCAAAAAGGGACAATAATATATACCTCTTCTTATTTTGAACTTTACAGCTACTCCAGACGGCTATCAGAAGAAAACGTCCCGGGTTGCTTACTGCAGGTTTGGTGTTCTTGCATGACAATGCACGCCCTCACACTGCAAATCAAATACGCCAACTTTTGGAATCGTTCCACTGGGAAGTCATGGATCATCACCTTCATAGTCCTGACCTTGCACCAAACGACTTCCATTTGTTTCCGGACCTAAAGGAACACCTCGGAGGTAAATTTTAAAACGATCCTGATGCAGAAGCGGCCGTACGAAACTGGTTAAACATAAGGACCCTACATTTTACTCGACCGGCATCAGAAAGCTTGTCCCACGCTACAACAAATGTTTGTATCTGTTTGGTGATTATGTAGAAAAGTATTAATAAGTTGTTGTTGAAATACTTGTAATAATTACTTGCCTTGTAATAAAACAATTTCTTCAAAAAACACCTTGTGAACTTACTTTTTGAACAACCCTCGCACTATTCTTTCTTTGGTTGGGTTTGAACACCCATTTAGAATCGACCTGCGTTCGACCTCTCTGCATGAATCTCGCCTCATCTGAAGGGTTTCTTGAGGGGAATAATTGCTTTCCACTTTATTCTGCCCTCATACCCAGCTACGCATGGTTGGTCTGTAACTTTTCACAGGAACTTGTCGGGTTGGTTTCTGAAAGTAGGTTGGTTAATGTGTTTCAGGTGTATCTTCCGTTCTATTTTATTATATATATATATATATATACTCCTACACCTCGTAGTAGTTTCGCGCGTTGGTTTCTCTTCATACGAAGGTCAAGCTGGTGGTCCCGCCTCTAGGCCTGGCTTGATGGAGGAGCGAGTTGCTCTCTTGCGCTCTCCACCGTACATAGCCAGGTACACCCTGCTCATCTGGTACCGTCCTGAGCCATATATATATAATATATATATATATATATATATATATATATATATATATATATATATTCTTTTTCTTTTTCTCGTTGTTGAACCTGTATTTATCTCTCTCTCTCTCTCTCTCTCTCTCTCTATATATATATATATATTAATATATAAATAAATAAACCTGTATATATTATGTACATACATTATAAGCATGCTGTTCATAAATAATGGCCTTTTAAAGTGTTTTGTAAAAATTTTTAATATTTGAAACGCTATTAATATTAAAGATGCGTTACGCACACAATTAAAACTGTAAAAAGACCTAAAGTTAATTATAAAAGCTCTATTCCGTTGTATATAGTATGACTCCGCCGTGGGTATGTCGCAAGAAATATTCGATTAAAAGCGATCTATACATAAAAGTGGGTATCAGTTTACAAAAACGAAAGTCTCACTGCGAACCATGATCAAATTCTATGAAGTAAGGGTGTCCATAACGACATAATCCTCTTTCCTGAAATGTTCCTTATACCCCAAGATACGGACATCGAAATAGTCAGATTCGAAACAAAATATTCGACTAAAAGCGCTATACCCCAAAATGGGTATCATTTCAAAAAAAAACACAAAAAAAACCGACCTTCATTTTACACCACGCTTATCACAACTTTAGATGGGCTAATGATGTGCGGACAGACATTCCTCTTATTCCTATGCCCCGAAAGTCATTAAAAAACGCGTGTAACACATTACTTTTTTATATATTAAAAGTAAAAGAAACCAGTTAGTGGACGAGTTGCACGTTACCAAGTACAGCAAACGATTTCACTGTATATGGAGAACGCCTGAATGAAGATTCAGCTGTAAATTTACAGGTATAGATATACAGGGTGTCTCAGAAGTCGCGCACCATATTTATAAGTGCGGATGACCTATAAATATGGTGCGCGACTTCTGAGACACCCTGTAGAATCGTCTACGATGGCCTATGGATGTTGGAACAAATGTTTACTGAGTTGTTGTCGCTGTTGGAAAAATTATTTATGAATACAAAGGAAGACATACTCCACTCAGTCCACTGTCATGGTCACATAGTGAAATAATGTGATCATATATGAAAAGTTGAAAAAACCTCGCATAAAAGGGTGGAAGTTGAAAAGAGTGAATGTCTGAGTGAATGTGTGTATAATTACAGATGTACAGTTTCAGAATAAAGTTACCCAAAAACAAAAACAAATTCAAACTAACAAAAAATTACTAATTGCTAATAATATATATATATATATATATATGTGTGTGTGTGTGTGTGTGTGTGTGTGTGTGTGAACGTTTTCCCGAAATATATTATTAAAGATATACTCTTATGCATTTCAGTGCGTTCTCGGAAATCATCACCACAGTCTGTCGACATCACTAGATCTCAGTGATTAAGGGTGAAGATTCGCTGTCTGTAGGTGTTAGTAAAATGGGTATGCGGCGGTTTCCAAATTGATGGTCATGTATTCCTCGCGTTCACACACACACACACACACATACACAGGTACACATGTGTACGTTCGTCTGTACTTCAGTTAACATTTGTAGAATTTCATTAAAGGATAATATCGTTAATATCATTATAATTTTAGTTAAAATTCGAACTTAAAAGTTAAAAATGACACAAAATATTGAACGCATTTATTTCGAAAAATACACAGAAATATATTTAAAAAAATGCCCATATTATTTGGTTATATACTGGAATAAAGTTCACTCTTCTCAAAAATTCTTGTTGGAGTTTAAAACACTTCTTATTCCGATGGATTCAGCAAACAAGGTCTTAGAAATTCCTGTCCCTTCTCGTTTAGCCAAAGAGTTGCAACTGTAAAATAGAACCGGTTTTAACCGTTACGAGAATAGTTTTTCACGTGATTGCGTGTAAGATATGAACAGGACTATATTTCATGCATCAAATAGGAAACTAAAACAGAAAAAACTGTAGCCAAGACGATAATTTAAGAGTGCAAACGCAGAGATGTCACGATAAATGTCATTTTGGGGAGCCGACCACCATTAATAACAGTATTACGGCACATCATATATATATATATATATATATATATATATATATATATATAACGTAAAGAACGACGCTTGTATAGGAGAATATTCCGCGCAAGATGAGGAGAGAGAACGAAACAAATGAAAAAATGAGGTAACCACCATTGAAATCGAACCCGGGATCTTCCGATTGCCGGTCAGATATGATAACCATTACACCACGGGCCTCACTCGAGCAAATGCCGTAATTCTCCTACATACGCGCAGAAACCAATGCCCCAAGGGGGCACCTCTCGCATGCCGTAACATTATATACATTTTAACTGCAAACACGCAGTATAATTAACGTAAAGAACGACGCTTGTATAGGAGAATATTCCGCGCAAGATGAGGAGAGAGGACGAAACAAATGAAAAAATGAGGTAACCACCCGTTAAATGTAGTTAAAATGTATATAATGTTACGGCATGCGGAAGGTGCCCCTTGGGCATTGGTTTCTGCGCGTATGTAGGAGAATTACGGCATTTGTTCGAGTGAGGCCCGTGGTGTAATGGTTATCATATCTGACCGGCAATCGGAAGATCCCGGGTTCGATTCCCGGGTGGTTACCTCATTTTTTCATTTGTTTCGTTCTCTCTCCTCATCTTGCGCGGAATATTCTCCTATACAAGCGTCGTTCTTTACGTTAATTATACTGCGTGTTTGCAGTTAGAATGTATATATATATATATATATATATATATATATATATATATGATGAAAATAACCACGTGAATATTTTCATCATAAATATTATTCACGTGTTACTTTTGTGAAATAATATATATATTATATATTATATATATATATATATATATATATGTGTGTGTGTGGTGTGTATAATATTATACGTCCTTCGGAGTTAGGTTAAAAGAATTACTCCAAGAGGGTATAATATAATACTCCTGGATCGGGAAGATGGCCGTCTCGATGTCTGGCGTTCCCGAAACCAGAGAGCACTTCGTGGATCCTGTAGATTTCTTACCCCAAGTTCTCAAAAGTCAAAGAACGATCAAAACACGTCGGCGAGTTACGAATTTAATTAATTTAGCAAAAGGGATTATAATCAATTACAGTGAATCAAATGTTTCTTTTTCACAGAGACTTGATAATATGAATCGAGCGTCTCATAATCCATTGTGTTTCCCAGGTGAAATCAAAGAAACTGTCCGCGTCACTGGCGTGTGAATTCCGTTCGGAAGGAAATAAGTCTTACTAGCGTGTGAATTATTAAATGAATGAAATTACATAAAATAATTTTGTCATCAAGGCTCGGCTTTACTTTGATGATAAATCAAATATAACATGTATAACATATATATTATATATATATATATATATATATATATATATATATATATATATATATATATATACAGGGCGTCCCAAAAAAATGTATACACACTTTAAATAATTATAAAGGCAGTGTTTATTAAAATACATTTCATTTTCAAAATGTAATAGAATCTACAGACATTATTTAATTGTTTTGTCAACGCCTGTTTTCAAACTGACGTCCGTTCTGGTCCAGGCACTGCTGATAACGCGAAGCAATGGAATCGCAAACATCACGAAACATTTCGTTTGGTATTGTGTGCATTCTCGTTCAATGGCTGCTCTCAATTCAGCGACTGTTGCAGGTTTTATAGCGTAGACTTTGTCTTTTAAGTATCCCCATAAAAAAAGTCTAGTGGTGTGAGGTCTGGTGAACGCGGAGGGTATTCTACTACGAAACCCCTTCGTCCAATACACATCCACATCGTGCCAAGTACCACTCGCAATACTCCACTCTTCGGTCCGGATCATCATCTTCATTAATAGCATGGACTAATCTTGGAATGTAACTTTTCCATTGACAGCGCTTCAAAATGCGTTGGACAGACGATTCTGAAATTCCTACCTCACGACTCGCTTGCCGCACAGATTTTCTTGGACTTTGGTGATACGTTTCCAGTACTCTTTCTTGCTTTGTGGGGCTTGTCGATGTCCGTGGTCTTCCGGAACGCTTCTTGTGGACATTCTGAACAGTTCCATCGGCTTCAAACTTATCTCTAATTCGAGTGATGGTAAGTCGCGTTGGTGGATCTGTTTGAAACTCCCTCCTAAACTGTCTTTGCACTTCAACTGCGTTTTCACACTTCCAGTAGCATTTTAGAATGAATTTCCTTTGTTCAAAGCTTAGTCTGACTGCCATTATTAATTCTAACGGGTTTAACTTGGAAAGAAAGAAACATCAATTGAGCTATCAGCTGTTAAAGTGTGTATACATTTTTTTTGGGACGCCCTGTATATATATATATATAATATATATATTATATATTATATATATATAAATATTTAGGAGAAATCCAATGACAAGGAGGAATGTAAATGCCATGAAAAGTCTTCTTTAATGCGCAACGTTTCGAGCAATACGCTCATCATCAGGCTAGATAATAACAATATGAAATTAGAATCAATAAATAAATGTGAACAAGACAAAATAATTTCTATAAAACCTATTCATTAAAAGCAAATTTTAAAAGACTAAAAGAAGAGGTTAAATTCAAAGTTATAAAAATTTACATATAAAATTACAAGAAATTTAAAAAGCTATTTTTAAATTACATATAGTAAATTTGAAATTAGTACACTGGAATAATTAACACTAATACAATGGAATAATTAACACTACGAACTTTCAATGCTGGTTCCGAGGCACGAGTAATTTAAACAAAACAAAACAGGAAACAAACTATGGGTTGGGCGGTTGGAGAGTTATAAGTTGGGGAGGGGGGATTATAAAAATTGGGGAGGGGGGAGGGGGGAGGGGAGTTGGGGAGGGGGATTATAAAAAATTTAGAGGGACAGCTGAGGAATCCACGTTTAGAGAAGGGGTCAATCTTTTATATTAAACATTGACCCCTTCTCTAAACGTGGATTCCTCAGCTGTCCCTCTAAATTTTTTATAATCCCCCCTCCCCAACTCCCCTCCCCCCTCCCCCCTCCCCAATTTTTTATAATCCCCCCTCCCCAACTTATAACTCTCCAACCGCCCAACCCATAGTTTGTTTCCTATTTTGTTTTGTTTTAAATTACTCGTGCCTCGGAACCAGCATTGAAAGGTTCGTAGTGTTAATTATTCCATTGTATTAGTGTTAATTATTCCAGTGTACTAATTTCAAATTTACTATATGTAATTTAAAAATAGCTTTTTAAATTTCTTGTAATTTTATATGTAAATTTTTATAACTTTGAATTTAACCCTCTTCTTTTAGTCTTTTTAAAATTTGCTTTTAATGAATAGATTTTATAGAAATTATTTTGTCTTGTTCACATTTATTTATTGATTCTAATTTCATATTGTTATTATCTAGCCTGATGATGAGCGTATTGCTCGAAACGTTGCGCATTAAAGAAGACTTTTCATGGCATTTACATTCCTCCTTGTCATTGGATTTCTCCTAAATATTAAATTGAAGCTTTGTAGAAGCAACCCGCATGACTCTATATATATATATATATTATATATAATATATATATATATATATATATATATATATATTAAACACAGACCGTGCATGGAACAAGGAACTCTTCTGGGAAATTACATCCACTATAGTTCGAATAAGTAATGATAAATGACAAATACTATAGTTTTTTTCTTTTCATGATGGAAAGCCCAACGTGGGCACCGGGTTACTCGCAAAGAGGCCCCAAAATATAGCTTCCCTCACCAGCTATCTGCAAAGCAGATAGGATCCAGCTTTGGGACAGGATCTAGGGTTTACACTTACACCTAGCCTACTACATTCAGAACCTCAATATACGCAGGAAACTCGTTGTATTCACGTCGGATTGAGTACATCAAAGAAAAAGGGGTAACTATTGTATTTTTAGCCAAAAAACAAAAATTAAACCTCAACCGGGACATTGAGCGTCCACTTAGAAGAGTTCCTTGTTCCATGCACGGTCTGTGTTTACCATATAAGTTTCTCAGCAGACCATTCTGAGTTTGTATATATATATATATATATATATATGTATAAGCTTCGTCAGAAATTACAAAGTCCTCACCCGGAGTCGATTTCACGACCTCCCGATCAGCAGCCCAGCGTCTTAACCACTAAGCTACCCAGGGTACCCATTTATGTACCAACCAACTTTTATTGTGTGGAAGGATGAACAGCTGGGTTTTGCTGCGCGCCGCCTGCCGTCATCGGCTCTCGATCCCTGGGCCGATAGATTCGTAGTCAGAGATGCTAACCACTACACCACCGATGCGTACATATATATATATATATATATATATATATATATATATATATATATATATATATATATATATAACCACGAAGGGAAATTAAAACACGAAATAGTGCTGAAGCGCTTTCGCCTAATCACATACTTAGGAACACCATTCCTGAATGTTCTTGATGTTATTAGACATTATTTTATTATTTCATTATTTCATATTTTATTATTTCGTGTTTTAATTTTCCTTCTGATTATTTTCATCATAAATATTATTTACGTGTTACTTTCGTAAAATTATTTTCATATATATATATACACACACACACACACACAGCGTATATATATAATATATATATATATATTTCCTTATTTCCCAAGAATTGCTGATTCTGACGGAGGTCAGGTTTGTCGCCCCACCCTGAACCTACAGTTTAACGTGGAATCCGAACTGAATTGATGTAACATGGAAATATCGAGTCATTGAAGACATTGTATGTGAGAAAGTTCGTTCCGTCTTTCTCATCCATTCAGTTAATTAACGGTTGGATGTCATTCTCACATTAGCAATGGCGTGTTTCCATCCAATGGCGTTTTATTGCTTTTAGCTTTTTCTCGTCTCAGTGACCGGAACTTTCGCTGAACCGGATGTAATTTGCAAACTAATCAAAACATTTTTCGATTAGTTTGTAAATTAGTTCATGCCCTGTTAGCAACTCAGTCATGGGCTGTTGTTTCTCGCAGTTAGACAAGGACTGGGGAACATCAGTGAACTCGTTGTTATATAGTAATTTGTCTCTCTCTTTAACACGTTCTTCGTGGCAATGTCGTTCTCACACAAGTTAGAAAACAATTAGAGTAAAAATACATTTGAACGTGGCGGAGGGGGGGGGGATGGGATGGGATAGGGGGGGGGGATTCACAACGCTTTTGATTTATAGAACATAGTAAAGCCTGCCTCCAACTTAAGGACCAAATTCAAATAAAATAAATAGTTCAATTTCGTAATTATTTACTTTACGTTAAAATTATTGTAACAAAAAAATTTTTAAATTGTAAAAAGAAAAATTGTAAAATTGCAAAATTGTAAAAAGAAAAATTGCAAAATTGTAAAAAGAAAAATTGTAAAATTGTAAAAAGAAAAATTGTAAAATTGCAAAATTGTAAAAAGAACAATTGCAAAATTGCAAAATTGTAAAAAGAAAAATTGTAAAATTGTAAAAAAAAAAATTGCAAAATTGCAAAATTGTATTTATTTTATCAATAAAGGTTATTCAATTCAATTGATGGGATGGTGGTTTCAGGGGTCTCAATCTTGGATTTAATTGCTAGGGTAAATCAGGTCAGATTAAGTTAAAGAAAGAGGTTAAATTAAGTAAAGTCGAAATCAATTTCGTCTTGTTGGTTGTTGAATTTCCTTTTATCATTTTCAGCGAAAACTATTGACTGTTTATTTTGTATTTCGGTATTGAAGAATCTGGACACACACACACACACACACACTCATATATATATATATATATATATATATATTATATATATGCATACTAGGGACACTCAATATATTTTGCCCCACCCTTTTTTCTTAGCTAAATAATAGGCCATGGGGCTGAAATGTCTTTTGGGCCGTAAATTTGAACTTTCTGCGTTTCACATAACCAGATTTTTCCAGTTTGAACCTACCCTCCTTGTATAAAACCGCTTTTAAACGTCCTTATATAAAACCGATGGCTAACGCAGTTTCAAAAATGGCGTCTAATAGTGATGTGCGTCGTAAACAGAGAGCTTTTATCGAGTTCTTAACTGCAGAGAAGGAAACAGTTGGAAATATTCACAAACGCCTACAAAACGTTTACGGAGATGCTGTTGTTGATCGAAGTGCAGTTGGACGTTGGTCTAAACGTGTGAGATCATCGGAGAGAGGAAGAGCCAGCCTCGATGATGAGCCACGCAGCGGTCACAGCCGATGCCGGGCGACATCTCGCACTGTGCAACGTGCTAAAAGCATTATTCGATCAAATCGGCGCGTCACATACAAGGAACTATCACTGGAGCTAGGAATTAGTGAAGGAAGTGTGAATACGATAATTCAGCAACTGGAATACTCAAAAGTGTGTTCACGGTGTGTTCCTCGCGAATTGACTGAAGATCACAAAGCCCAAAGAAAAGAAATTGCTTCCGAGTCGTTGGCTCGATACGAGACAACGAAATGTGACTGGGGATGAGACTTGGGTACACCACTTTGAACCTGAAACAAAACGCCAATCCATGGAGTGGCATCACGCAAACTCCCCACGCAAGAAAAAGTTCAAAATGACTCCCTCTGCAGGAAAGGTTATGGCCACCATCTTCTGGGACATGAAAGGGGTGATTTTGGTGAACAGTATGAAGAAAGGACAAACAATCAACTCAGAGGCATATATTGCTACCCTACAGAGACTGCAGAGACGTATAAAGCGGGATGGGACAATTCGACGTGGCCGACTCGATGCGACCCAACTCGATGTGGCCGACTCGATGTCAGGACAACTCGATGTCAAGCCAAGTCGATGCCAGGCCAAGTCGATGCCAGGCCAAGTCGAAGCATATTGTGCTTTATTATCTTTTAAGGGTATTTTAAGAAGAAAAAGTAAAGCATAAAAAATAATAAAGGCTAGGTAAGGTAGGTAAGGTAGGGTAGGTAGGGTAGGTAAGGTTAGGTAAGGTAGGGTAGGTAGGTTAGGTTAGGTAGGTTAGGTAAGGTTAGGTAAGGTAGGGTAAGGTAGGGTAGGTAGGGTAGGTAGGTAAGGTTAGGTAAGGTTAGGTTAGGTAAGGTTAGGTAGGTAAGGTAAGGTTAGGTAGGTTAGGTTAGGTAGGTTAGGTAAGGTTAGGTTAGGTAAGGTAAGGTTAGGTAAGGTAGGTTAGGTTAGGTAAGGTTAGGTAGGTAAGGTAATTATTGAACTCGGCCTCGGTCTTGGCTTCAGACTCGACTACAACACTGTTTGGCATCGACTTGGCCTGGCATCAACTTGGCTTGACATCGAGTTGTCCTGACATCGAGTCGGCCACATCGAGTTGGGTCGCATCGAGTCGGCCACATCGAATCGTACCCAACCCGTATAAAGCGAGTTCGACCGGAGAGAAAACTGGAAGACGTCCTTCTTTTGCACGATAACGCAAGACCACACAACAGTTTGCAAACGAGAGAGGCCATCACAAAAATGCGCTTGACTGTGTTACCCCACCCTCCATACAGCCCGGATCTGGCACCTTCAGACTTCCATTTGTTTGGGCCAATGAAGAATGCTATTCGTGGAAGAAAGTTTCAGAGTGACGATGAGGTTGTTGAGGGGGTTAAGAGGTGGCTTCAGCGGAACCCAACAGACTTTTACCAGCAAGTGATAAAGGCCTTTGTTTCGAGGTGGAGGAAAGCCGTAGAAAAGGATGGATACTATGTGGACAAATAAAAATTTGTAAAAAAGGCATGTAACTACTTGTGTACAAAATTTCTGGAACTTACAAGGAAACTTGGAAAGAAAAAAAAAGGTGGGGCAAAATATATCGAGTGGCCCTCGTGTATATATATATATAAATTTTGTCAATTATATAATTTAATATGGAGATCCTTCATTATGAACTCATTACCGCGTTCATTATATGAAGGTGAAAAGGTCGTAAAAATAATATAGTTGGAGTGATAATCAAAATTAAATTCGAAGAGCAAAAAATGTTTTTTTTTCCATTACTTCAATTTTATATTGTAGCAATTTAGCTACAATAAATATTTAGGTTCTTTTTTACAACTATCGAAAATAGGTAATAAAATGTACAGTAAAAAGTGAAACCTCAGTACAAATTATATACCGTATCTGTCAGTTACGCTTAAACTGTAATTCCGTCAACGCCAGTAGTTCAGTGGGTAACACCATTTCCTTATAAACAAAGTGAAGATATTGAGGTCGGAGGAAGTTCGATTCCCGATACAATCTAAATACTGTTCATTCGTCCTTATATTCGAGTGTAACAAAGAACTAAACATGTTCTGTAAAATATAAAGTACTTCGAGAGTACATTTACATGTACTCTCTGTCTACTCTCTATCTACTCTCTGTCGATAGTAGACAGAGAGTAGCTGAAATGGGTATCTTCTTGACAAACGGTGTCCTCTGGAGCTAAATGAAAAATACAAAGCGTCCACTTCCAGGGATTAAAGAAAACCTCTCAGTGTACTCTCAATGTAGTCTCAGGGCACATTTAGTCTACTGACTGTACTCTTTAGATACTTTATACCCAGAGTGCGTTTAGTTCTTTTTTCCTCTCGGATCTAAGGTACACTCTCCAAGTGGTGGTTAATAATAAAAGTATTGCAAATAATAAATGTACTGCGTTGTACCATAAAGTTGTAAGGGAAATTACGATATAATAATCAGTCAGGAGTGTCAGAAACTGGCACAGCACAGCGATCAGGCCATACTAATGCGGCCCATTGCGCTAACTTCAAAACTAATTAACTTAATATCCCAAATTAACATTGTTGAAAGATATTTATTTTCCTACTTACTCCACTTTTGTCCTAAAAGAACGGGGCAAGACGAGTGCATCGTCTTGAAATCTCCGCTTCCGTTCCGATGCAAATTGTACCACACGACAACGGAACCTTTTTCGGGTTTCACTCCGACGTTGACAAATGGAAACACAGTTGAACCCCCGAAATGGACGTCATTAAGCTAAATACAAGAAGACCATTTGAAAGGAGACCCAATTGAGGCACCTAACTACCTCCATTTCATTAAATTGGCTAAAAATTATTTCTTCAATGACTTTTACGTCGTTTGGACAAAAAAAAAAAATTGTCAACATTATTCTTTGTAAAGCCGAACTTGAAGAGAAAACTTGGTACTATTTTTAACCAGTGGCGTGCAGTGAGTACGTCTACAGGGTAAGCGGTATTGCGTGCGAACACACTCAGCACACGCACTACAGTATATGTACATATTATATAATTATGGTAGCTAATGATAAACTTCATAACTGGCTAGTGGGTATGTACTGTAGACTATTCTGAAAAATACGGTACTATCTTTAATACCTTTAGTAAAATTTTAATTAGGGTAGGTGGCGCTTACCCAGCTTACCCTGAATGCACGCCAGTGAATTAAACACATATATACAGTGTTTCTGCATTTGTGAAAATGCAGAAAATGACGAACAAGGGTAACTTAACAAAATCTTTTTCTTCCACTTACATAGAACAAAATAGTGGCCACTTGATCGCCTTTGTAATCCGGTGAATTTCTCGTATGAATCCGCTATAACATGAAAATGCTTTTCACTGACAAATCGTCTTTGCCTGCCTGTATAACCATTATTAAATGACACTTACACACACACACACACACACACACACACATATATATATATATATATATTCCCTGACGAAGTGCATACACGAAAGGCCTTGGAAACATTTTTTTTCCTTGTGGGTTTGGATCATATATATATATATGGACTTTACCTTTTAATTGTATGCTTGTATGCTTAACAAAGATTTTTACATCTTTTATAATTACAATTCCTGATGCTTCATTACAATTAATGATTACAATGAAATGCTGTACCAATCTTAATATATATATATAAAAAGTTAAGTTGGCGTACATTGAATTTGAAAGGAAATTCATTAATGTTATTATTTAATTAAATTCCTCGCGAATCCAATTAAATTAAACTGAAGAATAAAATAAATTGGTTCGTAATACGCCAATTAATTGAATTCAACGATTTTTGATTCGTTTAACTAAAAGCAAAGGAATTCGCGAGCAATTATTCCTAGATCCAATTTTTAATTCATGTCGATACATAAAATGACTTCGTTCAATAATTAAATTGCTTCGGTTCATTTAGGCGCTAAGCACCCCCTCACCCCACCCTCCCGCCCCCCATCTGGGGAAGAATGGAATTTTGATAATGCGTTTTAATATGTAATAGTTTATATTGTACCATGTTTGGTGAAAGTAAAATTTGCTAACGTTTTCGATTCTCTTCTATTAGTCTTCCTCAAGTGGTTTTTTCTAGTGAAAAACGAGATATGGGAGAGACCTAGATTCTCTCTCTCTCTCTCTCTCTTCTCTCTCTCTCTCCTCTCTCTCTCTCTCCCTTTTAAGATGCTATCGAAAATATTTTTATTGTTTTATTAATTTATTAGTCCTTTGAAATAAAAAAATTACATTTCTAAAAATGTTTTCAACTGAAAATGAAAAAAAAAAATTCATTAAATTAACATTCGTTTACATTTTTAATAAGAAAAACAAGTAAAAATTTTAGTAGAGGTGTCTACCTTCATAATTACACCATCTACACTATAAATCCCGTCCGATCTGTCTACTTTAGAAGTAAGAGTTTACTCCTACTTTTGATGTGTGACTTACTCAGTTTCCAGGACCAAAATTTACGTAAAATGTCACTCTTTGACAAAGTTGGTTTGAATTGTATTTGAGGCTTATACTAATTTACGAAAAGTCTCTACCCAGTGAAAATTACATTAATTAGTTAATATAATTAACTTGCTTTGAAGTGAGTGGGAATCACTTTGAACGTTTATGATACAGTATCATAAATAATGTATTGTCCATCGGATTATGAGTTTTAGTGTATTTTCCATTGTTTGCGAGGCTTTCGGATACCTCTATATATATATATATATATATACTTTTAACCAGACACCACAAAGCAAAGTTTCAATGTTTGACCCGCAAAATTACTATATTTTTTCTACTATTTGTGCCCACATTCTATACTTAATTTTGAAATAGTATGGTTGCATAAACTAGAGTCAGCGTCCGTGGGTCAATGGATAAATACCGTTTCTCTGTAAGTGAAGTGAAGATAGGGATTCGAATCCCGAAGATATTGGTAATAATAATAATAATATAGGCGTTTGAAATGGTCCAATTTGGTTTGTTTGAGCGCCATGCCGGTTTCCGGTCTTTCTGCTTGGTTATTATTGGAGGAATTAAATAGCGCTAAAAATGAATCTGATTTTATAAGCATCGTGGTCACCCCATTCATCATGGAAAGCAGATTTTATTTAGTTATTAAATCTCAATAAACATTTTGAGGTTTGTGATATTCCCAATTTGTGTAAACTTTAAAGCATTTCTATCTCTACGTCACTTGAATTTTACGTTGGCAAAATCGAAGAAATCCACATGGAGTTCATACAGCCCTCCGACGCCGTAATTGAGAACATGGAGCGTCGGCGTATCGCGTGCTGAGCCCGGTCATCACTTCTACCCGTTTCAGGAGACGATCTACTAACGAATGATTCGTCCTGTGGAGCCAACTCTGAAAGAAAACAAAAACAAGTTTTTTCACTAATTAAAACCCATCGGATGTGACGTCTGTTTACATAACACTAAAATAACCTTTCTAATATCTATTGTTTGTTAAGTTAGTTGTACCTTTAACCTTTCTGGAATATGTTTATCTACTGTTAATGACGGTTTCTATTAGTTAAACTTACGACTTTCCTATCTTGGCGATGGATTTCATGTTTCGGACGTTGGAGTAAGGTTTCACTTGAGCCGTTTTCAAAATGGGGAGCGCGAGTTGTTCAATTTCGTTGATTTCATCGTCGGATAGGACGTCGTGATAAATGGTTATATGTGGTTTTGTAGAAACTCTCTCACTTTTAAAAGGTTGAAAGATAAACTTTGAAGGACTTCCGAAAGAGTAGTAACAGTTGAGTTCGCTCGTTTTTGTCTTACTCTGAAAATGAGGAGATTGATGAAATTTTATATATATATATATATATCGGGTCGGCAAAAAAAAGGGAGACCTCGAACTTTGACTGTAAAATCCAAAGTTATGGTCAGATTTCAATATTTTTTTCATACCATACAACTAAGTAAATTTCCTATACGGTGAGCGGATTTAAAAAAAAACTAAGGAAAATTACGGATTTATTGAACATTTCTTTATACCACTGGAAATTCTCCATTTACACTACTACTGCATTATATGTGCAGATAAAAAGTTACAAAGTATTCACATATGGAGCTACCTTGATGTTAAAAAACTGCTCGATATGTTTACCACGAACTTCTACAACCTTTTTCAGTCTAGGACGGAACTCATCTATGGCTTTATTGATTTGTTCTTGTGGTAGCTCATCCCATTTTTCCAGAAGAAGCTGTCGTACATGAGCGACATTTCTTACTTTGACCCGATAAATTCTCTGTGACAAATTTTTCCAAAGGCCGTAATCAACAGGATTTAAATCAGGACTGTTTGGTGGCCAATTTAATACCACTACCTCGTATTCTTTTAATATCTCCTGTTTTATCGATTTTCTTGAGAAGCTTGTCCAAACCTCCCGCAGTTGGCTTACGTTAATTAAAATCGCTTTAATTATTAACTTGAACCTATGATTAGCAAGATTTTCTGGAATATTCACCATAATCCAATTTCTCAGCGAAAATGCTAAAAGATGGCATACAAACCATAAAATTACCTACTACTAACATATTAAAATTTTATGGTTCTATGTACCGTATTTGCCGAGATATGAAGGATTTAAAAGGTCTCCCTTTTTTTATGCCGACCCCATCTATACTTTAAACTCTTATCCTTCAACAATTTACTTTCAACAGTAAACTTTAAACAGTAAACATTAAACTTTCAACAGTAAAATAAAACATTTAAAAGTATTCTTTTGATATTCTGTAAGAATCCAACATCAAATGAGTAATTAAACACTAATTTTTTATTCAATAAAGTTGTAAACATTTAATTTCATGTAGAAATGTCTAAATAAACAACAACAACAACAACAACAACAACGACACACTATAACTTAACAACCCAAAAACCGTTCCCCATTTCTCATTCCACCATGATTTTACAAAGTTACCCCTTGAAACATATGTCGGCAAACCTGCATAAGTTCTCCTCTGCAAAGTTTATTGTAACTTTTTCAAGTCTGTCCACATCTTTGCTCTTCTCTGCGTTGTTGTACAACTCTTTCGTGAAACTCTTCGGTATGCCCAAACCCGAAAACTGTTCATAAACTTTGCTGTCCGCTCTTTGGCCATCGTGATTACGAATTCTTTCTGTTAAAGATGAACGGACAGACATAGTTAATGACTATTTATTTTCTTTAAAAAAAAAATATTTAAATTTTTAGGATCTGCTTCAGAGTTGTCTTTGCTTTGCAGGAATTTCAAAAAATTTACACAAAGCACCATTCCGCCCATACGCCTATTTCAGAGTACGAGCAGCTCGCAGCAGCATTGACAAGCAGATAGAATGGAGGGGGGGGGGGAGCTAAAGTACTGGTGAGACTTTCGTACGTGGTTCATCACCACTGAAAGCAACAATGCTCTGTGTTAGTCTAGTTCAAAGAACACCCGTATTTGTATTTAACTAATTGCAATGTATGTTAATTTGTATTGCAAACATCCCCCAGTCATTATCACACCTAGTGCATGATTCTTCAGGAGCAAGATGCACTGCAAGTTCGTGTTTCCTTCCTAAGACAGGATAACTTTGCCTACACAATCACAGTCACACTCGCGCTACCCTAGCCTTGATCTACACAACTGGACAAAAACCACAATTAGCCACAATCGTTAACCGTCTGTATACAGGCCTGTATTTTGCTTAGAATAATATATATATATATATATATATATATATATAATATATATATATATATATATACACGGGTGGTCCATAATTCAGGAACCATAGGAATAATTGTATTTTTTCGTAATAATTCTTGTACTTTCTAATAATGGTTTTTTCTTTATTTTCTTTTTGATGAAAAAATTGAGTGGAGTGATATCTGGTGACCTTCTGGTGACCTGGGTGGCCATTCGATAGGACCTCTTCGGCCAATCCATCTGTTGGGGAACGTTTTATCAAGGTAGTTGTGAACTTACGTGGCAAAATGAAGAGGTGCACCGTCTTGCTGAAAAAACATGCCACGTCGTTTGTTTATCGGTACGTTATCCAGGTAATTCATCAAAAAGAAAATAAAGAAAAAAAAAACATTATTCCTACGGTTCCTGAATTATGGACCACCCAGTATAATTATATATATATAAGCGAACGTAATGAAACCTAAAATATTCAGTATTACTGTGAAGTCACAAAAGGTTCAAGGATGTTATTTCAGAGTGATAAAGTGAATTGTTCAATGAGCGGAAACATTGACTGAGACATTCCTGCAGGTGGTTTTCAATATAGAAATGAAGGTAAAGAATAATTTTCTCTATATTTTGCTCGAAAGAGAGACAGATTTCGCGGTAGGTCAAACTTATACTCCATTTTACATTATTATTATTATTATTATTATTATTATTATTATTATTATAAACCAAACAACCAAGTGAACCGTTCAGAATGAATGTAAGACATGATAACTTTTACATCCAGGAACCTAACTTCACCCTTGAATCATCAAGGACATCCCTTTCATACGAAGGAGCTGATGTTTGAAATAACCTGGAATCAAATTTGAAGCGACGCTTCTCATATTGAAAATTTTGTTTTAGTTAAAAAGGAAAAATCTTGAGTGTAGTGTTAAAATCTCTCCTTTTTCGTTCTTTTCTTCATTTCTTTTAAAACTTACGAGATGAAGTCAATTTCTTTCAGGTGTAAATTATTGCTTTCTTCAAATTAAAAATAGTTAACTAATTTTAATTCATGCAAATTAGTATTATTTAGTTATTATTTCAATACTGAATCCAAATTACGGTGTGTATATATATATATGTAAATAACGTGACCTTACGTATTTAAAGTAATTATGTATGTACAGTAAGTAATTGTGTAAGTAATGTAAGTAATTGTGTAAGTAATTACGTGAGTAATGTAAGTAATTATGTAAGTAATTACGTATGTAAGTAATTATTGCCATGAAAGGAAATTCTCATTACCTCATTTTTGGCAGTTGTGAAGAGATACTAGTTAACATTTTATGTCCTTTATAGTGTAGAAAAAAAAATTGTACTCGTAGTTTTCTGTAAGTCCTTGGACAATAAATTGCTTGAGTTGTTAATATACTTTATTTAATGTTTTCAGCGTACACTCATTTATGTTAATAGCTATACCAGTCGTGCCGTAGCAACTTCAGTTTGTTATGGAATGGTTGTTTGTTATGGAATGGTTGTTGTCATGGTTGTCATGGGATGATATAACTCGGTGAATTCTCAGATAGATTCGTATGTATCAACCTTGACTCTGTTCCCTAGCAACTAACCAACTTGAAATGTATATGCCAACCATCTTAGTATGGAGATACGTCAATATTATGGTCAAAATATGGTCTAGAGCAGTCTACCACGCAGTACAATAAGCCTAGGTTAGCATTGTTTTAGCGTTCCCACACTAATGATTAAGCATAAAATGGTTAATTCGAATCAACACATTCTTTCATCAAGTTGCATTCACTATTTTTCACACTTAATTCTTACGTTATTTATTAATTTGAGTTGTTAAATTTATAGTTAATGAGTTGTTAAATTTTTAGTGAAGTTAAATTTATAATTAATGAGTTGTTCAATTTATAGTGAAGTTAAATTTATAATTAATGAGTTGTTAAATTTTTAGTGAAGTTGAATTTATAATTAATGAGTTCTTAAATTATAGTGAAGCTAAATTTATAATAATGAGTTAAATTTTAGTGAAGTTAAATTTATAATTAATGAGTTGTTAAATGTATAGTGAAGCTAAATTTATAATTAATGAGTTGTTAAATTTTAGTGAAGTTAAATTTATAATTAATGAGTCGTTAAATTTATAGTGAAGTTAAATTTATAATTAATGAGTTGTTAAATTTTTAGTGAAGTTAAATTTATAATTAATGAGTTGTTAAATTTATAGTGAAGCTAAATTTATAATTAATAAGTTGTTAAATTTTTAGTGAAGTTAAATTTATAATTAATGAGTCGTTAAATTTATAGTGAAGTTAAATTTATAATTAATGAGTTGTTAAATTTTTAGTGAAGTTAAATTTATAATTAATGAGTTGTTAAATTTATAGTGAAGCTAAATTTATAATTAATGAGTTGTTAAATTTTTAGTGAAGTTAAATTTATAATTAATGAGTCGTTAAATTTATAGTGAAGTTAAATTTATTGTTAATGAGTTGTTAAATTTATAGTTAATTAAATTTATAGTTAATGAGTTGCTAAATTTATAGTTAATGAGTTGTTAAATTTATAGTTAATGAGTTGCTAAATTTATAGTTAATGAGTTGTTAAATTTATAGTTAATTAAATTTATAGTTAATGAGTTGCTAAATTTATAGTTAATGAGTTGTTAAATTTATAGTTAATTAAATTTATAGTTAACTATTAAAAGAGAAGTGACTCTGAAGTAAAACGTGTGTATTTTTCTTCTATACTCGAGAATGTCTACTTAAGAATTGATAAGTTATATTCGTCGTTCAATTAATTCCCAAAGTGAATTTTATCTTCACAAAGAACATTTTTGAAATTCTGAATGTCTAAATCTCTTTAAACACATTTTAACTAATACTATTTTAACACATCAGTAATAACATTTGCCAGTACCATTTCAATCTTAGATTCAGGGGTTATCTAGCAACTTCTCCGATTTGGTCCTACCATTATGTTTCTTTTAATGATGAGATTTTGTTTTTGAATTCTGTCTTCATTTTCCTTCGTAACTGGATTTTGCTTTTCCAAAATTTCAATCGCTTTTTCAGTCCATTTTTTACTAAGTTCAAATTCTAAATTCTTGAAACTTTCATCGCCGAGTCTCAAACAGTCGTCAGCTGTAATTTTGGAGAATTAGGAAATAACGCATTTGATAAACATTTTAAATTAAAGTTGTTTTTTTTCAAAATTTGGGTAATTTCTTCAACGAGTTCCATTTCGGAAATCAAATAACTTCAAATCATTTGAAATTTAGTGATAAGATTTGCTGACCCACGAAGATTCGAACCCTGGAACCTCTAACTCGGAGTCGCAGTCAACTGCCGCGCAGACTCTGAGGCAGAGGTCGCGGGGTTCGAATCTTGGTGGTGGATTGTTTGCAGCAGTGCTCTTGCGTTTATTCCTACATAATTTATATATATATATATATATATATATATATAGATATATACACACCACACACCACACACACACTCGTATATATATATATATATATATATATGTGTGGGTGTGTGTGTGTGTAAGGAGAGGATTTTACCATTGAGTCCTTTTGTTTCTCGCGCATCCCTGAGAACTCCTTTGATGACGTCATCAAAGGGGAGGTCGTAACATTCTGAAGCCGAACAATAGACCAGGCAACGCCATTTATGTCTGTTTCGGTGGGCATTGGGTTGGAGGACCTCTTACGGCCTTCAGGGCATCTAAAACTTCTCAGTTTACAAAAAAAAAAAATAATGATTATTAATTAAAATCCATATTTAAAAATAATTTGACGTTTCGGTAAGACTTCAGACCTCTTCAGCAGGACCCCTTTTAGTTAGTTTTTACATTATTTTTACGTTTTGTGATAATAATAATGATAACCTTTATTGGCAGGATGTAAATCCCATAAAATATTGCAATATTCTTAAAGGTAATAAGCGATAAGATAAAACCAAACAATAATACACTTAAAAAACAAATAAAAAATTATGACTAAAAAAGAGAGACAAAAATGATATTTGCTATTATGAACAATGAGCACTCTAAATTCTTCACTATTTCATCAATAATAATAATAATAATAATAATAATAATAATAATAATAATAATAATAATAATAACTGTAAAATAAATATTAATGCAAAATAATTACTAGTTCAAAAGTCTTATATAAACCGATTATAGGACCATGTTTTTGGCGAAAGCTCAGCTAATCAAGTCTACCTTTGAAGTTAAAAATGCTCAATTGTCTTCAAAATTAAAATTAGTGATTAAAAAATAAAATTCGATTAGCCTTCAAAGGAAAATCATAATTACCAAATATTTTGATTCATTGAAACATAATTCAAGAAGATAAACTTCTTTTTAGATAAGATAAGATAAGATTAACTTCTTCTTTTTTTTTTTTTTTAATAACTGCGTTGTTTCATGAACGAAAATTACCTCTTTGATTTAAAATAAAAATTAGGCGAAATTATTTATTTATTGGTTTATAAATAATGGGTTTGTAAAAAAGAACGGTTTAATAAAAATATATTTACAGTAGAAAAAAGAACGCGTTCAGAAAAAGAACGTGTTTATATAAAGAACGTGTTAAAAAAGACACGTTTATATAAAGAACGTGTTAAAAAAGACGTTTATATAAAGAACGTGTTAAAAAGACACGTTTATATAAAGAACGTGTTAAAAAGACACGTTTATATAAAGTAGAAAAAGAAACATGAACGACTGAAAGTGTTCATAAAAAGGACGTGTTTATGAGATGGACATTCTTCAGAGAATAATAATGTTTAGAGTTGTTTAACCTTCTTCGCAACAATAATGGTCACGTGATAGAGGGGACCCGCAGCTTTACGTGGAGTCCGAATCATCTACGGGTGGCTACATCATCTAAACGCGAAGAATGGTTATCCATCCAACAACTAAGCAGATTAAACGTGCTTAACTTCGCTGATTTAACGGAAAAGTGGCATTGAGACGTGACCACGACGTAGCCACTCTTTAGAGCCGAACGTATAAAAGTCAAAATCCAAATTTTAGAGACACTTTGTGACAGTGCCATATATCTGGCACTCCAAAAATCAGATCATTAAAGTTCAATGCCAAGACCAATACATTTTATCCAATCCCTTTTTATATAAAACCACTTAATAGGAATCAGTTAAATAACTCTTAAAGTTAATTAACACAAAAAAAAAAACCCACTTAAAATAAAACCAAAAAACAAGTTAACTTTTAACCTTCTTTTGAACTGTTTTCTGAAAGGAATTTTTCCACTGGAGCGAAATCGTACACGATCCTTTTAAAGAGATGGTAACTAGCCAACGGGTTCTCTACATATAACCTCGGATGACCTGACCTCCAGTCATCGATGTATCTGGAAGGATAAAGAATTAGTAAAGTCGAAATCGAAAAATAAGACTAAAAATAAGAACTAAAACTATTTATTGGTCGTCATTATATATATATATATATATATATATATATAATATATATATATATATATATAGAGAGAGAGAGAGAGAGAGAGAGAGAGAGAGAGAGAGAGAGAGAGAGAGAGAGAGAGAGAACCTTTTGACTGACGAACCAAATTCTCGAGTGAGTTAACATCATGTCTCGACGTGACATGCAATCGAATATAATAATATATATATATATATATGTGTGTGTGTGTGTGTGTGTGTGTGTGTGTGTGTGTGTGTGTGTGTGTGTGTACACATATTTTCTTTTCTTTACGAGGGAATAGATTAAATTAGGTTAGGTTAGATTAGTATATGTTAGGTTTAGTTAGATTAGATTCCGCTAAGTTAGTTTATTAGTGTCCATAAAGTGCCCTGTCAAAGAAATGGATATTGGTCCATCCTCGAGACGTCAAGAAATTTTTCTCAAATGCGAAATTGATCGAGAAAATCCTTCGACTTCCAAAAACAAATTTGGGAACCACTAACCTAACCTATAATTTAAACCTGATGAAGGCTAGTCTAAATTTAACCTAACTTAATCCAAACTGGTGTTTAAAGAGAGCTCCTGAAAATTTTACACTAATAAAAAATAAACTAAAATGTCTTTATTGGCACACTTTGAAAAAATATCTTTTCATTCACGGGATATTTCGCCTAAAAGGGAATATTTCATTTTTCTCTTAAATTCTGTCCCTTAAAGTGACTAATGGTAAAATGTAACTTCCAATTTTTTGAACTTTAATTCTATGAGCACGCTCCCCATCGTAAATGAAATACTCGTGTATATATATATATATATATATGTATATACTCGTATATATACGTGCTACAACTCAGAATGGTCCTTGAGATACTTTTATGTTACACACAGATCGTGCATGGAACAAGGAACTCTCCTGGGAAAATTAAATCCACTATATTTCGAATAAGTAATGGTAAGTGCAAATGCTGAAGTTATTCTTTTCCACGGTGGAAGCCCAACGTGGGGGAACGGGTCACGAACAGAGAGGCCCCAAAATATAGCTTCCCTCACCAACCATATACTAAGCAAATATGGTAAGCAGATAGGATCCAGCTTTGGGACACGCTCTAGGGTTTAAAGCTAACCTAGACAACTACATTCAGAACCTCAATATACGCGAAAAACTCGTTGCATTTACGTCGGATCGAATACATCAAGGAAAAGGGGTAACTGTTGTACTTTTAGCCAAAATCTAAAATTACATCTCAACCGGAATGTTTGAGCGTCCACTTTTCAAAGCTAAATCCTATCTGCTTAGCATATTTGCTTAGTAGGTGGCTGATGAGGGAAACTATAGTTTGGGGACTCTTTGCTAGTGACCCGTTGCCCACGTTGCCCACTCTTTGCCATTTACCATTATTTATTCAAACTATGTATAGTGGATTTAATATCCCAGAAGAGTTCCTTGTTCCATGCACGGGCTATGCGCAACATATATACAATGTGTATATATATATACATGAAACACGTGAGCACGCGTAGTTTTTATATGAAATACAAATGCCCCCTTCAGGATTCGAACCCGGGACACCTCCTCAGTAGGAGTCGCTAACACCACCGTCACACTAAGAGAGAATATAAAGTTAATTGAACTTGTCTTGTATTTAAACGACCGAGAAAACACTTTTGAAAGATTTCCTCTGCAGAGGAGGTGCTTTACTCGAGGTAACGTCAGCATTTAATTCATATCTCTCTGGTATGATACTGGTGTTTCATAGATAGAATAACACGAATAACTCCAGGGTTATACCAGAGAGATTTGAATGAAATGCTACCATTACCTAGGATCAGTGGTTCCCAACCTTTTATGCTGTGACCCTAAATTGGCCCCCAACAGGATCTCCTGACCTTCAGGCTTATGATAAAATTTATTTATATATATATATATATATATTGAATTAATAAATAGTGAATAGAGTGACCCTTCGCGACCCGAGGTTGGGAACCACTGACCTAAAGTGTGGGAGTTAACATCGTAAAACACCTCTGGATGCGAAAACGTTAAGTATTTCCTCAATCACCTGAATGTACGGCAGATTACATTAACTTTCACCCCACTGTCGTGTGACGGTAGCCCTCGCAACTCCTATTGAGGAGGTCTCGGGTTCGAATCCTGATGTGGACATTTTTGTTATCTATATATGTAGGGTCATATATATATATATATATATATATATATATATATATAGAGAGAGAGAGAGAGAGAGAGAGAGAGAGAGAGAGAGAGAGAGAGAGAGAGTCTAATTCAATTAGGCAGATTGTATATACGAACAACCCTCATACTTAAAATTAATGTTAGAAAAATTGCAGTTATCCCATTATAATAACGATACAACATATAAACGCCTGAACGAAGAAGTACAGTTTCTATTCAAACAATAGTCTTTCTTTAGCTTCCTAATGCGTCATTCTTGTTTTCTTATTAATCTCATTTCCTTTGTTTTGTTTTATGATCCTCAATTTGTTTGTCTAAAACAAGCTTAACGCTTCTTTTTATGTAGTTTTGCAGCTGTATTAACCATTATTACGAGTAGAATATTCGTCATAGTGTCAGTAAACGATACGTTTGTGTGGTCAGTTTTTGTGGTGAGCCAAAGAATAAATACAGTGTAAATTAGATCGTACTGTATATGGTGGTATACAGTGGTGTAGTGGTTAGCGGTTAGCGTCGCTGACTACGAATCCATCGACCCCGGGATCCAGACCCGGTGACGGCAGGCGGCGCGCAGCAAAACCTAGCTGTTCAGCCTTCCACACAATAAAGAAAGTGGTTGGTAGATAAATGGGTACCCTGGGTAACCTAGTGGTTAAGATGCTGTGCTGCTGGTGGGGCGTGGTTCGGATTCCACGTTAAACTGTAGGTGTAAGGTGGAGGGAAAAGCTTGCCCTTCGTCAGAATGAACAACACAATACTTAAATTTATTCTGGTACTAATATTCACAGTAACATATTCCAGTACTATTACGAATAATAAAAAACATTTTTAGACATGATAATTTAACTAATACTCACACTAAAACTTACTAATACTAATATTGATATTCTAATAGTCACACTATTATGACACTAATACCAAAACTAATGCTAATAAATCAAAACCGTATGACTAATTAAAGTTATATCCGAGTATGACACGAAATTTGAACGTAAACCGTTGCTAAGTCCTTCTCTGACGTCATTAAATAAACCATGAAATTGTTTGTGATAAACGAATTATATTTCTATATAATGAAATTGTTTGTGATAAAAGAATTTATATATAATATAATATAAAGAAGGCAATCCTACGACATTTATTTGTTTCATCTGTATAATAATAAATGATTTGGCGCTTTACACTTTCACAGAGAGAGAGAGAGACAGAGAGAGAGAGAGAGAGAGAGAGAGAGAGAGAGAGAGAGAGAGAGATGCGAAAGGTGTTGATAATAAATGCCTTACTTCTTTATAGTAGCGAGTCTCCGTTCTTCTCCGCGGACGTAACTCGACAGCAGTTCGACGATGCGGTCTTCGTTCGTCGCTAAAGGCACAATGAACGCTGTCGACGTGTGAACATCGCCTAATCGTTCGCTGTTGTCGCTTTCAACGATCATCGGGAGGATCGTAAAGGCGAAAATAATGGCGAACCTCATCGTAAAAACGACCTTAATGAAACCAACTCCGACGACCTGCGGGCGAGGAATGAGGAAACAGAGAGAGAGAGAGAGAGAGAGAGAGAGAGAGAAAGATTGTTGTGTAGTTGTCGCTGTTCTTGCTTGTTTGCGTCGCTTCATTGTTTGTACTTATCATTTTTTTTCAATGTGTCATTATTTGTATTTGTCGCGAAGAGATTTTTCCATACGATATCAATTTTGTTTGTTTGTTCGTTTGTTTGAGTCAATATATAATATATATATATATATATATATATATATATATATATATATATATATATATATATATATATATATATATATATATATATATATATATATAAAAAACTTCATACTTGAAGTTGAATCTAAAATTTTTACAAAAATTAAATCGTCTTTGTCAAGTAATTTTGAATGTAAACGCCATTGTTTCGTAAAAAGCCTTTTTCTTTTTCATTTAAAACCAAAAATTTTTACTTAATGTTAAACCTGATTTTAAAACAGAGTCACCAAGTTGATAAGGAGACCTTTAAAGTTTTTACAGTTGATTAAATATGGGATATATTTACAATCATTCAAAAAAGCTCAAGTTTAATTTTGGGGGTGTCATATAATTTTTCATTCTCATTTGTTCAATGAAAAACTTATACACGTTTAATTCAAAACAGCCATATATGCCTTATTTTGGGATCTAGTCCAGTGGTTCACAACGTGGGCGCCACCGTCCCCCCCCTAGTGGGCGTTTAAGAATTTTAGGGGTGCGCTAGGAAAACTGTTAAATTGCTACCTTCTATTAATAAAATCGCTTATCACTTATCCTGTTATAGAGGGTGAGCGAAAAGTCCCTGTGCACCTGTTCCACTTCCAAACACTGCAGGTACGGGTTCACTACACTTCTTGCGGGTGCACAGGGACTTTTTCGCTCACCCTGTATTATTAGCTTTATGAGAGGGCACAAATAAATATTGATGGCCATAAGGGGGCGTTGGCCTAAAAAAGAACGGGAACCACTAAATTCTAGTCTAACTTAGGACTCATTAATAGGTGGACTCATACTGCCTATATATATAATATATAAATATTCAACACAGTACGGAATATATAAGCAATATGAATAATATACACGGAAAAAGAAAATTTTAGTCACCACTATAACGTAAGAAAATATTTGTTTCAGAAAACGTGAGCTCGGCACTTCTACTACCTCCTGACCACAGGATGATTCTAAAGTCGGATAGCGGATTTCCGTTTAAATTAATTAATGACATTCGCAGTTTATATACACACACACCTTAAACTCTACCTGTATTGCGCGTTTGATATAAAATCAAAAGTGAATAGGGTCAGCGTTAAAAGGGGCTGTTGACCAATGATCACTCGTTTGATGGTTATTTCAGAGATAAATTTTATGGGTTTAGTCAAAAAAAAAAAAATATCCGTCACAAATATCCGAATAAAAAGACAATCAAAATTTGCTGAATCCGATATTTTTTTTATTCCGATCGCAGTTATCGACTTCAAAAACATCTGTGATTCCAACTCTACTTAATGATCCTGACCCCCCCCCCCCCCCCTCGTTCCTCCGCTCAATTCCGGAATATTCGTATATTTACTTTCCTATCTACCTATATATTTATCCATCTATCGATCTTCTATTTTGTATGTATATGTGTACGTCCATATGTATGTATGTATGTATGTACGTCCATATGTATGTATGTGTGTAAGTGTGTATTTATGTATGCATGTACGTTCATATGTATGTATGTGTGTATGCATGTATGTACGTCCATGTGTATGTGTGTATGTATGTATGTATGAATGTATGTCCATATGTATGTATGTGTGTATGTATTGTATGTGTATATATATATATATATATATATATATATATGTGTGTGTGTGTGTGTATGTACTGTATGTGTGTTTGTATGCATATATATATGTATGTGTATCATGTATGTGTATATGTACGTGCATACATACATACATACATATGTATGTGTATATGTACATTCGTACGTCCACATACATGTATGTGGTATGCATACATGTATGTATGTATGTACGTATGTATATCTACCAACCTACGTATTTATCTAAAATTACTTATAACTTGAACGGGTTTTTTTTTGGGGGGGGCCGTGATTTCAGCGGTTGCTTTTAATACCAAATTCTTTGTTAATCCCCCCTCCCCCCCTAGTCCCTTCCACCACCCCCAAAATGTTATTTTCGAGGTAATATTTTTGAAATTTGAGGTTGAAATCGAATTTAATTTAGTATTCTGGAGACTTTTGCACCTTTTTTTCATGAAGGTACTTTTTCGCGCAAGCCAAAAATACCTCTTTTTTTTTTTTTTTTTTTTTTTTATTTCTTCGCAATCTTGGAAAAAAGTTCGGGAAATGTTTTAACAAATTTTTTTTTTTTTTTTTGTTTATTCGCTTATATTTTTTTATTTGCCTGTTTTTTTAAGTGTTTGTTTATGCATCTTTTGGTGTTTGTTTTGGTGTTTTTGGTGTGCTGTTTATTTTGCACTGTTTACATTTACACTTTTTACATTTACATCCACAATTTTTTACATTTGCATGGCCTCGAGATATCTGGGACACCCTGTATTATATAGGTGCGTTCGAAAAGTCTCTCCGCAGTGCTATGTTAAACGCATAGGAAATGGAAAAACTACAATGTTTTCATTGAACCATGATTTAGTGATTTTATTACGTAACCTTTTGATTTTACAGCATGTGTTCAAAGTGTTTTCCACCATTTTGCAGGCACAGAACAACTCGTCTACACTTGTTGTCAAACACTTTTTTTAAAGTTTGGTTGACTGCGGAGAGACTTTTCGAACGCACTGTATAACAATTCCCATTCCATTTTAACGTTTAGTTCTTTGCACCCGTTATTTTGCGTTATCGTTATATATATATATATATATATATATATATATATATATATATATATATATATATATATATGCTGCCAGTGGAAGAAAGCGGATTTAAATCCAGTTATTTTCCTAATCTAAATCCCAATCTAAATCCATCCAACCTTCCCTTAATCGAATTTCACATCCGAATCTCTTTCGAATCCAGATTGGAATCCGCATTTCAAAACTTTTACAGTGTGTGTGTGTGTGTGTGTGTGTGTGTTTGTGGATGTGGGTGTATGTGTGGGTGTGTGTGAAGCCAAAGACACCAATGCATAGGGAACAATGATTTGTTCCGCCAACCACATCCATGGTTAACTACTGTATATGCCAACCAACCCAAAGTAACCAAGTAACCATAAATTTAGTTGCTGGAACAAATTATTTTTCTCTGTTCGATATAACAGTGAGTCGATTCAACACTGACAACAGTGCATGCCCAGGGGGGTTTCGTGGTTGCCCGGAAACACCCTCTAAGATCCTAAATTAATTAATTATTAATAATTAATTAATTATTATTATTATTATTATTATTATTATTATTATTATCCAGGTTGCCTGCTTCAGGCAAAATTTTATCGGTAGAGCAAGCCCCTATAACTACACAAATAAGTGTTTTCGAAAGCCATGGATGTCACGAACGTTCATTTATGGAAATACCCACCTTCTAAAATCCTGGGCACGCCCCTGGGTCACAACTTTGATGCGAATTTAACAGTGACTGGAAGAAAATTAATCGCCCGTGTCAGATTGATTATGATAAAATGAAATCAACATTGAAACAATATCCACGAAACAATTTTAAACCAACATTGAAACCAAATGTGAAATACTAAACTTACAGTGAGATGTTAAAATTTCTTCAGTGTTGATTCTTAAAGTCAGTGTTCACTTTGAGATAACATTAACCAATTATTCATCAATTTCTAATCAAGATTAACAACGTCAACTGAAATAACAGTAAAATTAGTAATATTTAAAATAATCGAACAATTCTGATATTTAACCCTGAAAAACTAAATATTGGTTTAACATATATATATATATATATATATATATATATATATATATATATATATATATATATATATATATATGATCATTTGCTACACTGTTATACTGAATGTAAACAGGGTAATAATAATAATGATGATAATTAGCGACTCGTATATCCTTTTCCAGCCGATGAATTACAACTGAATATTGAAAGGAAGAACTTTTGTGGCTCGCCAACTTGTCGTTGCGGGCCTTGTTTGTTCTGCTCATCAAAAGAGATGTTTACCGATGCCCAAAAACGTATTATTGTCATCATTATGCGACGATTTGTCGGTTTGCTTAGTTTGTGTCATTGAACTCGAAGAAGGATCATTTGGATGGGATTTCAGAGTGGATCACGTTCTGGAAGAGAATTTTATGCGGATGATATTTTGAGAAATGTGTGGAGAGATTTTGTTTTAATATAATATCAGTTTGAGATAATTAAAATTTAAAGGGTCTCTCTCTCTCTCTCTCTCTCTCTCTCTCTCTCTCTCTGTATATATATATATATATATATATTTTTTTTAAGTTCGGGAAGAACCGATTCGCCTCTATTTAAAAGGGCATATCTCAGCGGAAAACAAAGAAAAAGTGAGAGGAAAGACAGAGGAAAAAGAAAGGGTGGAGGGGACAGTCGAAGTGGAAAAAGACAAGGATGACAAGGACTGCAGGGTCGAGCCCCATCATCCTTGGGTGCTAGGGCCGGGAGGGCGCACGTGAAACCTCCAGGAACAAGCACGTACAAACGAGCAGAAGAGCACTCAAGAGCACGAGCTTAGAACCCCCTGCGGGGATATATATATATATATATATATATATATATATATATATGTATGTATATATTGGCATGAATTTCACACTTAAACACGTGAAATGAATGAATGATGCAAACCCACGAGAAAAAAATGATTCTAAGTACTTACGTGTAATCAGCAGTAGACCTCGTCAGGGAATTCCCTGACGAGGTGTACTACTGAATACATGAAAGGACTTGGAATCATTTTTTGTTGTCCTTGTGGATTTGTATTTTATACACACACACACATATATATATATATATATATATATATACACTGTGTGTGTGTGTGTGTGTGTGTGTGTGTGTGATTAATTACTATAAAGCTCCTGTTACAAAGTTAAGGACTTAGGAAGTTTTTTTATAAAAATGAACATTCACTGTTTTTATAATAAATCCTATATTTTCCTGTCTATTCATTTTCCGCACGACCTCTTTACCACCTAATTTTCCTCATTTTGCTCAGAGCCAATAAGAGGAGAATATGAACTTTACTGGTTCATTCTCTCGTATTCATGGGCATAAAATATAATTTAATGTCATTCTGTTTATTCATTCAAATCTTCTTAATTACGAGTGGGTGAAAAGATAACGTTAACGCCATTTTCTAATGATTTTTGGGTAACTCTTGGAATTATTAGTAATTTTTAATTAAAAATTGTTTGCTTTCATGCTCTTTGTAAAGGGACAAAAAATCGTAATACGCACCCACACCACACACACACACACACACACACACACACACAAATTGACAGAGTAACCAGTAATACTTAAGTATTTACTCGACCTCCAGCGAGACAAAAAAAAAAAAGGACGACAAATTTAAATAAATAAATTTTTCCTTCATTCTATTTTTGTCATCCTTCTAACTTTGATCTATTGTCATGCAAAAAACGGAATTGGGGTGTAGGGGGGGGACACTCAATAAAATTGAAATGAGTTTCTTTGCGCATTTTTTTCTGCACGGGAAAGGTTGGGAGTAAAACACACACACACACACACACACACACACACACATATATATATATATATATATATATATATATATATATATAATATAATGGAACGTTGTAATGTTTTACCCTCGAATTCTTACGTTTTCTTACATAATTCTTACATAATTCTTACATTTTCTTATAGAATTCTTACATATTCTTACATTTTCTTACAGAATTCTTACATATTCTTACATTTTCTTATAGAATTCTTACATATTCTTACAGAATTCTTACATATTCTGACAGAGTAAATATCATTAATACAAATGAAATAATTAATTACGAATCCCGACTTATAACTAGAATTGTTCTACAATTTTAAACGAAATTACCACTGCTGTAAGATCAAGAATTAATCCCCCAAAAATTTGATGGAAAAGTTGACTTACAGTGGCGGTCATAAGCAGTGGCGTATCAAGGGAGGGGCGAGAGGGGCGACCGCCCCGAGCGGCACTTCCCGAGGGGCGGCAAATTACTGTCAGGCGGGCGCAGTATGCAAAATTTTGGGTTTTTATGTTTTAAAATGCAACCCTCCAAAAAATTATATCTCATCATTGTCGCGCGTTATTTGTGTACAAAATATCCATGGTTTTGATGAAAAATCATCATTAAATGCTATATATGCCACCTCAATGCCACTATTTCCACAAATAGTTGCGTTAAAGCTCTGTTGACCTCCATCATGTCATATATATTCATTGTGTACTTATTTTTCTGGGATCCAGTGCTGAAAGAAATCAATGATGCTCAGCTGTATTTTCAAAGAAAGGGACTTGCTTTGGACCAGTGTGCATTAAAAATGAACTCTTTATCCGTGTTTTTAACTAATGAACGAGAGACAGTAGTATCAAACGCTGCAGATGCCGCCGAAGAGTTCTGTAATGAAATGGATATCAGTATAGACCGCAGAGTCAGGAGACGGAGAAGAATGCCTGGAGAGCAAGCTCGTGATGCTGGATTGACCGTGCAAGAGGATGTACGCAGATAATTTTTTGAAATCATGGATCGTTTATTAGCAGAAATTGAAAAACGCACAGTTTGTCTTAAAAACATGAATGATCGCTTTGAATTTCTGTCTCCTTCGTACCTTTTGAATCAGTCCAAAGATGAAGAAATTAATACCAAGGTCAATAATTTTTCTTCCATCTACAATGACATTAATCCAGGAAGTCTACTGGAAGAAATAAAGCGTTTGCTCAGACATTTGCTCAGTTTCGAAAGCATAAGCGTCGACGATGATCCAAAGAACTGGGATATGTTAAAACTACTTCAGTGGATCGTTAAATGGGATCTAGTGGAATCTTTGCCTCATATAACAATTGCCCTCCGGATCTGTCTAACTACATGCATGTCCGTGGCAAGTTGCGAACGAAGTTTCTCGAAACTGAAACTTATAAAAACTTACCTCAGGTCAACTATAAGTCAATCTAGACTGAGCAATTTGGCGATTATTTCAATTGAACGCGAAGTTGCAGAGACACTGGACATAGAAAAAATCATTCATGAATTTTGTTATGAAAGTCCGAAAATTTAACTAGGCATTATACATTATATAGTTATTGTTAAAATTATGTAGTGTATTATGTACGGTACATTATGTAGTATTGTTAAAATTGAAGTTGCTTTATTTAAGTTTTTTCCCAATAAAAGTTTTGTTTAGAAGTGTATTTTTGTAAAGGAATTGTTTTTAAAATTGAAAATTGTTGCGGGGGGGGGGGGGGGGGGCGGCGTTGGCATTTTCGCCCCGAGCGGCAAAAAGTATTGGTACGCCTCTGGTCATAAGTATTCGTACAGAGAAATATTTCAGTTATATTCGTCCTTAACTTTTGTACCATGCATGAGATAGTTATGGAAAGTTTATTGTTCGTTTGGGAAACTTTAACAAATAAAGAATTAGTTTAACTCCAACATATAATATAAAGCATTAAATAATTTAAGGGAAATTAAAAAAGTTAAAATGCAAAAGTTTTCGTACGTTTACTTACAAAATTATTTGTACGGTGTCCACCTTTTGCTTGAATGACTTTAGTGATTCGTTTTGGGTGTATTTGTACAAGGTTTGAACACCTCTCATTAGAAATTTTAGTTCATTCTTCTAAGGGAAAGTGTTGCACTTCACCCAGATTCGAAGGGTTTCTCTTGCGGACAGCTATTTTCAAATCAAACCACAAATTCTTGATTAAATTGAGATCTGGGCTTTGACTGGGCCACTCGAAAAGCTTGAAATTCTTTTGTTGAAACCATTTCATGGTGCTCTTACTTTTTATGTTTTGGGTCATTATCTTGTTGCAGTACTCATTTGCGACCCATTCGAAACTCCCACTGAGGATGATACATTTTCTTCTCAAATTTCCTGATATTTCTTTGAATTCAAGATTCCATTGATGACAACAAGCTTTCCTGGACCAGAAGCACTAAAGCATCCCCAAAGAAGCAAACTACCTTCACCTTTCTTAACCGTCGGAAGGATGTTTTTTCCTGGACTGCAGTATTTGATTTTCGCTAAACATTCCGTTGCTCGTTGTTCCCGAATAATTCAAATTTGGTCTCGTCTGTCCCCAGAACTTTCTTCCAGAATGCAAATCCATTATTTTGATGATCCTTGGGGTACCTTGAACGAGTTTCTTTGTGCGCTTTTCGTAGTAGAGGTTTTCTCCGTGCAACTTTTCCATACAGACCATCCTTTCTCAATGTACAACGTACAGTAGACGGATGGACATCGATCTTAGTTTTAATATTTAGCAAATATCACCTGCAGTCACTCGTGAATTCGCAGCATCCTACTTTCATTCCGTCTAGCTGCACGTTCTGAAATCTTGCAAGGTCGTCCACACCTTCGTAGAGTTTTAATTGTTCCAAAACCTTTCCGTTTCTTTATAATTGCAGCAACCGTCGTATATGGAATTTGAAATTCTTCTCCTATCTTCCTATAACTTTTCCAGTCTCGTGTGCAGCAATTACCGATTGCTGGGATTCCAAAAATGGGGGTTTATTAATAAATAGAAAATAGTAAAATGTATAATACTTAATTGGAAAACATAAGTTAGATTCAATAGCTAGATTATAAAGTTAGGAAATAGACCTTAGCTGAATTTACAGGAGCAAGTGATTTTTGGAACAAAGTCAGAAGAACAGATTTCGTCGCATTCATACTTGTAATCGTGTTCAATCAATCAGGTACAAGTATGGCCGTCACGTGATGCCCACCTCCCGTTTCGTCCAAGCGTATATTAATACGATATAACTGTCGAAGAACACTAGATCTATATAATTAAGTAATTTAATTATCTGAAATAGGCCAAATAAGTTAGTAACTAATATAAAACAGGTACAAAATTATTAAAACTATTAAAATAATATATTAATGACTGTTTCTTACGTTTGTAGAACAGCTGCATAGATGAACCATTTATTTTTCAGCATGACCTGGCTCCAGCTCATGCGGCTCGTGCAACATCTGCGTGGTTTGATGCTCATGAAATCGAAGTATTACCATGACTAGCTTATTCTCTTGATCTTAATCCGATAGAAAATCTTTGGAATATTGCTGAGCCGAAGGTCCAAAAGCGTAAACCAGAAACACTTAGTGAATTGAAGAGGTGTTTGATGACAATCTCGCAATCGATAACTACAGAAGAATGCAAGAGGCTTGTCGACTCGATGCCACGTCGATTGATGGCCGTAATCAGGACTAAATGTGGACCAACTAAATACTAAGATGCGAGTTAAAAAGTCTTTAATAGAGGTTTAATATATTGGCAGTACTCAATAAACATAATTAATTTATTCTATTTTTTGCAACACCTTCTGGTCCTTCTGGCCAGTGTGACGGTAACACGTGTTTCGATCGAAGTCCGAATAAAAGTGGTATTATAGTAAAAATCCCGCAGTTAATAAATTTTAAGCAGTGCCAGTATCTGAGTGAATTTCTAGTGCACACAGTGATAAGTCTTTTTAAGTGATGAAATTACGGCGTATGTGAAAAAAAGTTAATAAAACAAAGCGAATCAATCTATGAAGCGTTTTTTCGAGTGTTCTATTTGGAGGAAATTAGCTGCCCATCTGCTGGCTGAAACAATTCCTACGACTATCCCCCAGCTATCCCCAGCGGCCACACTCTCGGGCACCAATCAGTGAGACTATACAACGTGCTACATCCCCCCATCACCCGAGTAACGGAGAAAACTTTCCCTCACTCAATTTGAGTCAAAATCCTTCCCGCTATCCTTTTGAATCAGATTTTGCTCACCAATTTTTACCTTCTGAAAGTAACGTGGAAATGGTTAATAATTTCTACAACTGCGGTTTCTGCAACAATGCAACAGATGTGATCTCTGCCAACTCCTTTTCGACTTCAACTGCAGGAAATGGAAAGACGAAGAAATCTCTATCATAACAGGTGTCAAGCAACTGAATGGAGTGAAGTACTTTTGCAAAAACATGGCCGAAAATGTATGACCGAAATAAACTCATTTATGGTCTATAAAACAGAAAGAGACTATGAAGAAAAACTAAAAACTAAAACTAAAGACTAAAAAACTAAAAACTAAATGACGAGCAGAGAAAAACAGAAGAGGAGACGAATAAAAGTGAAGCAGAAATAGAAAGAATACCGACACACAAAGAGGTTGAGAGTATGAATTTAACAGACTCAAAAATTAACATAAAAAGTTCAAACAAAGGACACAAGCATAAATAGCAAAAAACAAGCCGGTAATCACGAAAATAGACTGAAGTTATCTCCAAATAAGGAACTGAAACAACCACAAAAACAAAGGCCTCGAGTAAAAATGGGGAAGAAACTGCATGCAGATATTATGTAAAAGGTAAATGCAGATGTAAGGGAGAACAGTGTATATATATGAACACCCGAGTATGTGCAAATTCTACTATAATAATGGTCACTGTAAATTTGGTGACAGCTGCAAATTCTACCACCCCGCCACTTGCAAAAATTACGCAAGACATGGGAACTGCAGATAAGAAAAAGATGCTACTACCATCACCTCCCAATAAACTCAAAGGACAATATGGAAAACGAGAAGAAACCTATGCACATAAATCGAGAACTAAATTTTTTCAATATCGCTGACATAATACGGCTGCTAAGCCTCATACAGCACATGCAGTCGACACAGGTGGGAACCCTCGAGCCGAACCGCTTCCTGGCAAGAAGGTACCAGAACAGGTAAGCGGAAATAGATCCTTCTCGGACGACCAGAGGGGTAGAAAACACGCGATACTGAAGGATAATGAATTTGAAATGCACAAGGGACAATGCAAAACTAAGAACGTAAATATTGTCCCGGGTAATATTCAAGGGCTAAAACCTAACCACTGGCTAAACAAAGTTTCATACCTGAAAGGATTTATGGATGAAAGAAGGGCTGACTGACATCGCATGCCTCACAGAAACACATCTTAAAGATTAACAAGGAGACTGTGAAAACTGCGAATATTGCATACATAAGAAAGAAATACATATCGATGGTTACAACTTACTAGGAGCTGATAGAACAACGAGACACGAAGGTGGTTGTGCTATATACGTACATGAGAGTCATATGGCAGAAACGATAATAAGTAAATCAAACAGTTTCGTGGAACTTTTAGCAGTAAAAAAAAAAAAAAAAAAAACGTGGCATTTATAGTCATCTACAGACCTCCAAATACACCAACTTAAATAATTCTCTGATGCCATTGCTGATATCAGAAACCTAATAAAGTCCTTAAACTCCCCATCCCCCAATATAATACTCTGCGGAGATTTTAATTTCCCATTTATAAAATACAAAAAAGTGGGATATACACCAGGACAAGGGGGTCACAAGAGAAGACCAGGAACAAGCAAAAATGTTGATGGTTCTAACAAAAGAATGTATGTTAACACAAGAAACAACAGAAAACACCAGAAAAAAAATAACTGCCTGGATCCTGGTATTTACGAACCACACCGTAGACACTATTAACTTTACACTATTTAATAAGGTTTTTGTTATATTTTAATCTTTTTTTTTTAAATTGGCACACAGGCGTTTTTTTTTATCATAATGACGTCACAGATATTTGATATTCCTCATAAACGTGTATAACTTAAAGGTATTATCGAGATCATGAGCGCATTTGAGAGAATATTCTATTTTTTTGGTCTGGAGTTGTCTATATATATATATATATATATATATATATAAATATATATATATATATATATATATGATACACACCCAGAAGATAAAATGGAAACCGATTCCAAGGTCTTTTGTGTATTCAACAGTACACCTCGTCAGGGAATACACGAAATGCCTTGGAATCGATTTTCATTTTGGGGTATCATTTATAAACCTCACGGGTTTACTGTAATTGTGAAAATCATCCCATGATATATATATATATATATATATATATATACACACAGAGTATATATATATATATATAACGTAAAGAACGACGCTTGTATAGGAGAATATACCGCGCAAGATGAAGAGAGAGAACGAAACAAATGAAAAAATGAGGTAACCACCCGGAATCGAACCCGGGATCTTCCGATTGCCGGTCAGATATGATAACCATTACACCATGGGCCTCACTCGAACAAATGCCGTAATTCTCCTACATACGCGCAGAAACCAATGCCCCAAGGGGGCACCTCCCGCATGCCGTACATTATATACCTACATTTTAACTGCAAACACGCAGTATAATTAACGTAAAGAACGACGCTTGTATAGGAGAATATACCGCGCAAGATGAGGAGAGAGAACGAAACAAATGAAAAAATGAGGTAACCACCCGGGAATCGAACCCGGGATCTTCCGATTGCCGGTCAGATATGATAACCATTACACCATGGGCCTCACTCGAACAAATGCCGTAATTCTCCTACATACGCGCAGAAACCAATGCCCCAAGGGGGCACCTCCGCATGCCGTACATTATATACCTACATTTTAACTGCAAACACGCAGTTTCGTTCTCTCTCCTCATCTTGCGCGGGTTATTCTCCTATACAAGCGTCGTTCTTTACGTTAATTATACTGCGAGTTTGCAGTTAAAATATATATATATATATATATATATATATATATAATGTTATATAATGTTATAATGTTTCAGACCAACAAAGACCCTAGGATCCACTCATGGCTGGTCTACCTAACTGTGTTCGTAATCGTGTATTGTGTATGAACAAAGAGATAGTTCAGAATCCCAGTCTGCTGCCAAACGTATGATAATTAACATATTGTTGTACTGAACAGGTTGCACTGCCAAAGCATTATCTTTACTTTAAATTTTATTAATATACTATTAATAGTGAATATTAATGCATTTATAAACATTTATATAACAGAAAAAACTCAGGGGGCTTCAATTCCCAAAATCCCCTTTTATATATATATATATATATATATATATATATATATATATATATATATATATATATATATATATAAAAGGGGATTTTGGGAATTGAAGCCCCCTGAGTTTTTTCTGTTATATAAATGTTTATAAATGCATTAATATTCACTATTAATAGTATATTAATAAAATTTAAAGTAAAGATAATGCTTTGGCAGTGCAACCTGTTCAGTACAACAATATGTTAATTATCATACGTTTGGCAGCAGACTGGGATTCTGAACTATCTCTTTGTTCAAAAATTTCTATGGGACGCAAAATCATTATTCAAATGAGACGAAAAATGACTCTATATATATATATATATATATATATATATCAGGCAACCAGAATTTTTCAGCTTTATGGATGGGCAATAATTTCTTCAACACATCTTGTATTACAACCATTTTTTACGAGTTCAGTTCACATTTTCCTTTTTTAATCGAGTGAAACAAAACGCACATGCGCGCACGCGCACACACACACACACACATATATATAAAATACACATTGGGCTCCTAAATTGTGAAACGTAACTAACCTCTGCCGTCGTATATTTTCGGAACTAAAAGGCTCCATTCCTGATCATAATAATTCGCAGTGAACGGCCCAACTTTTGAAGATTCTAAAAGCCGGGTTTTAAATACCATTGGGAAAATATTTTTATACTCGAAAGCTTTTACGTATGTTCACGAACGATCATTAAAACGAATGTTTTAGCGCCCCCATAAAACACTCAATAGAAAACGGGAGCAAATATATATATATATATAGCTATAAATTGGTTGATGAATGAATAGGCACTCTGGGGTCTGGGTAGCGTAGTGGATAAGACGCTAGGTTACTGATTGGGAGGTCGTGAGATCGAGTCCATGCAGTGATGGGTCTTGGTTCGGATTCCACATTAAGCTTAGGTCTGAGGTGAGGTAACAATCGTGATCTTCGTCAGAATGAACAATTCGTGCGGAAGCAAAATTAAGGTTTATTTAATTAAGGTTTATATGGCAGACCCCGTAGCTCAGTGGGTAACACTGCTTCTCAATAAACTAAATGAAGACACTGAAGTCGGGGGTTCGAATCCAGTTGATGTTGGTAATAGTAATAATAGAAAAGTTAGATCAATGAGGCGCATTAGTTGGTTTACGCTCTGGTCCATTTTCTGGCCCTTCTCACTCATTATTATTACTCTTGGAACATGGAACAAAAGTTACATGGCCTTTATTATATTCTTTAAAAAATGGAATCCATTTCCATTGAGTATTCACACTGAATTCGCTGACTTTAACGGGATCCTTAAGTCACATTCATTCATTATTTACTTTTCAGGAAACTTTCATATTGAAAGAATCACCTTTTTTGGTTGATAAATCTAAACTCCATTTGTTTGGACCTATTTTGTACTCTATAGAGAAAATTTGATTATCTTTTACCAACACGTTTTTTGGTACTGGTCCGCAATTTTTTTCTCGTACCTTCGATCGAAAATGGACTTGGGAATTCTTCGCAAAACCACCAAGAATGAGGAGCATTTTTTTCTAAAAGCATTCAACGGAATTCCGCGAAGACGAAGCAACTTTTGGAACACGAATTTCGTGAAAAATGCATATAGGTTAGTTTAAGTTGGTCTTTTATTTTGTCATTGTTCTGTCTAAAGGTGAACCCCACATCGTGGGGAAATGGACTTTCTGACTTTCTGACTTTTACAGTATTTAATTAATTCATAAAAACTAAACTATTAATTTGAAATGCGAAATTCCACGATAAGATTGTTAATATAAACTCAAATACTCTCCGCCGATAAATAAATAAATAAATAAATATATATATATATATATATATATATATATATATATATATATATACCTTATGAACCTTATGTTGTTTCGTGCGTTGCTCTCTTCACACGGAGGTCAAGCTGGTGGTCCCGCTTCTAGGTCTGGCCTAGTGGAGGAGCGAGTTGCTTTCTTGCGCTCTCCACCGTACATAGCCAGGCACGCCCGGCTCATCTGGTATTGTCCTGAGCCAGGCATCCAGTCTTTTCTTGAAGATTTCAACTTTGACCCCCGTTACGTTTCTGAGGTCCTTAGGAAGCTGGTTGAAAAGTCTTGGCCCCCCTGACACCCCAAGCTATTTTCCTTCAGGGTTGAGGAGGTCCCTTATCGGGCCTTTAATTTGGGAACACTACACATTCTGCCTTTCCTATTTTCCAGTGCTGTTTGAATGGTAATTGGGTTTAGTTTTAGGTTTGGTACCAGTTTTTCGATCATTTTCCATATGTAGATTATGATGTACCTCTCTCTTCTTCTTTCCAGTGAGTACAAATTTAGTTTACGTAGTCTTTCCCAGTAGTTGAGTTCTTTGCAGGCATCAATCTTGGCTGTGAAGTGCTTTGCGTTTCTTCTAGTTTATTAGTTTCTTCCTTTTTATATGGGGACGTCAAAACTGAGCAGTATTCAAGTTTTGGTATAATCAGTGTTTTTAGCAGGGGAATCATTACTGTCCTGTCTCTTCTCTTGAACGTTCTTAGTACCTGTCCGGCGACTCTTTTTGCTTTATTTATCGCTATCTGATTTTGTGTTTCGAATTTCGCATCATCTGTCATTATTATCCCGAGATCGATCGCTTTCGTGCTTCTCTGAATTTCCTGTCTATCTGGAGCATAATATGCAGTCTGTTTAAGTTCTTCTTTTCTACCATATCTCAAGAGCTGAAATTTCTCGGCGTTGAATGACAAGTTGTTGTCTTCTGACCATTTGTATATTTTGTTCGTGTCCCTCTGCAAGACCTCCACGTCATGTACATCGCTGATTTTTCTGCTGATCTTTGTATCGTCTGCAAAGGATGTTACTATACTGTTGCTGTTTACTCCGCTGTCTATGTCTGTTGCATGATAATGAACAGAAGTGGGGCCAGTACTGTCCCTTCTGGTACTGAGCTGCGTACTTCCGATTCTGATGATGATATACCTTGAATTTTGACGACCTGCAGACGATCTCTAAGGAAGTTGTAGATCCATTTTCCCACTTTGCCTGTTATTCCCATATATTTAATTTTATGTGCTATTATACCATGGTCACATTTATCGAAAGCTTTAGCAAAATCTGTGTATATAACATCGTAGTTGTCATTGCCTTCCAATGCATCTAGGATATTGTTGTAGTGTTCTATTAGTTGTAATAGGCATGATCTACCTGATCGGAATCCATGCTGATTTTCGTTGAATCTTTCCCGTGTCTCCAGGAAATCATAAATTTTCTCTCCAACTATTCTTTCAAATACTTTGGTGAGGTGGGACGTCAAGGACACTGGTCTATAGTTCTTTGCTTGAGATCTGTCCCCTCCTTTATATATAGGGACAATGTTTACTCTTTTCAAGATGCTCGATATTTCCCCAGTGTCTAGGGATCTTCTCCATATCCAGTATAAAGGTGTAGCTATTTCATTTTTACAGTTTTTAATCAATAATACAACAATAATGTTGTTCCTCTTGTCATTTAAACTTTTTCCTTTGTTCGTTGAGTCCGTCGGGAGATGTTGATAGTAGCATTTTTTCCCGAATTTGCGGGTTCCATATTTTGCGTAAGTCCTGCAAATGTCCGGGTGGTAGAATTTACATCCGTCTCCAAATTTACAATGACCATTATTATAGAAGAAATTGCATATTGGGGGATGTTCATATATACACATTGTCCTCTTTTAAATCTGCAATTATCTTTTATATAATACCTGCATATAATTCCTTCCCCATATTTACTCTTGGCTTTTGTTTTTTCTCCTTAATGGGGGACAGTTTTACTTCGTTTTCTTGACTGCCCTCCTGTCTTGTCCTATTTGTGCTATTTGTGCTAGTTGTGTTTGTGTCCTTCGTTGCCCTTATGCTGTGTGTTGTCTTTACACTCTTTGTCGCCTGTGTTTTCGGCCTCGTTTTGTGACGGTATTTGATTTTTTTCTATTTTTGCCTTTCTCCGTTTCTTCCGTTTTCCACTGTTCTTTGTTCCCACTTTCCTCTTTCATTCTCTTCTCGTAGTCTCTTTCTGCTTTAAATATTGTAAAAGAGTTTAATTCGGTCAAGCAGTTTTCGCAGAAACATTTTAGCCCATTAAACTGCTTCGCGTTCGTTATAAGGGAGAGTTTTTCATCCCCCCCCCATTCTAGGCATTTAAAATCATAAAGTAGCTGACAGAAATCACACCTCATCGCCCCTTTCTCATCCGTTGCATCCTTACAGATACCACAGAGTTGCAGATATGCATTAATTTCCATGTTGGTGATGTAAATATAATATGTAAATATAATATAATGCAATATAATGTAATGTAAACTATCCAATACCTTTGATATCTTTTTTGATATCTTCCTTTGATATCTTCCTTTGATATCTTTAATATCTTCCTAATTATAAACTTAGAGAGTTTGAGCTGAAGAAAATATAGTCACATTTACTTATAATATGATTACTAACATAGTTAATATAATATACGTTATGTTACTTTATGTGAGTTTGAACGACGGTTCAAGATGGACCTACTGCCAACCCCTCTGCAGCATGCCGCCTCATTTGCGGGTTTGGTGAAGGAGGGAAATGCTATCTGATCTCCTCCTGCCCTCGTAGCCAGCCACGCATGGCTGGTCAGGGGACTCTGCACAGGAATATGTCCAGCTGTTTCTTGAAGTTATTCAGGTCGGTGTGCTGGAGGTTCCTCACGCCTTTTGTTAGGGCATTAAAAAGCTTTGGGTCTCTTATTCTGAGGGTATTTTCCATCCTCGTTTTCGTGGCCCTCTGTCCCACCGCAGCTGGGACAATACAAAATATATTTATTATTATACTCCCCAAATTATTTTCACTTAAAATAACACCAACGAAATATCATTAAAATAATTATTTACGGTGTATTTTAATAACTAAGTTTAATAACAAAGAAAATGTAACTTTGTTCTGCAGAAATGAGTTACAAATATGACGAGATTAAAATAAGAAAAAGTTTATTGTAAACAAACATGCATTTTTGTTATTTTGTAATGAGAATCTTGTTAGTTTGTCTATTGTAACCGAAGAGAATTCTTTGAAATGTATTAATTTGAATTAATTTTGTATAATTTTTGAACTATTATGCTTTCAGTAATAAACAATTTGATAATAATAATTATATTATTAACAAAGCGAATCGCTTGCATGCTTTTTCCTTAGTTTACACTGAAGACTTAAAGTGCTTTTTTACACATTTCAGCCGTTTCATGAAGTGTGTGTGTGTGTGTGTGTGTGTGTGTATGTGTATGTGTGTGTGTGTGTGTGTGTAAAGAGGTATTTCGGTGTGTCAAAAAAACATTTAAGTATTGGCTATCCCATACATTTTTTGCCGACCACACATCATAGAGAGAAGAGTGTTACTCTCTCTCTCTCTCTCTCTCATTCCTTGATGTTGCACCAAAACAAAATATGTTTTGACAAGAATGAGACGTTATAACTGGAAAGTAAATGCCCAACGACGTAATCAGGAGTTCTTCATTTGCTCAAGTTGACTTTAGCATTGCAATTAGGAACAATGTATGAATGTATCATACGTTACGCTTATAAAAGATCTACCATTTATTATAGTGTAATAGTAATAATAATAATAATAATAATAATAATAATAATTATTATTATTTAATGTAAATAGTTTGTTCTATTTATTTATAATTAAAATCTTAGATTTTATTGCACACATATAAAAACTTAAGGTTTTCTGATATATATATATATATAAGATGATGTAGTGGTTAGTGTCGCTGACTACGAATCCATCGGCCCCGGGATCGAGACCCGGTGACGGCAGGCGGTGCGCAAGAAAACTCAGCTGTTAATCCTTCCACACAATAAAAAAATATTGGTTGGTAGATAAATGGATACCCTGGGTAGCCTAGTGGTTAAGACGCTGAGCTGCTGGTGGGGCGTAGTTCGGATTCCACGTTAAACTGTAGGTCTAAAGTGGAGTGACAAGCTTGACCTTGACCTTGACCTCCGTTTTGCTCTCCCTTGTTAATTTTATGTCAATTTCTCTATTGAAGCCCGTGGGAAATAGGGCCTCTATCTAAGATGAATTAAGAACAGTAAATTCAACTGCATTACCCGATAGGGCTACCGACGAAAGCGAATTCTTTCCGAGCCTTAAGCTTTTTATTCGTGTCACGCGCGAGGCTATAACGTTTTTGAAGGCCTAATTGATTTTCGGTCAAGGCTTAACTTTGTATCTTGAATTATATAACGTAAGTGTAAAGTTAAATTAATCAGTGATCATAAGATTAAAAGTATTGTTACCGTGACCAGGATTCCACAACCGAATATATATATGTCCCCTTTACAGATGGGAGCGAATAATGTGAGTGGAGCACAAGCAGAAAATTTAAAATAAGAAACATCATCGAGGGTTTCCCTGTAAAGGAATTTTTTGTATTAGATTTGGTTGGGAAACAGACGGAGTTGGGAGCCAGATCTCATAACTGCTTGTAAGCGCCCTGAATAAACCCCATTATTTTATAAGTGCCAGTGATTTAAGTATTTAATATTGTAGGTTTAAGTTTAGGTTAAGTTAAGTTCGGGTTTAGGTTGTTAAATTTAGGTTAAGTTTAAGTTAAGTTTGTTAGGGTAAAGATAACTTGTTTATGCAGCCTGATTTACTTTGTATATATTAATATATAGTTTTGTAATCTAATGTTTTACTGTTCCTGGCTGGGACGGCCTCGCGCTGTAAAGGGGACATATATATATTCGGTTGTGGAATCCTGGTCACGGTAACAGTATAAAAAATATTCGTGTTTCATAATAAAACAGTTTGTATTACTGTTAAAAAGTTAAATTCTGAAGTTATTATTATCACAACGATAACAACATTAATTTACTTGGTTGTGGTTCAGTGGAAAAACCTAAAGATAATCCGAACTAAAAATATCATTGGTCACGTTACCATCCTGAGTGTGGGTGTGTAGTCACACACCAGCCCACGGACGAGTCAATGGACGGATTTTCGAAACATATGAACCCCGAACCCTTCAGGGAAATTAGTTCCCTAGCGCGAAACATGTATGTGCTGTCCTCTCAGCTCATTAACTCTTTGCACACGATCGACAAAATTTTGCACTACTCTGGACAGAGTAGCTGTTGAAATCTGAGAAATTCCTTGTTCAGTTGATGCTTTCAATTCTTCTGTTGTGTGTGGATTCTGTTTAAACGCTCTATCTATTAAATAACCCGATAGATAAAAGTCACAGGGGTTTAGGTCTGGTGATGTTGGTGGCCATGATATTCCTTTATCATAAACTGAAAGGGATTAACTTTTCATCCTTGTAACTGAAGATTAGTTCCGTGTGATGTCGAGCGAGTGTCCCAACATTACTCGTGGTCAAGAATTTGTTACAAAATTACAGAAATATTCTCTTATACAATGCAACTGACAATCCTCACGGTCATTACTTGACCCACACAAGTCACATTCGGGAAATGAAACAGGGTGGTAAAAAGATGAATCACTTTACTTAAGTCACAGGTACGAAAACGGTGAAATTATAATATATCACAGGTCGTTTATACGTCAAATGAGAAAAGACAAAATTTCAAGTTATTTTTAATATTTTTTATGTTACTCCGGAAGAACTCTATCGTCAAAACTCAAGGAGTACTCTGGAAGCTGCTTGACTACTCAGTACTCAACTCTACCCTTTGCGCTTAAATTCAAATATAAATTCCGGTATTTACACTGTCACGTTCTCCCTTTCGCGTTTCCACCTATTCTCTCGCTTTGTCCTGCTTTGGACGTTTTATAGTTCATCCCAGAGCGTGGCTTTCCGGTTGTCAAGGCACTTCCAGCAAGAATGTCCTTAATTCTTTGTTTCCCACGATTCTTGAACTTAGAGAATTTTTTATATGCACCATAATAAAGGTTTTCAATAATCCTAACTGTTTTTATATTTTTAAAGTAATTAAAGAAACATTTGTATATTAAGACCAGTGGAAAGATAAAATTACTAGAATTTATGATAATTAATTTCCGGTAATAATTTTTGGCGCAGGGTGTTTACTGGAACGCGACTGAAGGGAAATATAGACACGGTCTGGCGTTATCATTTTCCAAAAGCCCTGTTAGTGAAAAAGCTTTACGTGTTCCAGTTGTCGTGAAGTCGTTTTTATTTTATTATTTGATTTCGTTAATTTTACGTTAGCCGCATTCTTTCCACTGAATTTTACTGATTTTCTGAATTCTACAGTATAGGACAGGCGTGGGCAACCCTTGGCACGCGTGCCAAACGTGGCACGCCAACGACTTTTTTCCGGCACGCGATTCCCCGGGCTCACCTTAAAAAAAATTAAAATAAATAAATATCCAAATTCTTCGCTGAGTTTTATATTTTAACTTAATGTTTTCTGCTAAAAAATGGTAAAGATTAACTTTTGCATCAAAGATTTGACGATTTTGGCACGCTCACTTAAAAAGGTTGCCCACCCCTGGTATAGGAGGTAGAAGAAGGTAACCATTGCCAACCGGTTGAGAACACGGAACCGCATGGCGGTTTGAACGAAGAAAGGAATTTTAAAATAAGAACATTTAACTCTATTTTAACTTGTTTATTTAAATGGGGCGTCGCCTTCCGAAGGCGTCTTATCGCCACCGAGGAAGTTCAGAGAAAACGCGATGTGAAGATAAAAATAAATAAGAAGATTTGTCCGCTATTTTTCCCATAAGGAATTGAAGCTATTACAGCTCCTAATGGATCTATAATATTTTGGTTTCCGTTTGATTTATTGTTCACACTTAATTTAACATCATTATTTACATTTATTGTTTCTAATTCGTTTTTCCCATACTCGTATTTTGAATATTGATTCCGTCTATTCAGGTCCATTTCCTCAGCTTCTCCGTTCTACTATTTATGCCAGCGTTTATTTCTTATTTCTTCAAATGGAACTTCTCTTTTACCATACGTCTTTCCCCTGTATTATCTCGGTCCTTGTTTCACCATTTGCGACTATAACGGTCTATTATTCATTCGAGGCTCATATCTTCTCATTTATTCTTATTATAATTTCTTTCTCTGTCAGATCTATCAAACCCCTCTTCACCATACATTCTATCTGCTCTATATTGATTATGTTCATAATCCCTTTCACCTCGAGCAATATATATATAGGGGCACTTTGTCTACGGTTTTCAAACATTTTTTCACGAGAATAACGGCTCCCGTCTCTTTCATAAAGTCTGTAATATTGTTTACATCTTCTTCCATCACGTTCGTAATCATAATCATATCTTCCACCCCCATTCATTCTCCCTCATCTATTATCACAATCATTATGATATCCATAAAAATCATCTCTTGTAAATGGTCTCTCTCCACTATCTATTTATTCTCATCTTCTATCCACATTCCGTTCTCAAGAACTATTACGAAATCTATCCATTCTTCTAGAGTCTAGACCTCTTTCTCTCATCATCTTCCCATTTGGCACAATTTCTCTTCGTATGCTCTTCCTCATGACAATAAAAACATATCACCTATTTTCCTTCATTCTTTCTTTTATATTATTTGTTTTGTCCTTCGTAATCGCCAAGCATCCCACTGTATTCGTTACCTCAAAATCAATTGTATTATTTATATCATACTGAAAATCTAATGACTTATCAAATTTCATATCACCTTTTAGGCGCTTCTTTTTCCTTACTAGGCTTTCGGTAAAAGATCCATATTCCTTCCACAGACTAGCAGGAATGCTTCTTAGACCTATTTTATGTAATATAAAAAGTATATCCAAATTAGCCAAAATGTGTGAAGAGTTAGCTTTGATCTGTTTTAGTCCCCTTCTTACTCTATACACCAAAGGAACAAATGATTCCCCCGGAAGCTTTTTTAGTCCCCTCGTTACTCCATACACCAAAGGAACAAATGATTCCCCGGAAGCTTTTTTATTCCCCTTCTTACTCTATACACCAAAGGAACAAATGATTCTCCTGGAAGTTTTCTCTTAATTAGAGTCTAATTCAACTAATCGCTGAGCAATATCATTATCAGTCGTGAGTGCATATAAGTCAGAAATGACTATCTTAAATTCAGGCCAGGTTTTATTACTCTTTTCCACATCATTGAAAATTTCTCTAGCAGGATTTACAGAATTCTTTATCACTAACCGACTACGGAATTCATCTGAACGATCTTCTTCTGAAGCGATGGGACGCTCTATTTCAGATAGAAAACTATTCAATGGTGCGTACCAGAGGTTCTTAACCTCTGGGTCACGACCCAAACTTGGGTCATTAAATTGTCATTTATCATTTATTTATGTTATCCCTAATTATTTTACCATTAGTATTTATTTTATTATCTATTACAAGTGAACTGTTTGAAGGCATTGGTCGCCGAGCTAGCCCCGAGACCAGAATTTGGATCGCAGCCTAAAAAGGTTAAGAACCCCTGGTGTATACGAAACACCCTGACATTCTTTATTTTTTAAGGCATTCGTATAATCCTCTAAATTCCTCACAAATTTAGAACAATCTTCTGCCAATGCTTCGAGTTTTTTCACATCTAATCCTGTATCTGGCATTATGGTTTTAGGCAATTCAGATTTACTTGTTTAAACAGGAGATGTAGATACAGACCAATATTCGGTTGGATCTTTAACATCAGCTAATAGTTTTGGAGAAAACAGTAAGGGAAATAAGCCCGTTCCTTGGGAGACGTCAGGGGTTAGAGGTAAACTAGATCTACTATTTAATTTACTAGGGATCAAAAAATGAAAATCTTTTTACTAAAACCCTTTTACTTGGTGAACTCAGTACTAACGGAAAAGAGGCAGACTCAAAAACCTCAGACTCTATTTCGTTCTTTAGACCAGTACTTCTCACCCTTTTTCATTTAACGGCACATCTTCTAGTTCAACTTTCGCTCACACCGAACCGAATTTTGCAAAGTCGTTGTATAGCTTAGACAATAGTAGCTTGAAATTAGTAAAATACAATGCTGTAGCTCATTTTCCGTCTAATTGCGAAGTGCCGCGGCACATTAGGGACTTTGTCACGGCACACCGGTTGCGTTTAGACTACTGCTACTCAGAGATGGGCACGATCTTGATCTTCAAGATCAGATCGTGATCTTGAAGATCAAGATCGTGATCTGATCTTGATCTTGAAGATCACTTTTATTATGGTGATCTTGATCTTGATCTTGATCTAAGATCACTTTATTTCTTGTGATCTTGATCTTGAAGATCACTTTAGACTTCAAGATCACTTTTAATTTCAGATTCTTAAATATGCCGCTATGCGAATGTCATTTGTTTTTTGTCCAAGCGACATCTGGTGGCAACTTTGTTCAACACCGACTGTTTATGTTTTCTGTTAGTTGGGTGATTTGCGTCATGCGTGGGCTCATGGAACTTGCAAAGCTGGGCACTTGCGGTTTTTTTTGCGGTACTGCGGTACTGCGGTACTACCGCACTACCAAACCGGTACCGCATAACGCAGTACCGCAAAAAATGCGGTAGCGGTACTGCTGTACTTTCAGCGATCCTTTGCGGTACTGCGTTATGCGGTACCGGTTTGGTAGTGCGGTAGTACCGCAGTACCGCAAAAAAACCCGCAAGTGCCCAGCTTTGCATGGAAGGTGTAGTTGCTGTGGAATTTAGGCTCGTAAAAAGTGTAATTTACTGTGCAATTATGTTAAAAGTGTTCTATTAATATATTATTATATATAGGCATAAAATATAGCCTATAGGTCCGTATTCATAATAAATTAATTCTAAACATATTTTATTTACAGATTGAATTTTTTAATAATGAGTGCAATTTTACAACTTCAACAGGCTCCCAAGGGAACCAAATATTCTAGGTTGTCACCAGAACAGTATTCAATATATTTAGATAACAATGTTGGTAATAAGGATCAATCTGTGCTATTGAACGGAAAAATTTTTCAAATTGTCGAAAAAACTGGAAACAGTATCAAAGTTATTTGTAGGCAGTGTACAAAGAAAACTACAATTCTGTCTGCTGGCCTCGACTCAACAAGCAATCTTCTGAGGCACCTCAGGGTTAGTACTATTAGTAACTAAGTAGTAAGTAGCAACATTAACATAATGGTTCAAGTCATATTTTAAGTGACTGGTGCCATACAAGACTAATGCTACATTTACATAGACGTCCATTTGAATATATTGTGCACTTCAGATATTAATAGATTATGGACTAGTAACTACATTAAAACTGCGATATCCAACTATATAAAAACGCCAGGTGTATCTGTCTTTCTCTCTGTCTGATCCATGTCTGTAATTTCTCCTATTTAGTTACTGAAGGACGAAATTCGGCTTTCAATTTAACATAGGATAAAAATGCACTGATCATGGTGAAAATAATTTTAGTTAAAGATAACAAAATTTTAGAATCTTGTTAAGTATTAATTTCAACTAGAAGTTTGATACTCTGATAAATATTATACAGGGTGTTCAAGAAGTCTCTCCGCATGATAATAATTTTCTTGTGCAGAAATACATTCGGATCTTTTGGTGAATATGAATCGGAGAAGAAATCTCGCAAGCGTCCAGCTAAAGAAGAAGATGCCAGCGGCAGCAATGCTGGCCCTGCCAAAATTGCCAAGCAGTCAACACTAAGCATGTTCCACATTTCCAAGCAAAAACCAGGACCACCAATATGCAAGGATATCCTTGAAAAGAAGATTCTCTCGCTTGTGGCTAATGGGCTCCTACCATTGAGCCTAGTTGAACTACATGAATTTAAGGATCTTCTTTCATGTTAGTATAACTCAAATATTTTGCTATTTTTTCCATAGCTAATATCTGATTAAAATAATTAATCATATTATTTGTATGAACATTAGACTATCGCTAGCCTAGCTAAATATTTTGATATTTTTTCCATAGCTAATCTATTGTATTTGTTTTAATTTTTAAATATTTTTTTCAGACGTCAACCCGGCTGTTCAGGTGCCATCTAGACGCACCCTGGCTAGATCTCTTGCAACAACAACCAGTACAATGAAGGAAGACATACAAGCAAAACTGGCAGCAGTTGACCATGTGTGTGTTACATGCGACATATGGTCAACTAATCACCGCAGTTTCATGGGAGTCACTGCGCATTGGGTATGCTATTGATTTAGTGTATTATTTTTATATAATTGATAAATTGACCATTGGTGATAGACTGATAGTCTGATAGACTTATAGTATAATCTTTTCAATTATTCGACATGTGTTCCTCATTCATTAATTTGGTGAGTCTTCATTTTGCTGTGATTCACAGTAATTTCACACTAATTCACTGATTCTGTCATCTGTCATTGTGTCTGATTCACAGCAAAATGTGGAAGAGTCCATATTCACAGGCTGTGAATATGGACTCTTCCACATTTTGCTCTTATGGGATGGGTCACTGATGTGGTGGTATGGTAGGCGACTCATCGCTGAATTGCCTCCTTTATATCACATAGTTCTTCTCTTCAATGTTTGGTGGCGCAGTTTAGCTGGTGCGTGTCTAACCAATATTATTAAATTAAGCTTAAAAAAATGTTCATACAAACATTGATTTTATATTCTTACATTACAGATCAATGATGACTTGTCGCGAGGATCAGCTGCACTGGCATGCCGAAGATTTCGTGGAACACATAGCTTTGATAAAATTGCTGGAATATTGGACAGGATCAACTCGGAGCATGGTTTATCTTATAGAAAAGTTGTATCTACAGTCACCGACAATGCATCGAACATGGTGAAATGCTTTAAAGAGTTCGGTGTTCGTGTTCAGAATCGTACTGACGACATTGATGAAGATGATGCAGATGAAGATGATGATGAAAAAGATTCAGATGAAGAGGTTATCATCAGCAACTTTCCTGAACATTCAGGAGAGCATGGAGAGGAGTCAGTGAAACTATCATCCCATATTCGATGTGCCTCCCACACATTGAACTTGGTAGCAACAACTGATGCAGATAAAGGACTGAATTCACCTGGACTAAAGAAGATAAAGCATTCTGCAATGGGAAAATGTTCGGCGCTGTGGAATGCTGCTGGTAAACCCAAGTCAGCAGAAAAAATACAGGAAATAACTGGCGTCCAATTTAGGTACCCATGCGTCACCCGATGGAACTCAATGTACGACTCATTAAGCCAAATATATAAACATAAGAACGACGTGAATGTAGCTCTTGAAGAACTGAATCTACCCATCCTCAAAGACAATGAATTGGAATTTATTTCAGAATATTTGTCTGTTCTAAAACCAATTGCAGCAGCCCTCAACAAATTACAGGCAGAGAGAAAGAATGCTACTACGGTTGTCTTCTTCCAACAGTCCTAGTGACTCAAGATGCCCTCGCAAGATTGGAGCCTATCCAACCAAACGACCTGCGCTTGAGACACTGCATGCCATTACTGGCAGCAGTCGTCTCTGGCTTCAATGCCAGATTTGGTCATTTTTTGTCGTTGAGCCCCGAGGTAACTGATGCCGTTTTGGCCTCAGTATCTCATCCGTATTTCAAACTTAGATGGATATCATTGTTGCAAGGGCCTAATTTCGGCGATCATGAAGCAATCAAGTCTCAAGTAAAAGACAAGCTGCAAATGGCTGTAAGAAATTGTAATTCTGACAGCAGTGGTAATAGTTCGGTGAACTCAGACTCATCATCTGAAGACGATTTCTTCAGAACTATGGACGGCTCATTCTCTGCTCCTAACAACAAGGAAGACTTGGAAGTCCTCAATTATTTGCAGGACACCAGTAAGGCACTCGACTCTTTAGATAGGTATCCTGCTATAAAGAAGATCTTCAAGAGGTATAACACCACGCTACCTTCCTCTGCACCAGTGGAACGGTTGTTTTCGTTTGCTGGCATGGTTCATAGCCCCAAACGAAGTCGTCTCTCGGATGGTAACTTTGAACAATTGGTTTTGCTGAAAGCAAATGTTTACAGCGGTTGAACATTAAATTAACACTCTTAACTTGCGGTTTTTACCCTTATATTGTCAGTAATTGCGTACTGCAGTAAAACTGTAAAATTAAATTCTATGTAAAAAATGTTTACTTATATATGCTGACCATTCATTGATATGGGTTATGGACCTGGTGAAATGAGAATTGAGAAAAATAGAACTAAAAACTATATGTAGGTCATTTAATAGTTTTTTCTTTGCTGATAAGTTATGATAATACTAAGTTTTAAGTTTACCACCTGAAAAACTGAAAGGGGAATCGTCAATCCCCGTGGTTTAGATCAGGTGACATGGGTAGGATGCGATGCTTGTATTGCCTCAGCCCTCAGGGGAGTATTAGGAGTGATACTTTTCAGGAGTGATTAACAAAATAATTTGTTTTTGTTTACTCTACAAGAGTACAACTTTTTTCAATTCATATAAAAGTGATCTTAAAAAGTGATCTTGAAAAGTGATCTTCAAGATCACGATCTTGATCTGGATCTTCAAGATCACATTTTTCTGGTGATCTGATCTTGATCTTCAAGATCACATTTTTCTGGTGATCTGATCTTGATCTTCAAGATCACCAAAGTTGGTGATCTTGCCCATCTCTGCTGCTACTGCTCACCTCTAATTTATCTGGAGCCAAAGATGATTTGAGTAAGTTTTTGCATGCCAATCTCGTTGACGCAGCCGGACCTACTCTCGGATTCGGGATGGGTTTTGAACGATAGGATGTCTTTCGCATGAAGTCCTTTATCTTCTTCTCCAAGTGAAAGAAAGTGAATGCTAACACCCCTTCTCTTCAAAATAGAAAAAGTCGAAGGATCAAAAAGGAACAAAAGAGATGAAAAGGAGAGAGAGTACTTGACTGACACCAATTATTGCATTTAATAACCCTGTATTAAATACACCAATTGCTGTATTTAATGTTTGTCGGTTCATAAACTTTATTCTGTTTAGGTTGTCTGCTTTATTATATCTAAATAGCTGTCAGGTATTATTCGTCGAGTCGTGGATTTCGGATCCGACTCTCACCTTACATCAATCGCACCTTTATAACCTTAAACCAATACTTTCGCAGAAGTATAATGATAAAGGTGATAAAGGTGATAATGATAAAGGTGATAAAGACGGTGGGATTTAATTTAAATATATACATTTATTAAAGAAGAATTATTATCCGATTTATTTTGAATTCTTGAAATTATTATTTAATGGCAGACGACTCGTAACTCTTTCAATAAACCAAGGTCCAACGACTGATGTCTGAAATAATATTCAATGACGAAGATACAAATCACAGAGTAATATTAGAAAGTGAACAGTGCTTCCAATCAAACAGAACTTTAAAGGGCTAACTCGTCTCGAGAAGACAAAGAGCGAATGAAAAGGAGATAAAACTGATTCACACTCAGAAATTAGGTACAAGACATTCAATTATAGGGGACCTCAATCTACTCTCCAGCTTCTTTGTCTCCTCCTTTGATAGACGCGAATCCTTAAACGGATGGTACTTGAGAGAGGTAGGGATATTCAATGCGTAAATAGATTCTTAAAGAAAGTGCGTATTAGTTTATCATATTTTGTGGAGGGGTTTCTCACTGGACTGTCATTGTATATATGTTACCCCCAAACATCGAAATCGCTCACTGAGCGAAAAAACAGCCACAACGTGTTGTGGATGCACCTAAGTGACCACACACCGATGTTAGATATTTTTTCGCTTCATGGCCGTTCTCAAACAACCACAACGCGTTGTGGACGAGTCGGATATGACCACAACGCGTTGTGGACGAGTCGGATATGACCACAACGCGTTGTGGACGATTTGAAAATTATTGAATGCCCGGTTAGGTCAACTGTACGCCCTTGACGATTGGTTAGGTTAAGTCGTGATATTTTCGTTAAAACTAACGAAAATATCACGGCTTAACCTAACCAATCGTCAAGGGGTACAATTAACCTAACCGGGCACTCATTTAACCTAACCTGGCACTCAGTTAACCTAACCGGGCACTCAGTTGACCTAACCAGTTGGTTAATTTTTACATTTACGTCTCATTCTAAAGTTGCTTAAAATTAATTGAAACCTACTGGAAAATTATTGATAATCATTTTTTAAAGGACTTTATCTTTTTTCTAGCATATCTGCTTAACTTTGCTTTTTAATCGGTGCATACGTCGGTAAATATACGTCGTGTTTATATCATTTCGATATACGTACGTCGTGTTTATATCATTTCGATATACGTCGTGCTTAAATAGAGTTTGATGAAAGACATCGGTGTGTGGTCGTTTCAAATCGTCCACAACGCGTTGTGGTCAAATTCGAATCGTCCACAACGCGTTGCGGTTGTTTGAGAACGGCCATGAAGCGCAAAAATATCTAACATCGGTGTGTGGTCACTTAGGTGCATCCACAACGCGTTGTGGCTGTTTTTTTTCGCTCATTGAGCGATTTCGATGTTTGGGCGTAACATATACATACATACCATGGCGCTCATAAGTATTCGTAGAAAGAAATATTTCAGTTATATTCGTCCTAAGCTTTTGTACCATGTATAGGATAATTAAGAAAAGTTTACCTTCGTTTGAAAAAATTTAACAAATAAAAAAGTTAGTTTAACTGCAATATATAATGTAAAACATCAAAGAATTTGAGGAAAATAAAAAAAAAGTTAAAAAGCAAAAGTTTTCGTACATTTATTTACAAAATTATTTAATACTTTGTGTGTCTACCTCAAACTTAAAGAATTTAAAATTTTTATCAGTAGTTGGCTGTTCATTGATTAGAGACTGTTGGCAATTATGAATTCTGGAATTTTCTCTGTGAATCTTTATGGAAGGCGAATGACTGTACAAACCATAAGAAATGGGGCGTCGTGGCAAAAAGTTGTCTACAGATCTGAAGAGATCTGTTATTGCTGCACACGAGTCTGGAAAGAGTTATAAGAAGTTAGGAAAAGAGCTTCAAATTCCACTTACGATGGTTGATCCAGTTATAAAAAAATGGAAAGGCTTTGGAGCAATGAAAACTCTTAACCAAAGTATGTATGAACGACCTTGCAAGATTTCGGAACGAAATCCCCTGGAGTAATTAATAATGTCTTTTTTGAAGGTAAACGTAATTAAGGTAATAATAAGGTAATAAAGGTAAATGTAAGGTAATAAAGATAAATAAATTGAACCATAGGGAGTAATTAATAGTCTTTTTTTCCAGATTTGTGAGGGTAAACTTAATAAAGGTAATAATAAGGTAATAAAAGTAAAGGTAATAAAGGTAATAAAAGGTAATAAAGGTACCAATATCCTTTCCAATCTTTATTACTCTCTATGGTTCCATTTAAATGGGCATAATAAAGACTGGAAAAGATATTGGTACTTTTATTATCTTTTATTAACTTTATTACCTTTATTACCTTGTTATTACCTTTATTACCTTGTTATTACCTTTTATTACCTTTATTAAGTTTACCCTCACAAATCTTGAAAAAAGGACTATTAATTACTCCCTATGGTTCAATTTAAATGGAACACCCTGTAGAACAGTTAAAGTGTTCAAAGGGGTTGTATACATTCTTCAGTTATTATCACACGCTGTTGAAGATATTTAAAAAGCTTAATTTCGAGATTGTATTTTTGTAATTTTTTTTCAACTTATTTTTTATTAAAATTTATTCTTAAAATTCTCAATAATAATAATAATAATAATATAATATATTACTATTATTAATAATACTAATAATTAATAATAATTTTATTAAGAAATTATTTTAAATTGCGTAAAAATTAAGGAATATGAGAAATTAATATAAAAGGCAACTTGGAGTCTTTTGCGTACAAAGCGTAAACACTGAGACAATGTTAGTTTTAGAGTTATACGTTTACAAATATCATCTTCAGTTGATCACTCATTACCTAAACCCCTTCGGTTGACCATCATTGTGAGGGGCATGAAGTGCATGAGGTCAGTGGTGGATTATCACTGAGGCTATTGAGGCTGAAGCCTCAGGCTCCCATGCTTGAGTGGCCCCCCAATTAACTGAGTTTCGATGATATAATTCGAGATTTCGCAAACTTCTTTGATTAAATATGACAGAGTAAACAAACTGACAACTTGCCTGTTTTATTTTAGGTCTTTTAGGCCCTAAAGTAAAGTTTGTTTAGTACTGTTTGGTTTTGGCAAACGGCAAAATACAGTGTGTTAAGGTTCTTTTAAGTTTGTTTCTCAATTAGCCTGAGCGCCGTACATATAATTCGTGTAAATGTACTATGTACTGTACATGTACGTGTATTGTTAATAAAAAGCTATAGAAAAGGGCCCCATATTCTTCATTGCCCCGGGGCCCCGAGGTGTCTTAATCCGCCTCTGCATGGGGTAGTCATCCCTTTCCCAGGAACCTGCTAATGCTCCATACTTCCTCCACTCCGGCCCCGTTGCAAGATAACACCATAGCTGTGTTTCTCTCACGCACAGAAATTTCTTGTATGGAGACACGTATTCAGACTTTCTTTACACCCAGAAAACGTTCAAGATCACGCTGAGTCTAGTCATGCAGGAAGTGCGATGTATTAACACTCGACAACTTTAGTGGGGGTGTTGTACAGAAAGGGGAATTCACACGAATCCGGCCCCAGTTGCGGGTTTTCAACTTAATAATAATTTCTATGGTTCTTTAACCTTTGTAACTGCGAAAGTCAAGTGACGGAGGAGGGGGAGCTACAGCTTTACGTGAAATCCTAACCACGGGTCACTACATCATTTAAATGCAGAGAACAACGAACTATACCGAACAGACCTAATATCGATTAACGTCCCTGATTTAACGAGAAGCGGTTTGGTGATGCGAGTACGATATAATCTCCAACAACAAGGATTGGTTTCACGGCTGAAGTCAACAATTATTATTATATTCTTTAAAGATTTTGCGCATGAAAGTAAATTGCAATAATGCGTAAAACTTTTCATAGTTGAAAAGGATTCACTGTTTTAGAATCTAAAAGTGATTTCGGCGAAATAATTTCATCCAAAAAATGCTTAAACGAATATTTAAGTAAAAATTTGCGCCCATTCTTCGCTTCAAAAGGAATTTAATATAACCAAAAACCAAATTCTTTGTACCCTTATTCCTCGTGTGTATATATATATATATATACAGGGTGTACATAAAGTCAGGATCTATTTTTGTGAAGCACTTGGAAATTATATGGAATTCAATCATAAACTGATAAAGTGGTAACATTTATTAAATAATTAAGAGTAGGATTCGACGTGACGCCCATCAGTATCCCTGCACAGCTCAAATCGTTCCGCAGCATTTCTAAACACATTCTGGAGCATTTGCGGGGTTATGTTATCTGCAGCAGTTCGTATACGTGTACGTAAGTTTTCAAGACTCGTAATCTTCGTCTGATAGACGTGCGATTTGATAAAGCCCCATGCAAAGAAATCTAAAGGGGTTAAATCTGGTGATCTCGCTGGCCAAGGTCTGTTGCTTCCGCGTCCGATCCAGCGATTTGGAAAACGTCCATTTAGATAATCCTGAACAATTTTGGCATAGTGACAAGGAGCACCATCATGTTGATTCTAAGGGGATAGGATTCTTGTCATAACATGACGTAATGAGAATCTATAAATAGATCCACAAATTGTTTAAACTTCATTCTCTTCATTGGAATTGCATCGGAGTGACGTGTATTATTTACTTGTCAAGATGTATCGAAGAAGGAAGTTTGTTCCTCGAAAAAGGAAGTATGTTCCTCGAAGGAAAGTTAAATGGCGGTCAAAGGAGAAGATATTTACAGCTTCAATGAAATTTGTTTATTTGTCTAAAAATACTTTTGATGTAATGCAGATGGATATTATACATTGAGTTTGGATCTTTTAACTAAGGATGCTAATCAACTATTTTAAAATTTAATTATTATCAAGTAACGGGTGTATCTTTTCATAGTATTCCCGAAATGAATATGTCTGGATATGTTATTAATTATGAAGATTCATTAAGTCGTAAGAAAGATGGTAGGGAAAGGATAGAGGGACCTAATGTAGGGATATCTCCATCTCCATATTTAATTGTTCCCCATTGTGTTTTGTTTGAACCTAATATTGATTCCTCACATAGTGCAGAGCAAGTAATGAATCATCCCAGAACAAAATGGTTCTCACCTTTTAAGGAGTTTAGAATGTATCGTAGACTGAAGCAGGTGTGTGATTTAGGTAAACAAGTAACTGCCCAATTCCCTAATACTTTAATTAAGATATCAACCAATGATTTAGCTAAACCATTAGGTCGTATTTATGTTGGTAAATATACACCTGACGGATCTCAAAAAAATGAGTATGCATTTACATATGTTAATCGAATTGTATTTGATGTTAAGCTGTATGGTATAAAACAATAAAAAAAATTAAAAATTTTTTTTTGGATTACCCTATATTTACACCAAGCGATCCTTAGTATTACCTAGGATCGCGTTTGGTGGTGCTATGACGTCATACATTTCTAATCTATCTGTACATCCTGTGTATTTCATAAAGCGTGGATGACGTCATATAACTCTGAGTTGTGTTCTATATCCTGTTTATGAGTGTCGTCATTGTTCAAAGAATTTGTTTTCTATATTTAGACCATGTAGCCAGGGTTCTTTGCCATCTAGCCAGGGTTCTTTACCATGTAGCCATTAATCTTTTGGCAGCCTCGCAGAGTTAGCATGTCGGCAAAACTATATCGATTACGGGTGCGTAGCAAAGTTGGACATTTAAAATTTGAAAGCAGAGTCAAGTATCCATGCACAGTTCGTATACGTGTACGTAAGTTTTCAAGACTCGTAATCTTCGTCTGATAGACGTGCGACTCGATAAAGCCCCATGCAAAGAAATCTAAAGGGGTTAAATCTGGTCATCTCGCAACACAAGGTCTGTTGCTTCCGCGTCCGATCCAGCGATTTGGAAAACGTCCATTTAGATAATCCTGAACAATTTTGGCATAGTGACAAGGAGCACCATCATGTTGATAGACGACGGTACTAACAATCCTATCCCCAATCAGCTGAGGTTCAAGGAATTGCTGCAACATGTCCAGATAAATAACCCCCGTAACTGTAGCTTCAGCAAAGAAAAAAGGACCATAAACCTTAGATTTTGTTAAACCCATCCAGACATTAACTTTAGGTGAGTCTCTTTCACAATTTTGGACGAAATCATTCGGTCTTTCATCTGCCCAAATTCGACAGTTATGGCGATTTACTTTTCCACACGTATGGAAAGTGGCTTCATCACTAAAGAGAATGTTGTCCATTAAATTATCACTCCAGATTTGTTCTACGAGATCAGCACACACAGCACTTCGTCGAGGGAAATCTTCCTCATGTAAATCATGTAAAACCTGCAAATGATAGCTTTTCTTCTGCAAATTAACTTTCAGAATTTTGTGCACAGATGACGTCGGGAGGCCGAGTCTGTGTGATGCAGCACGAACGGACGTACGTGGCTCCTCAGTGATAATTCCGCGTACTGCATTCACGGTAAGATCTGACATACACGGTCGTCCTGATCTTGCTTCATCATTTACAGATCCCGTTCGTTTAAATTTGTTCACCAATTTTCGTATTGTCTTGTCTATTGGCCCCGGCTTATGAAATCTCCTTCTAAACTTCTCTCTGATGTCATTGTATTTCTTTCCCTCGATTCGCCAAATTACTATTGCCACACGCTCTTCTGTATTCATTCTAAGGGCTTCTGAAAAGAAAAATAGAAAAAAAATAATTATTTCACAAAAATAGATCCTGACTTTATGTACACCCTATATATATATATATATATATATATATATTTCTGATAAAAAGAAAATGAGAAAAGGTGTTTCTTTGCCCTTTCACTCAATTTTGCATTTTTACAATATTTTGGCCGCGTTACATGAACAAACTCCAATTTCCTAGTGAAGCCATTCGACTTTATGCAAGCATATGGGTAATTTCAGATTTTCAATGAAAATAACTGACCTAACGTTACCAGACTAACCTAAACTAACCAATACCTAACCTCACGTAGCGTAACCTAACCGGGCATAATTTAAACTAACTTTTTAGTATCGACATTGTGCAGCTCGATTTTACGTAATATGCACTTCGACATCGACTTTGTTACGGTACCCGTTTTGCCTGATAATATTACAGTATATCTTAGAAATCTTACTATAATATTTTATTTACTGTTCCTGATGAATTGAAAGACCTAGTAAATACTCAGTTTTATTATAATTCATCGTACTGTAATATCTATTCAGGCCAACTAAAACATAGCTATTAATACTCAGTTTTATTATAATTCATCGTACTGTAATATCTATTCAGGTCAACTAAACATAGCTGTTAATACTTAGTTTTATTATAATTCATCGTACTGTAATATCTATTCAGGCCAACTAAAACATAGCTATTAATACTCAGTTTTATTATAATTCATCGTACTGTCATATCTATTCAGGTCAACTAAACATAGCTATTAATACTCAGTTTTATTATAATTCATCGTACTGTAATATCTATTCAGGCCAACTAAAACATAGCTATTAATACTCAGTTTTATTATAATTCATAGTACTGTAATATCTATTCAGGCTAACTAAACATAGCTATTAATACTCAGTTTCAGGGACGAAGACAGAGGGGGGGGGCGCTACGGGGGCTTCAGCCGCCCCCGAAATAAAATCATAGGTTTGATATTTTTATGCATTACTTATAGGTAGGTACGCCATGCCAAGTACCTTCAGCACGTTTAATTATTGTAATACATTTAGGAATGTGTTTTTACTTATTTACACACTATATATTATATATATATATATATATGGATGAATTCCACAATTAAACACGTGAAATGAATAAATGATACAAACCCACAAGGAAAAAAAATTATTCCAAGGCCTTTCGTGTATTCAGAAATACATTCCCTGACGAGGTGTATAGTACTTCTGAATACACGAAAGGCCTTGGAATCATTTTTCTTTTTTCTTGTGGGTTTGTATTATATATATATATATATATACAGAGAGAGAGAGAGAGAGATTGCTAGCTCACCGAGCTTCATCTCTGCGTATGTGAAGGATAGACCCACGAAAGTCTTACCAAGTTAATGTATGTATATATATATATATATATATATATATATATATATATATGAAAAATTATTTCACGAAAGTGACACGTGAAAAGTATTTATGATGAATAAAACCACGAAGGAAAAAAGAAACACAAAGGGGTGCTCAAGCGCTTTCGTCTAATGACATCCTCAGGAACACTGGAGTGAAAGGACAGATCAAGGCAATATATAGGTTACAAAAATAAACATACATACATACATATTCATATATATATATATATATACATATATATATATATATATATATATATATACATATACATATATAGTAAGCATAGAAAAAATTGTGGGAGGAGCCAACATTATATATGGTCACAAAGAATAAAGAAATAAAAATAAATATAAATATAAATTGAGAAAAAATTAATTACAAAATAGTGCCTTAGTGATATATATGTCACAGCCTAAATAATCATAAAGAAATAAACAGGCAAATAAAAAAACCATAATATATATACATATATATATATATATATATATATATATATATATATATATATATAAAGACACTTTTAGCACTTTGGCCGACCTTCAATATAAATTCAAATGGCTTGTTTATGGAACAGGTCACAAAAGAATAAAGAAATAAAAATAAATATAAATATTGTAAGTGGAGTCTACCAATTCAAGCTCAAAGGGAAGTTTTACAATCAATTTAATAGATGATGCCAAATTGATATATATGTCACAAAAAAAAAAAAAAAAAAAAAAAAAAATTAATTATTAAAAAATAATAAAAAATAATAATAATAAATTGAAAGATAAATTTTAAGAGAGGCACACCAATTTATAAGGGAAAAATTACCACATATGCATATTATAGTCACAAACGAATAAAAAAGTACAAGTAAATATAAATTGGAAAACAAAATGATGCCTATGATATATAAAGAACAATAAAATATATATACAACATATATACGGTATATATACGAAATATAAACGCAATATATACAGAATATATATATATATATATATGCATAAGGGAAAAAAATTACCAAATTTGTTTTTATAATTATTGTCTGAAAAACGGTAGGTCGCAAAAGAATAAAGAAATAAAAATAAATATAAATTGAAAAAATTACAAATAATACACGTACACATGTATACCCGCATAACCAAATATATATACATATACACACATATATACAAACACACACACACACACACACACATATATATATATATACATACAAGCTTGACCATCGCGAAATGAGAAATCATCGCAGAACCTTTGTGAGGTTGTAAGGTAAGGTAAGGTACATACACATATATATATATATATATATATTATAATATACATAACTGCATACATACATACATATACACACATACATACATACATATACACACATATACATACAAACACATTTAACTGCAATGACCACACACATACTCACATACACATACATACATACACATACACGCATACAGCAAAAAATTGAAAAATAAAATTGTAAGGAAACAAAAGACAAAAACAAATTTTTTACCAAAGATTTAACAACCTGCCCTTTTTGTTTAAATCCATTCTGAAGGAATTCAGAGCAACGGGATCGAGTTGAAACAGACCTTTACTCATGTTAAGGTTATTTGTAAGTTGAATTATAGCCGACTCAAGAATATTTCTATTAACAATGTTGCTAGAGTGAAACAAAACTGAAACATTATTCCAATCAATACAATGGGATAACTCTGACAAATGGACAAAAAGGGCACTGGACAACTGTCCCGTTCTAACGGAATATTGATGCTGTTTTACACGCGTTTGCAAATCCTTTCCCGTCTGACCTATGTAAAAGGAATCACATTGCTTACACCCAATTTTATAGATAATGCCTAAATTATTGGTAGGGCTATTTTTTACTATGATGTTTTTCACAATATTGTTATATGAAAAAACTACACTGATATCCAAAAGTTTAAGTACATTAGCAATGCCTAAGAAGCCCGGGAAAAATGGAAGTACTAAAATATTCTTTGACAAGGTGCGAGTGTTATTATTCACACGATAGAAGGTTCGTTTAGCCTTATTAAGACAAGATTCCATGAACGCAGATGGGTAACACAACTCACTTCCAATACCGTTGATATTTTCCAATTCGGCATCGATGTATTCCGGACTGGCGATCCTAAGAGCGCGGAGAAACATTGAGGAAAATATGGCCTTTTTAATAGGGGTGTCATGTCCAGAGTAAAAGTGTACGTAGGACAAATTGTTTGTTTTTTTCCGATAGATACTAAACTTAAAACCCGGGCTATCCCTATGAACACGCACATCCAAAAACGGGATTGAGTTGTCTTGTTCCACTTCTAAAGTAAATTTAATGGAGGGGACTTGGTCATTTAACTGAAGGAGGAAGTCATCCAGGTCACGATTCATGGGCCAGATACACAAAATATCGTCGACGTACCGCAACCAAGGGATGCCAACCCCCAGGATTCTCGGAATGTAAGTAATTTCAAAAAACTCCATATAAATATTGGAGAGAAGGGGCGACAAAGGGTTGCCCATGGCCATCCCAAAAACTTGTTGATAATGCTCGCCATTGAAAGTGAATTTACAATCCTTGATACAAAGCTTAATAAGCTCCAAAACAGTGTGTGCAGGTAATGGTAAATCATAATTATGTAATTCTCTGGCGAGAAAGTCAAGCATATCATCAATCGGCACTTTTGTGAACAATGAACAAACGTCGAAACTGATCAATCTATCGTTGGTATTAATGCGAACATTATTCAATTTTTCAGTGAGATCCATGGAATTTTTTACGTGTGAATCAGAGACAGTTCCAAGAATGGGGGACAAAACATTAACAAGCCATTTGGAGAGTTTATAGGTAATAGAGCCCACCGAGCTAATAATAGGGCGCATAGGGTTACCCGGTTTGTGGGTTTTAATAAGACCATAAAGATAAGGCAGAGCAGGTGAAGTGGACAAAAAAAGGGGAATTAAATCCTTATGATCTTTGAGAATGCGTTTCAAGCCACTATTGAATGATTTGATGACATCATCCTGTGGGTTCTTCCTAAGTTTCACGTATGTGGCGGGGTCCTGAAGCAGCTCATTCATCTTTCCAATGTAATCCACTTTGTCCATAATGACTAAGGTGTTAGCCTTGTCTGCTTTAGTAATATGGAGCTCACTATCTTTTTTTAATTGTGAAAGGCTATTGCGGAAACGTTTAGGAAAGTTATCTTCGTAAGAAATATTCGCAGCACCATAGACCAGGCCTTTAACTATGTTAACAAAAACTGAGGAAGGTTACACTGTTTTTCAAAACGAGCAAGACTATGACAAATTTGTAAAGCAGTAGGTTTTTTAACAATATAAAAGGACATACCAAATCCAAGGGCACTTTTTGCATCGTCACTAATGTTTTTCGAAGAAAGGTTCAAAACACACTTTGAGCTTGCTTTTTTACTCCACTGACTATTTCGAATGAGACTTTTAATTTTGCGATCCAAAATGTTTCGAAGTGAAGAAGTTCTCCGACGCAACTCGTTGTAAATTTCATCAAACAAAGGTTGGATCCACGGTTGGGGAATAACAGTCAAAACATTACGTTTGGCAATGCCTAAATTTTTGAAGGTGGACCACTCATTTTGTCTGGTGACTTCAATATGTTTCTTTAAAATTACTCTGCTAAAGTTGTTGAACGGATGGTCGTCCATTTCTCTGAGGCGAATCGGAAGGAGGGACTTGGGAAGGACCTGCTCCTCCAGACAATTAGTAAGAAACTTTCGTCGGATCCGAATTGCATGCCCCTTCATTAATGTAGAAGCAAACACCGACACAAACGGGGACAATAGAGGGAACAGCAAGGCGAAGGAACGCGTGGTGTTCATTATATGAAAAATTATTTCACGAAAGTGACACGTGAAAAGTATTTATGATGAATAAAACCACGAAGGAAAAAAGAAACACAAAGGGGTGCTCAAGCGCTTTCGTCTAATGACATCCTCAGGAACACTGGAGTGAAAGGACAGATCAAGGCAATATATAGGTTACAAAAAAAACATACATACATACATATTCATATATATATATATATACATATATATATATATATATATACATATATACATATACATATATATAGTAAGCATAGAAAAAATTGTGGGAGGAGCCAACATTTATATATGAAACAGGTCACAAAAGAATAAAGAAATAAAAATATAAATATAAATTGAGAAAAAATTAATTACCAAATAGTGCCTTAGTGATATATGTCACAGCCTAAATAATCAAAGAAATAAACAGGCAAATAAAAAAACCACAAATATATATATATATATATATATATATATATAATATATGTGTGTATATGTATGTATGTATGTGTGTATATATAGTATGTATGTATGTATGTATGCAGTTAAATGTGTATATATATATATATATGTGTATGTACCTTACCTTACTTACAACCTCACAAAGGTTCTGCGCGATGATTTCTCATTTCGCGATGGTCAAGCTTGTATGTGTATATATATATATATGTGTGTGTGTGTGTGTTTGTATATATGTGTGTATATGTATATATTTGGTTATGCGGGTATACATGTGTACGTGTATTATTTGTAATTTTTTCAATTTATATTATTTTTATTTCTTTATTCTTTTGCGACCTACCGTTTTTTCAGACAATAATTATAAAAAAAATTTGGTAATTTTTTTCCCTTATGCATATATATATATATATATCTGTATATATTGCGTTTATATTTCGTATATATACCGTATATATGGTATATATATTTTATTGTTCTTTATATATCATCTAGGCATCATTTTGTTTTCCAATTTATATTTACTTGTACTTTTTTATTCGTTTGTGACTATAATATGCATATGTGGTAATTTTTCCCTTATAAATTGGTGTGCCTCTCTTAAAATTTATCTTTCAATTTATTATTATTATTTTTTATTATTTTCTTAATTAATTTTTTTTTTTTTTTTTGTTTATTTCTTTATTTCTTTGTGACATATATATCAATTTGACATCATCTATTAAATTGATTGTAAAACTTCCCTTTTGAGCTTGAATTTGTAGACTCCACTTACAATATTTATATTATTTTTATTTCTTTATTCTTTTGTGACCTGTTCCATAAACAAGCCATTTGAATTATATTGAAGGTCGGCCAAAGTGCTAAAAGTGTCTTTATATATATATATAATATATATATATATATATATATATATATATATATATATATATATATTTGTGGTTTTTTTATTTGCCTGTTTATTTCTTTATGATTATTTAGGCTGTGACATATATATCACTAAGGCACTATTTGGTAATTAATTTTTTCTCAATTTATATTTATATTTATTTTTATTTCTTTATTCTTTTGTGACCTGTTTCATAAACATAAATGTTTGCTCCTCCCACAATTTTTCTATGCTTACTATATATATGTAGTATATAATATATATATATTATATATATATGTATATATATATGAATATGTATGTATGTATGTTTATTTTTGTAACCTATATATTGCCTTGATCTGTCCTTTCACTCCAGTGTTCCTGAGGATGTCATTAGACGAAAGCGCTTGAGCACCCCTTTGTGTTTCTTTTTAAGGTTTTTAATTCCTCGTCGTCTCCTTAATTAAACAATCAAGTCGAAAACGAGGTCATATCTAAATTGACACTCCATCCTTCAAACCTTCGTATAGGAAAACACATAAACGACCATATGACACATTTGCAGCACACAAACATTATATATACTGTATATACTATATATATATATACGTATATATATATATGGTGTCTTTGTATAGTTTATTATACATTAAATTTGCGTATAGAATTATGTTACCATTGTCGTATGTGATTTACGATGTCATTTTGTTGATTTTTTGCGTACATACTATGATTTAATTAAAGGGAAGGAAACTCTTCCAAAATGGATGTGTGGCATTAATTTTCGCGGTCTTCGAATCGTTGAAAGCGTGTCATGCGATGAAAAGAAGAAAGAATCGGTTGTTTATCAAGGAAAATCGCCAAAAGGGGGTAATCACATACTTTATTATGTATATATAGGCGGTGCCACAAATCGAACACACACAGTCACGATTGTTTGTACTTCTCTCTCTCTCTCTCTTTACATACAGGGCAAGCAAAAGTCAAGACACATAGGAACTATGTTTTTTAGTGCAAATATACATATATACAGGGTGTTATAAAATTAGCAGGTAAACTTTTATGTGAACGCAATATCTTAAAAAAATTATGCGATATAGAATTTCATTTCAAATACAGCAGCAATAAGAAAAGCAACAATAATTGTTTATTTTAGATGTTCAAAGTGTCTTCCTTCAACTTGAACACATTGTTCACAACATCCGACTACTCATCGACAGACATATAAAAGTTTACTAAATAATTTTAGAACACCCTGTATTTGCATTGAAAAACCATAGTTTCTATGTGTCCTTACTTTTGCGCCACCCTGTATATATATATAGTATATATAGGCGGGTAAAAGTGGGTGAGTCCCCCTTTCGAGGGGTTGAAAGTGTTATTACAAATTAGCGAATATCTGCAAGCAGTTTATTTTTGTAACCTATATATTGCCTTGATCTGTCCTTTCACTCCAGTGTTCCTGAGGATGTCATTAGACGAAAGCGCTTGAGCACCCCTTTGTGTTTCTTTTTTCCTTCGTGGTTTTATTCATCATATGTATATATATATATATATATATATAAAATAATAATAATAATAATAATAATAATAATAATAATAATAATAGTAATGAGTGAGTATTTAAAATTCTTTCTGACATTTTCTCAATCAATGATGAAACGTTGAAGAAATTTTTATGACTGGATTAAATCGAAATTTAACTTTCCTTTCGAAAACTTTGAAACAACTTCGAAATTTTGGTCTCAGTTTTTTAAAATCTTTTCCGGAAGAACAACTTGGAAACCACTTTAAAATTTTTGTTTTTGTTTTTACTTTTTGTATCTTTAAACTCACGAAATGCCCAACTCCTTTTCCCTGTTCCCCACCCTCCTCCTCCTCCTCCCTCGTCCCCGCGGAGAGAATATTTTTACACCCATACTTTGAGTTGAGGACGCGCAAAAATCAATTATTGTTCCAATTCATTATTTCATTGAAACTATCGCTGCGTGTGTGTGTGTGTGTGTGTGTGTGTAAGAGAGACGCACTCACACACACACACACACATAGTATGTGTGTGCATAAGAGAGATGCACGAACACACACACACACACAGTATGTGTGTGTGTAAGAGAGATGCACGAACACACACACCACCACACACACACACAAAGGGATCTCTATGCATTAACATTAATTCTTTTTAAATTAAACTCTTACACTCCTAAAAAGTGGCAATTTAAAAATTAAAATTAATGTATTTTTAAGGTTTTTAATTCCTCGTCGTCTCCTTAATTAAACAATCAAGTCGAAAACGAGGTCATATCTAAATTGACACTCCTTCCTTCAAACCTTCGTATAGGAAAACACATAAACGACCATATGACACATTTGCAGCACACAAACATTATATATACTTTATATACTATATATATATATATATACGTATATATATATATATATGGTGTCTTTGTATAGTTTATTATACATTAAATTTGCGTATAGAATTATGTTACCATTGTCGTATGTGATTTACGATGTCATTTTGTTGATTTTTTGCGTACATACTATGATTTAATTAAAGGGAAGGAAACTCTTCCAAAATGGATGTGTGGCATTAATTTTCGCGGTCTTCGAATCGTTGAAAGCGTGTCATGCGATGAAAAGAAGAAAGAATCGGTTGTTTATCAAGGAAAATCGCCAAAAGCGGGTAATCACATACTTTATTATGTATACTATATAGGCGGTGCCACAAATCGAACACACACATTCACGATTGTTTGTACTCTCTCTCTCTCTCTCTCTCTCTCTCTCTCTCTCTCTCTTTACATACAGGGTGACGCAAAAGTCAAGACACATAGCAACTATGTTTTTATATACAGGGTGTTATAAAATTAGCAGGTAAACTTTTATGTGAATGCAATATCTTAAAAAAATTATGCGATGTAGAATTTTATTTCAAATACAGCAGCAATAAGAAAAGCAACAATAATTGTTTATTTTAGATGTTCAAAGTGTCTTCCTTCAACTTGAACACATTGTTCACAACATCCGACTACTCATCGACAGACATATAAAAGTTTACTAAATAATTTTAGAACACCCTGTATTTGCATTGAAAAACTATAGTTTCTATGTGTCCTTACTTTTGCGCCACCCTGTATGTATATATAGTATATATAGGCGGGTAAAAGTGGGTGAGTCCCCCTTTCGAGGGGTTGAAAGTGTTATTACAAATTAGCGAATATCTGCAAGCAGTTAATGATTACATTTTACCACATTTTGGATAATTTCAGACGGTGAATGGCACACTTTGGGTGAATTAAATTCTTTTTGTTTTGTATTCAAATAAACTGTAAAGTTATGAGAGTGTAATACACTGAGCTGAATTTATTTTCGTAATTTTTTTATTAGGGGAAGTTACGTTAAAAAAAAAAATTGTTTTCGGGGGGTGAGGAGAGTGGAGTTTCTAAGGTGGTTTTAGATTCAACATTATTCAACTTACCTTGTTTCGCATTTCGGATTATTTTGGAATTTGGTAAGTCTTGTCATGAATTGGAATTGGATTTAAATATAAAGTTAAATTTATTTAAACTTTATATTTTGAATGAATTTCATACATTGCGATCACTCCTTCAAATAATTTCTCACAAAAGAATTTAAAAACTAAATTGTCTTTAATGTTGATTAAAAGTTAAACAATTCTTTTCATAGATAAGATTCATCCTTAATAACTTACAGTCCCTGTAGTCCTTATAACGCTCAGCGACTCTGATCCAACTGTATTTCCGCATAAAACTTAAAATTTAATGTTTAATTTCATAGAAAAACTTATTCTAGGGGCCATTTTTTCCATTTTTATGCTGTAAGTTTGGAACGTGGGCTGCAATACTTTAATTAAGAGAGAAGTTATTCCATGAGCTTTTTCTTATGCCCTATTAAATTTTAAGTGATAAAAATAATTGCGCCTTTTTACGTAACGAGTAGATGAATATTTACAAAAATATTACAAAAATTAGAATAAATTTATATCATTGCCAATATTTTTATGCCTTAGTTAAGGCATAACAAAAGTGTCATTACATTATGTTCATTATTATAATTAGACTTAATTCAGGTCGTTTTTGTCGCTCTATAAAACAAGACAAAGTCAACACCATGTCTTTATTTTAGGACACTTTTGTCACACGTTAACTAAAGCGTAAAAACGATTTGCAGCGTAGCTTAAATTATTGATAATAAGCGCAGATAGTTCCTTTGTTGTGACGTACGTATGACTGTATTTACAGTTACGAGGAGATGCAAAAGAAATAGAATTGAATTGGAATTGATCGTGAGGAATTGGAATTGGAATTGATAGTAAGGAACTGGACTTAGAATTATTTCAGTTCAAGTTACGAAAATGATAACTGAATAAAGAAAATAAATGGAATTTCAGTTAATTTTTCAATTTTTCAAATTTTCCTAATTCTAAAATTTTATATATATATATATATATATATATATATTAGGAATAAAGGAAAATCACCAACAGATAAAAATGGATAATAATGTCTATTTCTTAAGATTGTAACACTAAAGTTTCGATACCCTTCAAATTAGTAATATGTAGGACCTCTTGTTTTTTGATGTTACTTCAAGTAGACGCTTGTTATACTCTTGTACCATCTTTTGAGTTCTTTCACTTGGTATCGGTGACTCTTCTTCTTGACAAGATACCTCCAAATTGGTAAAATTGTTTGGATTTCTCGTATGGACCATCGCTTCAGATCTCCACGAAGACGCTTGATGAACGTAAAGTTTCGGGGACTGAGAAGGGCATCCCAAAACTTCATTTTCTTCTGCCCCAACCAATTACTGCATTTTTAGATATATGATTTGGATCATTATCTCGTTGAAATATCCAACTTTCTTCCCGAAGGCAGGTTTTCATCTAAAATCTACTGATACTTTGCTGAATCCATTGCAGACCCATAGAATGATCGAGCCATCATCAGGTTTCACTTTTGGGGTGGTGTTCTTTTTTCTGAATGCTTTGTTCTTCTTCCTCCAAGCAAACCATTTTTGTTTTGAGATGAGGATACAGAAATTGCTTCCTTATTCCTACCTTCCCGATACCCGCTGTTTCAAGTGACAACTGGAGGTTCTTGGCAGTAAGATGGAGGTTCTCGGCGACATCTCAGACAATCTTTTTCGTAGTTATGGGGGAATAACGTTGGTGGCAGTTCAGATCTTAGTTAGAATGCAACATTACCAAAGTTCTTCAATTTCTTTATGATGTTCTTAATTGAAGGGAAAGGTAAGTCGAGACTCTTCAAAAATTTCTTGTAGCCTTCTCCAGAGTTATGTACGTCGATATTCTTTGGTTTCACATCTTCCGAAAGCTCTCTTGAAGAACCCATCATTGATTTAACATCGCATTTGAATGCTAAAAGTACACCTGTATTACATTATGTTTAACACATTTATAAATCAAATCCTTCATTCAAAATATAACATTCTTAATTTAGATAAAATAACTTCTTTTTGAAAGTACATTCTAGAAGTTTTTCCTTCTTTTCGGTCTCAAAGATACTTGTCAGATGATAGAATAACTTCTTTCAGTGATGCGTACCTTCTTTTGGTAGAAGATATGATCTTCAAAATTTCTTTAATGAGTGAAATGATCAAATAGAAGATAATATTTATATTTGTGGAAGGTTGCCGGAAGTTCTTTCTGTGTTGCTACATGAAATTTTTATTATGACTGCATACCCCTGTGTTCATACTGGAAGTTCCACGAGTTACTGATTTGAAGGGTATCTAAACTTTTGCGTTGCATTCTTGAAAATTAAACATCATTGTCCCCTTTCATGTAGTGTCCATTTCCTTTACTCATTATTTTCCTAAGCATATGGTAATATTGTCTAAGTATTTACACACACACATATATATATATATATATATATATATATATATATATATATATATGCAGGAAGGAGGGGGCCAAGGGAGAACGCCCGCAAAAACGCCCACCCCATCCCCATAGAGGAATAAGAGAGCCGAAATCAAGGTCCAAAGTTTTCGAGATGCCTGGACATTCTGCGCTTGAAAGACTGGAGGTCATAGACAGGGGGAAAGATGAATTGAGGAAGATTGTTCCAGAGTTGACCGGTTGAATAAATGAAAGGTTGAAAATACCGATTAACCTTTGCATTAGAGAATTGGACAGGAAAGGAATGAGAATGTGTTGAAAGTCTGGTACTGCGTGCTCTCCTTAAAGGGGGAGACACGAAGTTAGAGAGTTCAGAAGAGAAGTGTCCGTTATAATAGCGATAATAAAGAGAGAGTGAGGCAGCATTGTGGCAAAGAGAGAGAGAGAGAGATTAAAGACAGTCAGTTAGAGGCGAGGAATTGATGAGACAGAGAAAACTTTGATTCCATCCAGTCAAGTAGAGTTGTGTGGGTTCAGCCATTCCACACATGGGAGGCGTATTCCATGCAGGGTCGGATAAGACCCATGTACAGAGAGAGCAACTGGGGGGTGAAGAAACTGCGGAGCCGGTACAACACACCCAAACTCTTAGCTCTTAGCTACTTTAAAATGAGCGTATATATGATATTTCCAGGGAATATCACGAGAAAAGGAAACACCAAGAATGTTAAGAGAAGGTTTGACTTGTGTTGGGTTGAAAATAAGGGGACAGTCCCGCAGAAGATTGTGAGGAGTAGACACATGAACAAACTAAGTTTCTAAAGCATTGAAAACCACAAGGTTTTTTCTGCCCCAATCAGAGCTAATCGAAAGATCAGAGGTCAGTGCATCATAGTCGTCCCATGCGAGGCACGGAGTGACTATTGAGAAGGACGCTTTGTGAAGCGGGTGGAGAAGAAGGGTGGAATCATCGGCATAGGAGTGGATAGGTGGGTGACAGGACAGAGCTCTAAGGAACACCACTATTAATAGCTTTAGGGGAAGAACAGTGCCCATCTACAACTACAGCTTAAATCGGCCAGAAAGGAAATTAGAAATGAAGGCACAGATAGAAGGATAGAAACCAAAGGAGGGTAGTTTGGAAATTGAGGATTTCAACCAGACTCTATCAAAAGCTTTTGATATGGCTAGCACAATAGCAAAAGCTTCACGAAATCCCGAAAGGAGGATGACCAAGAGTCGGAGAGCTATGCAAGAAGATTGCCAGGAGCGTCCCTTACGGAACCCATACTGACGATCTGAAAGAAGATTGTGAGAAGAGAGGTGTTTACAATCTTTCTATTAAGGATAGATTCGAAAGCTTTAGAAAGCGGTCTCCCTTCTTTGGGACAGGCTGAATGAAAGCGAACTTCCAGTAGGAAGGAAAAGTACCAGATGAAAGACAAAGACGAAAGAGTTTGCCTAGGCAGGACGTCAGCACAGAAGCACAGTTTTTGAGAAGAACAGGAGGAATACCATTAGGACCGTACTCCTTCCTAGAGTTGAGCCCAAATAGGGAAGAATAAACATCTTTGGAAGAGATTCTGATTTTAGACATAACTGAGACAGAGAGAGAGAGTAGATGGAGGAACAGCACCGGAATCGTCCAAGGTTGAGTTGGACGAAAGTTTGAACGAAGAGTTCAGCTTTCTCAGGAATAGGCAACTGACCGCAACTGAGCCGTCGGAATGGAAAAGAAGAAGAAAGAAGGAGAATAAAGTTGTTGGAGAGTTTTTTGGCTGGATACCAGAAAGAGCGAGAAGAATTAGAATTAGGTCGGTTTTCATGTTTTTTTCTTTTTTCTGATGAGGGAATTTTGTATATATATATATATATATATATATATATATATACAGGGTGGCGCAAAATTCAGGAACCATAGGCACATTTTATTAAATTATAATAATGTTCGAATTGGTGGCCTTCCACTTGGAGACACTTTCTGACGCGTTGAATGCATGATGTTTGAACATTCCTTAACACAGTGGTACTGATTTTGGCACACGCAGGTGTGATTTTATCCTTTAGAGAACGTATGGTTCTGGGTCGATCAGTATAGACTACCGACTTGAGATGGCCCCACAAGAAAAAGTCAAGAGGCGTGAGGTTTGGAGACCTAGGTGGCCATTCGACGGGCCCTCGCCGTCCGATCCACTTGCTTGGGAATGTTTCATCTAAAGAGCTCCGGACGATGGTTGCGAAATGTGGTGGTGCACCATTCTGCTTAAACCACATCTCAACCCGTTCTGCCAGTGGAATGTCGTCCAGTATGGGCATTAGAAATATTTGCAGCATATGCAGATATGTTTCACCTGTTACATTGCCGTCGAAAAAGTACGGACCAATTAACCGATCCCCCAGAGCGCAGCCCACACCATAATTCGTGGATCGAATTGCACATGTCCTTCCTCCATCCAGTGGGGGTACTCATTGGCCCAATAGCGTGCATTATGCTTATTGACACGACCGCTGAGGTGAAATATCGCTTTGTCGCTGAACATGGTCCTTCGTTGAAGCTGTCGATGTTGTAGAAATCACTGGCAGAACTCTACACGACGGTCTGTGTCGTCACCGTGCAGTTCCTGAACGAGTTGGACTTTGTAGGGGTGGAAACGATTTGTTGTAAGAACTCGTTGAATGGATCTTCTGGAGACACCCGTTTCCTGGGGTAACTTTCTTAAGGACTTACGTGAGCTGTTTTCGAGGTGATTGAGTACCGTTAGTGATGTTGCTGCATCGGTTGAACTTTTTGGCCGGCCACTACGCGGCTGATCATGAACACTTCCCGTTTCTTTGAAGCGAGTGAACAGTTTTCCAACTGATGCCGGAACAACTGGAGGCCTCTTAGGGCGTTTGTCATTAAAAGCAGTAGCAACTGATCGGTGTGTGTTACCACGCCTTGCGCACATTAAAACTATCTCCACCCGTTCATCTATTGTCACTTTCGATGCCATAGGTTCAACAACAAATCTGAAAAGAACAAAACACATATTAAAACACAAATTATTAAATGTGTCCATGGTTCCTGACTTTTGCGCCATCCTGTGTGTGTGTATATATATATATATATATATATCACACACACACACACACTTAAAAGATTATGTAGTGTGTTAGATGCATGTACTGTATGTGTAGTGAAGAATAGTGAGAGAAGTGCGTGTTTGAGAGGATGCTGGCTGCTCACAGGGTAGATGAGACACGATAAAAGATTAGCGAAAGAGGACAGTAACAGGCGAAACGGGAGTTCCAGCAGTCCATGGCTCCTGCCTAACGTCCCCTCAAGAGTAATTCCCTGGTCGATTGTTGTTTACAATCTCTCCCTCCTATCCACAATATCCTCATCCTAACATCCAATAATGTAGACATCAATTCTCATTCCAGTGACCTCCTCCCTACATCGTGGTTAAAAAAAAACATCAATAAACAATACATTGGATTCAACTGGTTTTCTTCCAAATAAGTGGCTGATGTATCTCTTAAAAAATTCTCAAAATATCTTTTTAAATGTTTGTGTAATTTGGATGTTATCATATATATATATATATTATATATATATATATATATATATATATATATATATATATATATACAGTATATATATGTATGTATGTGTGTGTGTATATATATATATCATATATATAAATGAAGAAAGTTTTAAAAATAAGAATATCCACTCTCAAAAAAACAAATACAGAATCGAACTAACTCTAATTGCACATATATATACACTGTGTATATAATATATATATATATATATATATATATATATATATATATATATATATATATATATACGCACACAAACGTTCATCATTTGAGGAAAAATGTTTATATATTCAAAGATTTGCTTTGAAACAATTTTTCAAAAAGTATTACACGGTTCGTATTCGTTGCAACAAAATTTTTTTTGCAACGAATATTGAAAAGAGAGTAATATTTTGCAATATATACGTCAAATCTTTACACGGTGGCCTTTGCTATTGCAATGCAACACCAAAATATTTTTTCTGTACCAACCTGACCTGACCCTCAAATGGATCGAGACGCATTTGTACGAATGAGAAGGGTACGTGCTAGTTGAGTCTGTGGTTCGAACTAGATTTGTTTTTATGTTTTACTTTAATCAAATCGGATCTCATACAAGAACTTCACAAATCGGGCCAAGAAATTGGTTCTTCGTTGAGGGGTGATGGTAGAAATTGATTGTGGAAGCGTATACATGTACTATGCATCGTGCTATCCCAGTTGTTGTGATCGAAAAGGGGGGGTCTAGATTATGAATGATCGACTTAGTTTACTATTATAATATATTTGTTCGGGTTCGATGGATACATTGATGAAACCTTAGTGGTGAAGTTGAAGATTTTCAAGAATATGATGCCATGTGCCCATGGTTATTTTAAATTATGGGACTCTTCTTTTGGGACTTGGGATAATGTTTCAAAGATAATCTTTTTGTATTTTCTAATAGACGATGTTCATATACGTTTCGACCATCTTTTGAACCATCTGTTATTTTTATACCAACTTTATCAGATAATTAATTGAACAGTATTAAGACTTCTGTCCTCTCATCTGTAGTAAAGAGCCCCCATGCTTGAAATGATGAATTCCGTGCCAAGTATCTATATACATTCGTCGGAGGTACATTATATTCCCTAACCTAACCTAACCTAACTTAATATAACCCGCAGAACACTTATCGATCTAAAGTCGTACAGGTGCACACATACTATTACTACTAGTAATAATAATAATAATAATAATAATAATAAGCAAGGAAAAACGTTTTAATCGGACCTGTACAGACATTCTAAACACATGGTTAAAATATGTAGTTACCTACCCGGGCATCAGTAAGGTTTATTGATTCTGATACATAATCCCGACTGCCCAATAAGTAAATAATAAATAAATAAATAAGCCTTCCTTCCAATATTACTGTAAACATTACGATCATTGGAATATTCCTCCATGAAGCCTCCTTTTTTCCCCGAGAAATAGATCTCAATAGTTCAAGATCTCCAATGATGAGTATTCGAGCTACCAAGAGTAAATTTTATTTTAAGGGTAATTTTTTTTCAAAGTTAGAAAATTTTATAAAAATCAGGGTAGAAAAAAAAACCATTGGTTTAAAAAAACCAAAAAAAAACCATGGTTTATTTGGTTTTAATGGGTTTTCTGGTCCTGGTGTTCTGGTGTTTGATTATAATAAAATGATTTTAGCTTTCATATTATTTTATTTAAGGATTATAGGACCCTACTAACTTTTACAAGCAAGAAACTACCTAAGTTTACACTCAAAATTCTAAAACCAGCTTGTTTATTATTTTCTTCTAAATAATATTGATAATAACAAATAATTCCTTTAACATTATTCAGATTTCAGATATATGGGCCTCATAATCATATTGTTCATACAAACAAAACATGTCAAATTGCGGTGACTAGGAATGTAAATTATTTAGGTAAGTAAAATTATTTAGGAAAATACCAACTAACCGTATTTGGTGCCATGGTAAACTGCCAATGGCAAACTGCCACTGATTGATCCTACTATGATAATCAATGCATGTAATGTAATGTACTTTAATGTACTTTAATAGTGGTTGGTACATAATCTTTATTGTTAGGATTTACATTGTAAAATAGTAAAATACTTTAGCTGAAAGTACAGACATTTTTTTTTAATGATGTTGATTGTTGACAGTATGACAGACATAGTTAAAAACTAAGCCCAATATTAGGTTTCATGTAGGAAATTGATGTATGAAATTGTTATCATTGACTTACGTTCATACTAAGCATTAAATATTATTAAAACTAAGAATAAAAAGCAAATACATAAAAAAAAACCAAAAAACAAAAAAAAAGTTTTTTCCCATCAGAAAACAAAAAAAAAACCATGGTTTAAATCAGTTGGTTTAAAACATTGGTTTAAACCAATCTACCCTAATGAAAATTAAAAATATTTTTTTTTTTACAATCAAATTATTAAAATTTACCAAAAAAATTGAAAGTAAGGAATAAAGAGAAAATGTATCACCCTGTGTAGAATTTTAAAAAAGAAGTTTTTCAATTTAATTAGTCCCAAAGTTAGTTTTTATCTCGTGCGAAGCTCCGCCCATTCGTCTATTTTTACTATTTATATTTCATCAACAGATCTGGAAGTCCAGTTTCCCCTAGGATGCGAGAGGGGATAGTGCGGTTATTGTCGAGTGCCAATCTCTCACGTGGAATTCATAAAGTTGAGAGATTCCTTTTCATCGATAAATAACGGTAAATTTAAGTGCCTGTGTTTGGCACTCGGTGTCGCGACTTTGGCACTCGAGTAAACGTTTGAAATTTTAGTTATTTGATAATTAATTTCAAATTTTAAATTTTAAATATTTACCAAAAAGTTTATTTACAAAATAAAATTTATATAATTGATGAAAACATTTTCATCATTATTATACATTTATATAATTGATGAAAACATTTTCATCATTATTATACATTTATATAATTGATGAAAACATTTTCATCATTATTATACATTTATATAATTGATGAAAACATTTTCATCATTATTTATACATTTATATAATTGATGAAAACATTTTCATCATTATTTATACATCAACACTTTGTTTTCAATTAAATTAAAATTAAAATTTTTTAAAAAGTTCTATTATATAAATAAATTATAATTAACGATATAACTGTAAAGTGTGATTTTAAAAATAATAATTAATACAATAATCAAATTTTTAACCACACAATTTTGGTGAAAGTGACTAATAAATATATATATACATACACTCCGAATGCATTTAAAAAGAAATTAATTAAAAACTTGGCAAAATCGGTGATAACTAATTTACAAACTTAAAAAAATTAGACTTTAGTCCTCGAACATCTTAAAACAAAAGAAGTACAACACAAACATCGTGTAAATAAATATTAACAAAAAATTAAGATATAAACCTCTCCTTCCCCCCTGAAGTATTTCTTTTTTAAACTTATTCTTAATGAAAAATACAATGTAGACATCAATTCTCATTCTAGTGACCTCCTCCCTGCATCGCGGATAAAGAAAATATAGAAAAAAATATATCGATAAACAATATCCATTGGATTGAACTGGTTTTCTTCCAAATAACTGTCTAATGTATCTCGTAAAAATTCTTCAAAATATCTTCTCGAATGTGTGTGTAATTTGGATGTTAGTACAAAGTAAGTTTAGTTTTATTACTTAGGAATTTAGAATATACTCGTAGAATTTAGAAATTCCCAATAGTTTAATAGTTTTTAATAGTATACTAATTTCTAATAGTTCTTCTTGTGAAACCAATACGTTGACTACAATATAATTATATATATATATATATATATATATATATATATGAGTGATAGTTGGAGAGGAAATTCTTTTTCTTGTTATTTGACTCACGTTTTGTAGTTCGTCTTCGTTTGCGTGGTTGGTCCGCACCAGACATAACGATTAGCAAAGCATTACCATTACCGGTGTATAGAAGCTGTTCTCTCCTTGATCGCCCTCTGCCTCCCTGATCAGGTTTCCCAAGGTGCTCTCTCTCTCTCTCTCTCTCTCTCTCTCTCTCTCTCTCTCTCTGTTTATTTATCTATTTCACTATCTCTCTCTATTTATCTAACTATTTGACTATCTGTGTCTATTTATCTAACCGTTTGACTATCTGTGTCTATTTATCTAACCGTTTGACTATCTGTGTCTATTTATCTATTTTACTATCTCTGTCTATTTATCTAACTATAAGATATCAAATATTTATGAAATTAAAAAAATGACAGACAGACTATTTTTCTTTATCTGCCTATCGGTTTGTTTATTTCTCTGTTTGTTAGTTTATGTCTGTCTATCTGGCTATGCGTCCGTGTGCTTGTCTTTGTGTTCATCTGTTCGCCTGTCTCATTCAATCTGTCTGTCTTTTTGTCTGTCTGTCTGTCAATCTGTTCGTCTGTTTGTCTATCTGTCTGCCTATCTGCCTGTTTGTCTGTCTATTTAAATATTGCAAAATGGTGGTTTGCATGATTTTTAGATGCAATTACTGTAACATCACTTTTTAACAGTTAAGAGACTATTTTTATGTATTTATTATAAATCTTTTGCTGTTCACATTTTGAATATTTTAACGTGTGTATATATATATATATATATATATATATGCACTAAAATCACAAAATAACACGTGACCTTATTAATAAGCAAACAACCACAAGGAAAAGGAAACACAAAGTCCGAGCGCTTTCGTGATATATTCACATTATCAAGGAGGAACAGAAAATAGACGGAGATTACAAAGTAAATGAGTTAAATAGACAAGTAAAAAATTCACAATCGGCACCTCAAATTAAAGGCCTTAAAGCCCTCTAAAGATTTTTTCAATTGATAACATAATCTGTAGGCAGCTAAATTACTAAATATAAAAAAAAAAAATATACTGTATAGATGAAATTAGACAAAAAAAAACCAATACAGAGAACAAAAATTATTATTTATTGGTTTTTTTTTTTTGTCTAATTTCATCTATACAGTATATTTTTTTTTTTTTAGATTTAGTAATTTAGCTGCCTACAGATTATGTTATCAATTGAAAAAATCTTTAGAGGGCTTTAAGGCCTTTAATTTGAGGTGCCGATTGTGAATTTTTTGCTTGTCTATTTAACTCATTTACTTTGTAATCTCCGTCTACTTTCTGTTCCTCCTTGATAATGTGAATATATCACGAAAGCGCTCGGACTTTGTGTTTCCTTTTCCTTGTGGTTGTTTGCTTATATATATATATATATATATATATATATATATATATATATATATATATACTGACTGAGAGAGTATTGGTGTATTTTTTACGTTAAATTTTGTAGTGAATATCTTATTTTGTAATCTTTGTAATATTTCATTACAAAATAAACTTAAACTAATACACAAAGTGGCCCAAAAGTAGGTATACAGTTTCATATGTTGATTTTTTAAATTAATTTTCTTTTCAGGGTAGAACACCTGCGTGATTAACACATGTTATGTGTAAAGTTTCATTAAATAAATCATCAACTGTATACCTACTTTTGGGTCACCCTGTATATATATATTGTAAGTGAAGGAAATTAAGTTATTTGGGTTCATAGGCATAATTTTTAATAGAATAAAAGATATTTTTAGAATTTTTAGTCGTGGGAAAGAATAGGAAAGGAATGGTCATAACGAAGCGACCAGCGGGACCAATTCTCCCCTAATGATGAAGGAGATGTAATTTACGAATGTCGGTCACCCCTCAATGAGGGTATCCATATTTGGTCATCCCTCAATGAGGGAATCCATATTCGGTCACCCTTCAATGAAGAGATCCATATTAATTTGGAAATTTTATAAACTTTAGACGTCTCTTTCCGCCAGAAACGTCTCTTTGTGCTTTGATTTCGTTGAGTACAAGGTCCAACCAGACGTCGAACGTCGATGAAGTATCGTAAGGGCGTTATGGACTGTACATATATTTGTTAGCGAATGAACACTGCAGTAGTCAACCAAGGAATCCCCCAATCTAGAAATAATTAACTCGGTAATCACCAGGAATTCCTCACGTTTCTTCAAGTAATTGGTTTCATTGGTTTAGCGTTAGTTCCAATTTCATACTGTGACGATATTTGTTCCTACAACTTCGAAAGAAGGGTTGATTTAAACAACTTTATAAATTAATAGAACGTAAAGGCAATGTTTTGTTTAGTTTGTTTTGTCGTTTGCCAACCGATGACAACCGATAAGAGATATACTCGCATGAACGTAAAGGCAATGTTTTGTTTAGTTTGCTTTGTCGTTTGTCAACCGATGACAACTGATAAGAGATGAACGCAAGATCATTCTCCGATTCGTTGAGTTAGTCTTCGTGTCAAATTTCGGTATTACTTCTCAGCTTCAGTTTTAATTGCTGAATAAATTCCTACAGCCATTTCCTTCGTGCGCATGAACATCAGTACATCGACGCACTAGTAGTATGGATCCATTTGGTGAGAGGGAGTGCGGGGTGGGGGTTGTGGGGGAAGGGGGAAAGTAGGGTGAATGGGGGATGATGGAGTGGGGGATGTGGGAGTGAAGGTGGGGGTGCCCCCCTAAAAAGTATAAATTGAATATAGAGTAACCACCCTAACCTACCCTATGTAAACTTGAATAGGGAGTATAGTAACCTAATCTAATCTAACCTAACCTATAGAGTATAATAACCTAACCTAACAAGATTCAGATCTCTATAGTACAATAATGCACCTATGCACCATCGGGAGTCGCACTCCCGACCTCAATGTGAGAGCTAAACTGCTTATATATATATATATACGAGGGTGGGCTGAAAAGTAATGCCTCCACTCAAATAAATTTTAAACGGGTTGAAGTATTTTATCGAAACAAAAGCAGATCTGTACCTTAGAGTTTATTCTTCAAAACGATACATTTACTTTTCTATAAAATTACCCTCTACCTCCATACATTTACGCCAACTATAAACGAGTTTTTGAAATCCATCTCAGTAAGACTCAGAGCTTTGACTACGAAACCAAAATTTCACAGCGGCCTTAACTTCTTCGTCAGACTCGTAGCGATTTCCACGGAGATGTTCTTTAAGTTTAGGAAAGAGGTGAAAATCGCATGGTGCTAAATCGGGGCTATATGGTGGATGCGGCAAGACGGTGAATTGCAGATCCTCAATTGCTTCTCGCATTTGAACACTGGAGTGAGGCCGTGCGTTGTCATGGTGAAAAATGACTGCGTTTTTATGGGTACGAACCCTCCTGATCCGTTTTTTTCAACTTCTTCAGAGTTTCAATATAACGTGCGGAGTTGATTGCTGTCCTTCTTTCCATAAAGTCTTGAAGAACAACACCATTGATATCCAAAAAACAGTCATCATCACTTCTCCAGCCTACAGTCTTTTTGAACTTTGAATTTTCTTGGTTGCGGTGAATTTTTGTGCCGATATTCCATGGATTGCCGTTTATTTTCAGGGTCATAATGGTGGACCCACGTCTCGTCTCCTGTCACAATGTTGTGCAGAAATTCATCTTCATTTTCGAAGCGCTGCAGATTTTCTTGGCAAATACGTAGTCTCTCAGTTTTCATCTCGGCAGTGAGCATGCGAGGCACCCATCTGGCGCAGACCTTTCGGCAACACGAGAATACTGATAATGTGTCCCACTCGCTCTTTGGAGATATCGAGCATTGCAGCAATTTCATTTTGTTTAATGCGAAGATTTTCACGAATCAGTTCGTAAATGTAGTTCCGATGAGATTCCGCTTATGTTACAGGCCTTCCACTTCGCGGTTTGGCCTCACAAATCTTCTTGTCTGCTTCTCCTTCTTTAAACTGGCTCGCCAACGTCGAACGGTACTACATCAACGCACTGTTTGTCGTACACAGCTTGCATTCGCCGATGAATGTCTAGGGAGCAAACACTTTCCGCGGTCAAAAATTCAATTACGGCACGTTGCTTGAAACGAACGTCTTTACTCCTTTCCATTGTAATCGATACTGAACCAACGTGTGGAATGAGTGTAGGCTATATTAGGCTATAATACAAAACCGGTTTTATATGGTTACCCTATGCAATCTGGAATGACGGTGGGAATATGAAGTTACAACACAAAAACCGGTTTTAGCTGGGTACTCTACACCATCCAGAATTATTCAAGTAGAGGCTGTTACTTTCAGACCACCCTCGTAATATATATATATATTATTACACACGTGTATATATACTATATATATATATCAGAATATATATATATATATATATACACACACACGTGTTTAATTGTGAAATTCATCCCATATATATATATATATGTGTGTGTGTGTGTGTGGTGGACGTCATACAAAACTTTAGACGCCACCATTTTAAAAGATGGTCACCTGATTCTTAACCTCAGCACACTGACCCAATGCTATTATGAATGAAAGTGACATCTTATAAATAAGAGCGAAGTGGACGCTGCCTGTCTGTCTTTGTGCCGAACTTTCTCAGCTCCCGCTGGATGGATCTCGCCCAACTTGGCAGGCTTACTATACGTGACCCTGCGCTTAATATTGGCTGTCAAAATTTTGAATGCCCATTTAGGTTAATTGAGTGCCCGGTTAGTTCATCTGTTCGCCCTTGACAATTGATTAGATTAAGTCGTGATATTTTCGTTAAAACTAACGAAATTAATCGAAACCTACCGGAAAATTTTGAATGGTGGGTTAATTTAATACCTGGTTAGGTTAACTGTACGCCCTTGACGATTGGTTAGGTTAAGTCGTGATATTTTCGTTAGTTTTAACGAAAACATCACGACTTAACCTAACCAATCGTCAAAGACATACAGTTGACCTAACCTGGCATTCAATTAACTTAACCGGGCATTTAGTTAATCTAACCAGTTGGTTAACTTTTACATTCAGGTCTCACTCTTCTTTGTCAAGAATAAAACGTATGTTTCCTAAACAGTATTCTGGATTATAATACCAACACATTAGTACCATGACTACAGTAACTATGTATTACCCGAAGGGTAAGAGCAGCCTTCCGCAGAAACTACTCGCACGAAGGGCGAGTTCTCTGTTAGTTAATAATAAGAAAAAATACATGCCATTGAATGACCCGTTTTGCTTCTGTGTTCCCATTACCAAGGGATGCATTCGCAAGTTTTCTTAATTAGTTACATTCTCAATGTTTTGTATGATAATCCAGCGATTAAACATTGACTCAAATTGTAATATTGTCTTCTAATCTCATTTAATACCCGTAGGCAGGTATTAAATGAGATCAGAAGGCAATATTACAATTTGAGTCAATGTTTAATCGCTGGATACCCTACTTTATCTTTCAGTGATTACGTCACTCTCCCACTTCATGCAGTTTGTGGGCGGAGCTTAACCCCCCAATAATGAACTTCTATATACCAATATATATATATATATATATATATATATATATATATACATACATATATACATGGAAAATTACCTTTTTGTTAAACATTCTTCGTTTTATCTTTCTGGTCTGAGATGTACCGATACAGGCATGTAGACTAGGGTTTCTCCTTTATGCAGCTTTCTTCATCCCGGGAAATCCCTGGAATTCCCGGAAAAATGAAGCCAATTCCCGGGATCCCGGGAAATCCAGGAAATGGTTGTATATTTAAGAGAACGGTAATTTTTTTTATTGTTCAGTAATAAAATACCCTTTTAGAATTGGGATAACCAATTACTTATGCCTAGATGACCACTTTTGCATTGTAATACTTGAATTGAGTTTACCAATCAGTGGTAGCTATTTATTATTTATTAAACATAATATTTATCATGCTATTCATCTGCAGGGAACAAATGAAAGGCTAAAATATTATATTATTTTAATTATAATTAAGTGCATTTGCAAATAAAAAAGGAAAAAGAAAAAGAAACTTCATTAAAAAAATAATTTATACCTTTTATCTCAACACATTTAATCTTAAAATATTTAGTCAATACAAAAAATAAAAATAAAATAAACTTCATTAGAAAAAATAATTTCATCCTTTTATCTTAAAATATTTTATCTTAAAATATTTATCTTAAAATATTTAAAGAGTCAATCAACATTTTTAAAATAGCTTCTTAAAAAACAAACAATCGATACTTCTATCACTAAGACGAGTTTTCAACTTGGTGATAAATAAACCTGCTGCAGAAAAGTCTCTTTCTGATTCAACAGAGGTTGGCGGAATGGTTTTCAATGCATCAAATAAATTCATGATGTTTGAAGTTGTTCCCTGTTGTCTCGAATAACTGCAGTTCTCGCTTCAAATGCTTGCTTAAACTCTGAGCAAGATGAGTTGCCTGCGATCGCTAGATAATATACTGAGACTCGGTTCCTTGTATTATACGCAGCGCTAGCGACATTCCCTCCGCCAGTTTTTGGCATACGGGCCCACTTTTAGATTGCTCTAAGTTGCTAATGCTAGTAGGTGTTCATTTAAGAAAGCAGAAAAGTAGAATAAAATGTGGTAAATATTATGCATTTTTCTTTAATTCTACCCAAGAGCCTTCTAATAACAAAAGAAAAAACAAATAAATCAATAAAAAATAAATTAAGTAATTTTAAAATTCCGAGATTTCCCGGGATATTTGTCCAATTCCCGGGATTTCAAATCCAGTAAAAATAGCCGGGATCCCGGGAAAGAAACCCTAATGTAGACTATCTCCTGCCGCGTGCTAACATTCCTTTGAAAGTAGCTTTTAATTTCTTCTGATATAATGTTTAGAATAGATTTTGCATATATATATATATATATATAACCTTAACCTTTGGTAACCTTTGGTTAACTTCCGCCCGAATTGTTCATTCTGACAAAGGTCAAGCTTTTCACTCCACCTTAGACCTACAGTTTAACGTGGAATCCGAACCACGCCCCATCAGCAGCCCAGCGTCTTAACCACTAGGCCACCTAGGGTACCCATTTATCTACCAACCACTTTCTTTATTGTGTGGAAGGATGAACAGCTGGGTTTTGCTGCGCGCCGGCTGCCGTCGGGTCTCGAACCCGGGGCCGATGGATTCGTAGTCAGCGACGCTAACCACTACACCACCGAGGCGCATATATATATATATATATATACTGTACATAAAGTAAGTAAGTATATAAATGTAGGGGCCTATATATTTTTTTTAAAAAGGCAATAAAGGTGCGGCGGAAAATTATAGGCCAATCAGTTTAACGTCTGTTGTAGGTAAGCTACTGGAATCGATAACACAGGCCTGCGAATGAGAACTTTGTAAGAGATGTTTTCTTACTAATAACTGATTTTATATAATTCATCTACGCTGATTTCGAATAAGGTGTCCTTTTTTTTTCTATCACGTAAGGATTTTCTTCAAACTGGAAGGGAAAAAACAACAACATAAATAAATATTATTTATTTCAATTTACATTAGGTACTTATTTCGCTTTGTTATACTAATTACAAATGCAAACAACTTTAAAAAGAAAGAAGACTATTAACGTCAATTACATATTCATCTTTATTTGTCCTGAGTTTTCTTGAGAGATCTATGCCTTTTAGTTTCGAATGTACGCGCTGTTCCTTTTCTTTTATGTAATAATTCTGGAGTATCCCGTTTCAACATCCAGTAGTAATCAGCCATCATACTGATGTGCCACCTTCCCTGATATCTCTTCTCCATTTCTTTGATGTCTTGGTGAAACCGTTCTCCTTGTTCTTCGCTGAATGCTCCGAGATTCTCAGGGAAGTAATCCAAGTGTGAATGTAAGAAATGTAATTTTAAACTCGTATTACAACCCAACTCTTTGAACTTATTTAGTATGTTGTTCGCAATGTTTTGGTAATTTGGGTCCTTGTTGTTCCCCCAAAATTTGCTGATAACATCCTTAAAGGCAATCTACGCTTCTTTTTCAAAATTGTCCATTGTTCTTTCAAAGTGTTCATCCAAAGTCAGTTTTCTAATCTGGGAACCAACGAAAATTCCTTTCAATTTTGCTTCCGAAAGAGTTGGGAATTTACCACACAGATACTTAAAACAATCTCCATCTTCCTCCAAGGTCTTAACAAATTGCTTCATCAAGCCCAATTTTATGTGAAGCGGAGGTAAAAGGACTTTCTTCGTGTCAACCAAACTTTCAGGTTGAATGTTCTTAGAACCAGGTGTCAGGTTGACTGCGTTTTTTTTATCCAGTGCTGAGTTCTTAATCGGCTATCCCATTCACACAAAAAACATGGAAACTTCGTATAACCTGGTTGTTGACCTAACAACATACAAATCACTTTTAAGTCTCCACAAAGTAGGCAACCGTGTTCTTTGTATTTAACCTTAGCTAGAAGAGGACGCCTTTTAGACTTCTTTTGGAGGAATCAATGAAAGGTCTCCACTCATTTGGGTTATAGACTGCAGCGCCTAGCTTAACTATTAGTTCCGAAACATTGTTGCAATGTACCAGTGAATTTCCTTGAGAAGAATATTGGCTGAATTTTTTTTCTCGATTTCTGTACCAGTAAAATGACGTCCCAGGAAAAAGTAAGTTCTTTGCACGAAGTCTGGATTCCAAAATCTCTGAAGAATCCTTCGGGAGACACAATCTCTTACCAAATCATTAAGTTCACTTTGTGTAAACAATTGGGGTTCACCAGATGTTTCGGTTTGAAAACAATCAATATCATCGTTTCCAGCGTCATCAGACACCGAATCAGATGAAGTTATATCAAGAGTATTTGGTTTAGTAGGTACAGGTATATCAGGTCCATGAGCAACAGGTCTTATCGCAGACTAAAAATTTTGATAAATTTCCTTTTTATTTTTAGTATTGTAGCCTTGCACGTTTCATGAACAAAAACAGCAGTCATTGCTGTGATTTCTAGGCTCACGCCAGACCATTGGAATCCCAAAAGGTAAAGAATCCTTTTTACCTTTACTCCACAGTCTAAGTTGTTCAACACAAACACTGCAAACTTTATGTGGAGCCCACATTTTTCTTGATCCCCAAGTTTCATTCCGAAGTACGCATAGTATGCTTTCTTGACGAAGTCTGTAATATCTCGCCTTTGTGTTTTCACAGTAAATTTTCCACATATCTAACAGAAAATGTTTAGGCTATTTACACACCCTCTGCTTGCCATAGCGACAAGTAAACAAATTTCAAAAAAGAAATATAGTCACCGCGCACCTTCGAATAATAAAGAACTATCTATAACCTCGCACGCACTAGACAGACTGAGTCATCTCGTGGCTTGTCAATCACTTATATACTAGCGGTGCGTTTCTCGAATGTTCGAGAAGACGCTATGACGTCACTTCTGATCTGGAAGCATTTATAGGCAGTAGTTTTTAATTAAAATTTAATTGAGCAAATTTTAATGAAAGTTACTTACATATGTAATATGAAATATGACATTTTGTGAAAAATCTGTACGTGATGGCGAAAAATTAATATTATTTTCGGAATCAGCGCGTAAAATTACTATATAAGTGATAAACTATTTCGGACAACAAAACCATCGCAGGCCTGTGATAATTATGGATCGTATAGTCGAACACTTACTGTAGAATTGCATAACTTGATTAGAAATACGCAGCACGGTTTTAGGCGAAACAAAGCTTGCTTAACTAATCTTTTAGAATTTTCCAAAGCGTGGTTGAAGTTTACGAATAGTCATCGGGCGGTAGATGTAGTGTATTTAGATTTTTAAAAAGCGTTTGACACCGTACCGCATAAAAGACTCGTTGAAAAAAACTAAGGCTCGTGGAATTAGGGGTAGTAATAAATTGGACAGAAGAGTGGTTGCGAGGTAGGAAACAGAGGGTGGTCGTTAATGGAGTGGAGTCTTCTTGGGCTAATGTAGCGAGCAGAGTTCCTCAGGGTTCTGTATTGGGTCCCTTGCTTTTTCTTATATATATTAACGAGTTAGATGTCGACCTAGTCAGTACAGTTTCAAAGTTTGCGGATGGCACGAAGTTGGGTGGTAGGGCGATAAATGACGAAGATAGAGGTAAAATCCAGGAAGATCTGAATAAAATCGTTGACTGGTCACATGGCAAGTGAGATTTAACGTCGATAAGTGCAAAATTTTATATATAGGTTCGCGTAACGGTAATTTTACGTATAGTATGATAGGGAAGGAGTTGGCAAGCGTAGATCAGGAAAAGGATTTAGGAGCTATAGTCATTCGTGATTTGAAAGTAGCGAAACAAAGTACAGCAGCGGTCAATAAGGCGAACAAAGTGCTAGGTTTTATAGCTCGGAATTTTGAGTACAAGTCGCGCGATATTATTGTTCCTTTTTATAAATCATTAGTTAGACCCCATTTGGAGTACGCGATCCAATTTTGGAATCCATATATGCGCAAGGATATAGAAAAAATAGAAAGAGTTCAAAGACGACCAACCGAGATGATTCTGTCGCTTAAGTCAAAGTCGTTACGAGGATAGGCTTAAGGCGTTAAAACTGACTACACTCGAGACTAGAAGGCTAAGGAGTGATCTAATCCAGGTTTTTAAAATTATGAATGGGTTCGATAACCTAAATAAAGAGAGCTTTTTCGAAATAGCACAATATAGTAGAAGTAGAAATAACGGGTGTAAGCTGACAAGTAGAAGGCTCGAGACAGCAGTTGCCAAAAACTTTTTTACGCATAGAATAGTAAATAGGTGGAATAGTTTGCCGGTAGAAGTAATTAGTAGCACGTCTATAAATATGTTTAAAAATCGATTAGATGCATATGTTGATAGATTGGGTATACAGGGCGTCCCAAAAACATGTATACACACTAACATCTGATAGCTCAATTGATGTTTCTTTCTTTCCAAGTTAAACCCATTAAAATTAATAATGGCAGTCAGACTAAGCTTTGAACAAAGGAAATTCATTCTAAAATGCTACTGGAAGTGTGAAAACGCAGTTGAAGTGCAAAGACAGTTTAGGAGGGAGTTTCAAACATATCCACCAACGCGACTTACCATCACTCGAATTAGAGATAAGTTTGAAGCCAATGGAACTGTTCAGAATGTCCACAAGAAGCGTTCCGGAAGACCACGGACATCGACAAGCCCCACAAAGCAAGAAAGAGTACTGGAAACGTATCACCAAAGTCCAAGAAAATCTGTGCGGCAAGCGAGTCGTGAGGTAGGAATTTCAGAATCGTCTGTCCAACGCATTTTGAAGCGCTGTCAATGGAAAAGTTACATTCCAAGATTAGTCCATGCTATTAATGAAGATGATCCGGACCGAAGAGTGGAGTATTGCGAGTGGTACTTGGCACGATGTGGATGTGGATTGGACGAAGGGGTTTCGTAGAATACCCTCCGCGTTCACCAGACCTCACACCACTAGACTTTTTTTTATGGGGATACTTAAAAGACAAAGTCTACGCTATAAAACCTGCAACAGTCGCTGAATTGAGAGCAGCCATTGAACGAGAATGCACACAAATACCAAACGAAATGTTTCGTGATGTTTGCGATTCCATTGCTTCGCGTTATCAGCAGTGCCTGGACCAGAACGGACGTCAGTTTGAAAACAGGCGTTGACAAAACAATTAAATAATGTCTGTAGATTCTATTACATTTTGAAAATGAAATGTATTTTAATAAACACTGCCTTTATAAGTATTTAAAGTGTATATACATTTTTTTGGGACGCCCTGTAGTTTAAGGTAGTAAATTTAATGGTTTTGTGGTTCGGAAACCACTTAAAATTGTAGGTCCCCTCCGCCACCACGGAGAACATGCACAATGCACAATCACAAACACGGTTAGGTAGCCCAGCCATGAGTGGATTCTAGGGTCTTTGTTGGTCTGAAACATTATAACATAACATTATAACATATATATGATACAACTCAGAATGGTCTCCTGAGAAACTTTTATGTTACACACAGACCGTGCATGGAACAAGGAACTCTTCTGGGAAAATTAAATCCACTATAGTCTGATAAGTAATAGTAAATGACAAACACTACAGTTTTTTCTTTTTCATGAAAAAGAAAAAACTAGTGGTTCTCTCTTTGGCTCTCTTCTTCTTCTATAAGAGGTGGGGGGAGCGCTTTGCGGGCATTTGCCCTTGGTCCTTCCTTCATGAATAAAAAAAAATACTTCGGTCGTGTAGTGGTTAGCATCGCTGACTACGAATCCACCGGCCCCAGATTTGATACCTGGTGACGGCAGTCAGCGCGCAGCAAACCCACCTGTTCATCCTTCCATATAATGATTACACTGGAATACATGTTATGGAACACACGTCACAAAGCCACAAACTTTTGTCTGCTCACTGACGAGTGGACAGCAGGGTTGCCAACCAATCACGAATAAAATTTAGCTAAAAACAGAAAAATGTATCGCCAAATATATATATTAGTGATGTAGCGGATGTCATTTTTTTCACATCCGCGGATGCGGATTAGGATGTTTGATTTCAACATCCGCGGATGCGGATGCGGATGTCTACATTTTCGTTATTTTTTAGGATATATTCGAGATTTGTTGTGTTTAACGTATATAATAAGTTATTATATAGAGAGAGCTGTAGCTATAATGTAGTATAATTGATTAATTGTACAATAATTGCTGTACTTTTCTCTGAACATATAAAATAATATCAAGCATCTAACTAATATAGAAATCAATTAGTGAATTCGTCTGCAAATAAATTCGTTATATTTTGTTGAGTTTCAGCCACAATTAGAAACCATAATTGTGTTACCAGGATGCGGAACGTGAACCCAACTCAAATGCACCCCACCGACCTCTTTCCCCAACCTCCACCCTTATAGAAAGAGATCTTTAATTAGCTTGATAACTATTTATATTAAGTTTAAAGTTTTATTAGGCATATTTATAAATGAGTAATTAAAATAAAGTAAACTAAGATGTTCATCGTTTAATGTTCAAACTTAATTATAGGAAGGTTATGCTTAAGGAACATTAATTTTTCTGCCTTTTCTGCTGCCAGTCTGTTTTCTTTTCATCATATATTAATCCAGCACTGCTAAATAATCTCTCGCTTGGTACGTTTGTTGGAGGACAGGCTAAATGTTTCCTTGCAAGTTTACTCAAGTATGGATAGATATTCTGCGTATTTTTCCACCAACTAATAGGATTGTCACATGCAGCCAGGCGTTTTTCTTGGTGATAGCTCTCGATCATTTTTACTACATCTTTTGACATCGCGTAGGTCTCGTCATTGCTGCTTGACTCAAGAAACTGAGAGACAGATTCTGTGATAGATTTGCTTGTTGAAGGTGTTGGTTCTGTCACTGAAACTTTTATTCTTTTGGTGGGTGGCGAAGCGACAGATTCAAGAGATTGAAGCTCTTCAACTGCTTTGCCAAGTGATGATTTAACTCGTTCTAATGTACTAGGTGAAAATAACTTAGCTTTGTAACGTGGATCTAAGTAGGTTGCAAGAGAGTAACTTCATACAAGAACAGCCTCTCGTCTTGTCTCTTGCATCACTTTTGCGCACAATGAACTAGTTCTATTAATATAGTAGAATTTGATAATTTCCGCTTATTAATGACGTTTTATCTCAACGGTCCACATCCGCACGACATCCGCAGTCCAAAGTGCGGATGCGGATGCGGATGTGACCTACATATGTATACACACTTTAAATACTTATAAAGGCAGTGTTTATTAAAATACATTTCATTTTCAAAATGTAATAGAATCTACAGACATTATTTAATTGTTTTGTCAACGCCTGTTTTCAAACTGACGTCCGTTCTGGTCCAGGCACTGCTGATAACGCGAAGCAATGGAATCGCAAACATCACGAAACATTTCGTTTGGTATTTGTGTGCATTCTCGTTCAATGGCTGCTCTCAATTCAGCGACTGTTGCAGGTTTTATAGCGTAGACTTTGTCTTTTAAGTATCCCCATAAAAAAAAGTCTAGTGGTGTGAGGTCTGGTGAACGCGGAGGGTATTCTACGAAACCCCTTCGTCCAATCCACATCCACATCGTGCCAAGTACCACTCGCAATACTCCACTCTTCGGTCCGGATCATCTTCATTAATAGCATGGACTAATCTTGGAATGTAACTTTTCCATTGACAGCGCTTCAAAATGCGTTGGACAGACGATTCTGAAATTCCTACCTCACGACTCGCTTGCCGCACAGATTTTCTTGGACTTTGGTGATACGTTTCCAGTACTCTTTCTTGCTTTGTGGGGCTTGTCGATGTCCGTGGTCTTCCGGAACGCTTCTTGTGGACATTCTGAACAGTTCCATCGGCTTCAAACTTATCTCTAATTTGAGTGATGGTAAGTCGCGTTGGTGGATCTGTTTGAAACTCCCTCCTAAACTGTCTTTGCACTTCAACTGCGTTTTCACACTTCCAGTAGCATTTTAGAATGAATTTCCTTTGTTCAAAGCTTAGTCTGACTGCCATTATTAATTCTAATGGGTTTAACTTGCAAAGAAAGAAACATCAATTGAGCTATCAGCTGTTAAAGTGTATATACACATTTTTTTGGGACGCCCTGTATATATATATATATATGTATATATATATATATATATATATATATATATATATATAATGTAAAATAACGCACTGTCGCGAAAAAGTATGAAAAAGTCTTCCTTAAGTCTTCCTGAAGAGTGGTTTCCTTCTTCATATATCGCTGAGCCCCGACATTGGATATGGAGACGATCACTAGACACGGGAGAAATACGGGCATCATGAAGAGCGCGAACATAGTCCCAATATATAAAGGAGGAGATCGATCCGAGGCCAAAAACTATAGGCCAGTGTCGCTTACATCTCATCTCACTAAAACATTTGAAAGAATAGTTAGACAGAAAATCTATGGCTTTTTAGAAACTCAGAAAAAATTAAATGATAACCAATATGGGTTTCGGTCAGGCAGATCATGCCTATCACAACTAATGGAACAACATTATTGATGCACTAGAAAGTAATGAAAACTATGATGTAATATCCGCAGACTTTGCCGAAGCTTTCAACAAGTGTGACCATGGAATCATAATACATAAACTGAAATACTGTATATGGGAATAACAGGAAAAGTAGGGAAATGGATATATAATTTCTTTAGTGAGCGGCAGCAAGTCGTTACAGTACAAGGAGTATCTTCAAAATCAGAGGTCCTCAGCTCAGTACCACAAAGAACAGTATTAGCTCCACTACTCTTCATAATCATGCTAACTGACATAGATGAGGACGTTGCCAGAGACAACACAGTAACATCCTTTGCCGATAACACAAAGATCAGTAGAAAAATAAGAAACCCAGAAGATATAGGATCTCTACAAACCGATATGAACAGAATCTACAAGTGGACGGAAGACAACAATATGAAGTTTAACACTGAGAAATTTCAGCTGTTACGGTACGGAAAAAGAGAGGACCTAAAATCAATGGAATATTATACCCCAAGTGGACAGGAAATTCAGAGAAATTTTAAAGCAAAAGATTTAGGGGTTGTAATGACTGATGATGTGAAATTTGAAACACAAAATAAGATAGCAGTAAACAGAGCAAAGAGAATAACTGGGGGAATACTGAGAACCTTTAAACGAAGGGATAGGAATATAATGATTCCTCTACTGAAAACACTGATCATACCCAAATTGGAATACTGCTCGGTCCGAACATCCCCACATAAAAAAGAAGACATTAGACAGCTAGAAGGGATTCAGAGAAGTTTCACAGCCAAGATCAAGAGGTGCAAAGAACTAAATTACTGGGAAAGGTTACGCGAACTAAACCTATATTCAGTGGAAAGGAGAAGAGAGATATACACCATTATTTACACTTGGAAAATAATGGAGAAACTAGTCCCTAATCTTACTCTGAACCCTGTAACTCCCCAAACAACAGTGGAAAGTAGAAAAGGAAGTGTGTCGTGTTCCCAAATTAAAGGCTAGACAGGGAACATCCTTAACCCTGAAAGAAAATAATTTTGTTGTGAGAGGACCAAAACTGTTTAATTAGCTGCCCAAAGACCTAAGGAACACAAGTGGTGTTGCAGTGGACATCTTCAAAAGAAGATTAGATGCCTGACTCAGAACAATCCCCGATGAGCCGGGCGTACCTGGCTATGTGAGGTGGAGAGTACAAGAAACCAACTCACTACTTCACCAGGCCAACTCGAAAGGAGGGGCGACAAGCTTGACTTTTGTGAAATGAGGAATCATCGTACGGAACATTTGAAAGGTTGAAAAGAAAGGTATCTGATACACACAGACCGTGCATACGACAAGAGACTCTTCTGGGAAAATTAAATCCAAATTAAATGTTGGATTTAATTTTCCCAGAAGAGTCTCTTGTTCCATGCACGGTCTGTGTGTATCATGAAAAACCTCAGGGGACCATTCTGAGTTCAATCCCATATATATATAGGCAAACAAGATCACGTTTTGTTCTGTGATTTTATTGCATATATATATATTCCACAAAAGAAAGAATAGCGACGAAGTTAGCTAATTGCGGAGACAACAATGCCAGGAAAGAAATACAAGAAAAACTGAAGAGAATCGATTGGGAACTACAAACTCTGATAAAGGGCCATACAGAGAGAGAAGAGGAAAAGGCAGTAGAAGCAATAAAAGAAAATCCAAAATACTTCCACAACTATCCGAAAAGGAAAACAAAAACGCACGCTACTATCGGGCCCTTAAGGAAAGGAAATAATGAACTAACAGACGATCTAAAAGAAATATCTGAAACATTGAGAGCCCAGTATGAATCGGTATTCAGTACCCCAAAAAGTGACAAAGCGATACCTGACATAAATGCATTCTTCAAAGAGAAATTGCAAGGAGAATGTATAACAGACTTTCATTTTACCCGAGAAGATGTAGCGACAGCTATAGGACAAATAAAATCACATTCAGCTGCATGTTCGGACAAATGGAACGCACTATTAATTATAAACTGTAAAAATAAAATAGCTACACCCTTATACTGGATATGGAGAAGATCCCTAGACACTGGGGAAATACCGAGCATCTTGAAAAAAGCAAACATCGTCCCTATATATAAAGGAGATAGATAGATCTCAAGCAAAGAACTATAGACCAATGTTCTTGATGTCCCACCTCACCAAAAGTTTTGAAAGAATAGTCAGAGAAAATCTATGACTTCTTGGAGACATTGGAAAGATTCAACGAAAATCAACACGGATTCCGATCAGGAAGATCATGCCTATCACAACTTATAGAGCATTATAACAATATCCTAGATGCACTTGAAGGCAATGAAAACTATGATATCATATACACGGATTTTGCTAAAGTTTTCGACAAATGCGATCGTGGTATAATAACACATAAAATGAAACATATGGAATAACAGGCAAAGTGGGAAAATGGATCGAAAACTTCCTCAGAAATCTACTACAGGTGGTGAAAATTCAAGGTGTATCATCATCAGAATCAGAAGTACGCAGCTCAGTACCACAAGGTGCTGGCCCCACTCCTGTTCATTATCATGCTAACAGACATAGACAGTGGAGTAAACAGCAGCAGTATAGTTACATCATTTGCGGACGATACAAAGATCAGCAGAAAAATCAGCGATGCAAACGAAGTAGAGGCCTTGCAGAGAGACAGACAAAATATACAAATGGTCAGAAGACAACAATATGACATTTAACACCGAGAAATTTCAGCTCTTGAGATATGGTAGAAATGAGGAACTTAAAAAGACTGCATATTATGCTCCAGATAGGCAAGAAATTCAGAGAAGCACGAAAGCGGTCGACTTGGGGGTAATAATAACCGATGATGCAAAATTCGAGACACAAAATCGGATAGCAATAAACAAAGCAAAAAGAGTCGCGGGACAGGTACAAAGAACGTTCAAAAGACAGTAATGATTCCCCTGCTGAGAACACTGATCATACCAAAATTTGAATATTGCTCAGTTTTGACGTCCCCATATAAAAAGGAAGAAATTAATAAACTAGAAGAAATGCAAAGACATTTCACAGCCAAGATTGATGGCTGCAAAGAACTCAACTACTGGGAAAGACTACGTAAACTAAATCTGTACTCCCTGGAGAGAGAGAAAGGGAACTTGAAACCCATAAAACGACTTTGGGTCTGGAGAGTGTCTGTGTAGAGACTGTCCTCAGTGAAAAGTGTGTGTGTGTGTGTGTGTGTGTGTGTGTGTGTGTGTGACCTAGTTGGAAGTAGCTGATCGTGGGAGGGTGTGGGATAGAAAAATAATACTAATATTCACCTTTGACCGACTCCGAACGGTGAAAATAATAATAATTTATGATCTGCTAGAGAGAGAGAGAGAGAGAGAGAGAGAGAGAGAGAGAGAGAGAGAGAGAGAGAGAGAGAGAGAGAGAGTTTTACCAGTATTTGATACAGTTAACCTTGAGATGATTAAAACTATCCATTCAAATTTGTTAAGAGAATATCAGATATCGTAGGAATAACCATGCAATATTTCTTTATGTAATTAGTAATAACCACAAAATCAAACGAAATAGTGCAATGCCTGTAATGAACAATTTTAATTTAATAGAAATATCTTAGAAACTATAAATATATAATCTATTCTAAATATTGTGTCCTTCCCGTGTAAATAAGATAACATTATATCAGAAGAGATTAAAAGCTATCTTCGAAGGAATGTAAGGACGCGGCAGAAGATAGTCTATATGCCCGTATTGGTACATTTCGGACCAGAAAGATAAAACGAACAATGATCAACCAAAGGGTAACTTTGGTATGTAAAAGTTGATAATTGGTGGTTAAGCTCCGCCCACCAAATGCATGAAGTGGGGGAGTAACGTTCCACTGAAAGGTAAAGTTGAAGCGTTAGGGTATCCAGCGATTAAACATTTACACAAATCGTAATAATGTCTTTTTATTTCATTTAATATTTGCATGCGGGTATTTTTTCTAGAAAGAGTTGAATGTATTAGTCAAAACAGTGAGATTGTAACTAATTAAGAAAACTTGCAGATGCCGCTGTGGCGCGCGCGCGCCGCGTGCGGGCGTCGGTAGCGGGTACACAGAAGCGTGAGGGGCCTTTCAATGGCATGTATTTTTTTCTTATTATTAATACTGCTGTCATTCACAGTAGCCACCTTTTAAATTGGTGGCCGGTAAAGTTCATAGTATGATGTTACACACACACACACACATATATATATATATATATATTATATTATATATATATATATATATATATATAAAGGGTGATCCAGAGAAATGGGACCAAAAGAAAACCCTGTAACTCTTAAAGTATAAGTCCTTTTATAAAATCATATGCATCATTCGAAAGAGGATAGTTACAAGTTTGTACAGGATTGTATAGGTTTTGACAATACAAGACAAGATAAGATACAAAACAAAATAAAAGTGTTAGTTAAAACTAACCCTTCAAGATGACTGCATGGACTGTGGAACAGCTGCGTTTCATAACTGAGCAATATTATGAGCATGGAAGAAGTGTAGTTTCAGCTCAAAGATCTTTCAAGACAAATTTTCAGATGTCAAAATCACCTTCTAAGAAAGTAATCCGTCGGTGTGTCAGAAATTTCTCCCTAACTGGCAGCATTGGAAAAAGAAAACCAACTGGAAGAGTGCGCACAGCAAGGATAGACGAGATCATTAACAGAACTCATGAAATTGTACAGGATAATCCTAACATAAGCATCAGACGTGCTTCTCAGCTGTTAGGAGTTGGATATGGAACAACAACACACCGTATATTCAAGCAAAATTTAATGCTCTTTCCATATAAAATTCAAACAGTGCAACAACTAAACGATGGAGATTTCGCACGAACACGACAATTCTGTCAATGGATCCAACAGAAGGTAAATGACACCACCAATTTTCTAGCAACTTTGATTATGTCAGACGAAGCCCATTTTCACTTGAATGGAACTGTAAACAAACAAAATTGTCGTTTCTGGGCAACAGAAAATCCATTGAATATTACCGAAGTCCCGTTGCATAGTCAGCGTGTAACTGTTTGGTGTGGTCTTTCTGCATCTCAGATCATAGGGCCGTACTTTTTCGAGGATTCCACCGGAAACACGGTCACTGTAAATGGTGATCGCTACGAAAAAATGTTGACCGATTTCCTTATTCCTAAATTAAGAGATCTTTGTCTAAAAAACCACTGGTTCCAACAAGACGGAGCTACCTGCCATACCACGAGGAACTGCATGGCAGTTTTGCGTCAAACGTTTCCAGGCGAGTTAATCTCAAGATTTGAAGACGTTGAATGGCCCGCAAGGTCTCCGGATTTTTCTCCCTTAGATTATTATCTCTGGGGATATTTAAAGAGTAGGGTCTACAGAAATAACCCAAGACCTTGCAAGAATTGAAGGCCGCCATCACAAATGAGATACAGGCCATACCACCGCACACTCTTGCAAAAGTGATGCAGAACTTACAAGCGAGAACACTGGAATGCTTGGCAACTAATGGAGCACATTTGAAAGGAGTCATTTTTAAAAAATAAATATTTCATAATAAACTTGTAACTCTACTCTTTCGAATGATATATAGTTTTTATGAAAGGAATTAAATATTAAGAATATTTGGCTTTTTTTTATGGGTCCCATTTATCTGGATCACCCAGTATATATACATACGAGGAGTGATCAAAAAGTATCGATAATTTTATTGCTACGGACAAATGAATGCAAATAAGAAATAACCGTTTGCATATGTGAGTCTTCCTGCCCTCTGGCGTCTGCAGTCTGAAGCAAAATCTGCTACCATGAGTAAGTAGTTGGTTGGAGCGCTTAAAAGGAGGGTGTGTTTTTGCAGTACGTATAAATCTCTGAAATGGAACAACGCGCGTTCGGAGACGAACGAAATGATTAAAACAGCTTTTGGAAATGATGCTCTCAGTGTAGCTAACGTTTACAAATGGCACAAAAAGTTTAAAAATGGAGAAACATCGCTTGAAGCCAAGGAACGCAGTGGCCGCCCTTCCACTTCTCGTACGGATGAAAATGTTCATCAGATTCGATTTCTGGTACGAGCAAATGCTTCATTTTTAAACTTTTTGTGCCATTTGTAAACGTTAGCTACACTGAGAGAATCATTTCCAAAAGCTGTTTTAATCATTTCGTTCGTCTCCGAACGTGCGTTGTCCCATTTCAGAGATTTATACGTCCTGCAAAAACACACCCTCCTTTTAAGCGCTCCAACCAACTACTGATTCATGGTAGTAGATTTTGCTTCAGACTGCAGACGCCAGAGGGCAGGAAGACTCACTTATGTAAACGGTTATTTCTTATTTGCATTCATTTGTCCGTAGCAATAAATTATCGATACTTTTTGATCACTCCTCGTGTGTGTGTATATATATATATATATATATATATATATACTGTACAGTGCTTAATTTGTGACGGATCGCTCCGGAACGCCGTTCCGGTACTTTTATTTTAAAACCTAATTAAAAAAAAAGGTTTTTATTTTAATAAAAAGGTCAGTAACGTAATTTCGTAATTTAAAATCGAACGAAATATAGACAGTAGAAAGCGAAAACTAGTCGAACAAGCAGAAAGAAGTTTGGAGTGTGTGTGGAAATTAATGTGATTATTCTATCAACTTCCTATATATTGCAATAGCATGTAAGTAAAGCAATTTTATTTTGTTTCAAATACATATAATATTTTGTTTCACTTAGATGAAATAACATTTCACTTAGATGTTGCAATCACAGTCTAACTTTTTCTTTAAAATAATACTATATTCGAAGAACTTTCATTTGCATGTTGCGTAGTTTTCGCAGAAAAAGTGCTTAAAATGCGTTGGTTTCCGGGGCGCCGCCCCAGACCCCCTAACTGTGAGGGCTTCACCTGCGTTCCACTTCTTTTTCATTTACAAATTAAGCACTGTGTGTGTGTGTGTGTGTACACACACACACACACACACACACACACACACATATATATATATATATATATATATTAGGGTGTGACCGTTGCCCTCCAAAAATCAAAAAATGGTCCTACAATGCTGTTCAAAGTTTTAGTGTTGTGTATTTATCTAGGAAACACCCCTGTAAATTTTCTTGGAGATTGGTGTATTCTCACATCTCTTTATCCAGCATTTTTGATAACTTGTGGTATGAATTTGGTGAATATTGAGGGATTATTAACTGTTAGGTTTAGGAAATACTACTGCTTTGGTTTAAAATACTCCTTATTTTTGCCCCCTTATATACTTGTTTAAAATAGTTTATTTTTTATTTTATATTATTTTTTTATTTAATGTAGCTATTGTTCTCAAAATCTGATTTGTTTAATAAAGTGGTAAAAGGACTGAGTGTTTTCCCAACCAATCCTATTTTTGCAAGCATCTTGCATTACTAATGTGGAATTTGATTATCTTGCTTAAGTGAAAGCAAGATCATCCAAGTGGATCACTGAAGTCAGTGGTAAGTTTTTCTTTATTTTTTAATCCCCCAATCTACATGGAGTGTGACTGTCAATCCCAATTTTACTGACTGCACCTGTAGGTCAAAACGAATTTTCAGGTTGTTGGACACATTAGACTATTAATTTTATTTGCAGGACAACCATCCTGTAACATCACTACTGGTATTTGGATAATTTTAATTTTATTTAAAGTTCAAAAGCATGAATTTAGACCAAGAAGGTCTTGTTCATATAATCTCTTAGAAATTTGGTGTTTGTAACTGATCAGAGAGATGATGGACATGATGTAGATGTTATTTATTTGGATTTTAGAAAGGCATTTGACAAAGTTTCACTTAGGAGGTTTCTATATAAATTATAAGATCACGCGGAATATCAGGGTCAATCATAAAGTGAGAATGGTTAGAAGAGAATGATTTTAAATAATCATGAATCAGGGTAGCAAAAAGTGAAAACTGAGGTACCGCAGGGATCAGTGTTAGGTTCATTACTTTTTAGTGTGTATCTAATATGATTGAGAACAATTAGTAAAATAATGAAATATCTAAATTTGAAGATGCTATAAGAGTACTGTAGTTGCTTCGAAAATTTTTATAAACTGCAAAAAGATCTTGATAGATTAGATTAGTTTCCCAGACTAGTTAGTGATAGGTGGAATTAACTGTTCAAAAATGCAAAGTCCTCCATTCTGGAAGAAGTAATGATAACTTTATTTAGGAGATACAAGGAAAGTGGTTGGAGGATGTCAGTTGGGAAAAAGGATCTACTGTAGACCTTATAGTTAGTTGTCTAAAGTTTTCTAAAAGTGATGTATAGCTACAGTATAAAACAGATCAAAAAGTTCGCATTTCAACACTGATAAACTTCCCTCCCTCCCCCCGAAAAAAAAAAATAAAAAAATATATATATATAAGCAGAAAGCCACAGACAAGAAGGAAAGAAACATCCATCAAGTTGGAAAGGGACTATATTTTGTATATTGCAACGTTTCAAGCACAAACTATGCTCATCCTCAGGCAAAAATTCTAAAAAGTTAAAAACAATATTAAAAGCCATAATGACATTAACAAAATAAAATAGGGAAAAAATCCACAAGTATTAAAAACAAAGTCACTAAAAATTCTAGAAGTTACAATTAAAAACCATAATGACTATTATAAAACAAAAGCGAACAATTAACAAGCTTTAAAACAATGAAAGTGACACTAAAAACGAACAATGAATAACAACTATAAAATACAAAATGTAAAACTCAAAAAACTAAAAATTCACAGGCTATCTTTTAAAACACTAAAAATTAAAAACCAACACTAAAAGGAAACACCTTAAGTCTAAGCAGCACAGATTCCGAGACAAAACTAAAAAAACAGAAGCATCTAAAACCAAGTAAAGGTTGGTTGTTCAAGATGTTCAGTTTAGACGGAGGGGAACGGATGAAATATCAGAGTTAAGCGAAGGGGAGAGAGTTTAATATACAGGGATTCTAAAAGTCTTAACGTTTGCTCACACGGAGCGGAATCTAAAATGTTAAAATTAGCTAAAGTTATATCGACTTTGCATAGAACAACAGGCTGCGTATAGCTGAAGCTCTTTAGTTTTCAAAGGTTTGTCAGTTCTATGGCTTATGCCCATATGGGCTTGAAACGTTGCAATATACAAAATATAGCCCCTTTCCAACTTGATGGATGTTTCTTTCCTTCTTGTCTGTGGCTTTCTGCTTAAATTGAAATTGAAGCTTGCCAGAAGCGGCCTTCACCAATATATATATATATATATTATATATATATATATATATATATAATATATATATATATATATATATATATTAACACTTCTTAATCTTATTCTAAATCACTTTGATGAGTTGACGGCCAATCTAAAATTGTTACAGTATAAATTCACATGTATTATATTGACCGAGACCTGGTTAAATGAAAATAATAAGTAATTTTTTAACATACGGGGCTACACGAGCTACCACATATGTAGAAATAATAACAGAGGCGGCGAAGTAAGCATTTATATAGACACTAATCATAAAAGTAAAAGTACTGAGCAATTGACAGGCATAAATGATCATTCTGAAACCTCTAGCATTTGAGATGTATCTAAGGTAAATAATTTTTCCTATTCAATATTAGGCATCTATCAAATGGTAACTTGCCAACGTTTATTCCAAGGATAGATACAACTTCAACTTCTAATCATATCGACAATAACTGTATCATTGCCGGAGATTTAAACATCGATCTCGCTAAAATAAACGCTAATAATAATGCTAACTTCTTCTACAATCTCGTTACCGCAAATGGCTTTAATTTAACTATAACTAAACCAACAAGACTACATATTACCATAAAAATCTCCACTTTATTGGACCAAATCTGGGTGCGATCTTCCCTTGACTGTACGTCAGGTATACTTCTGTTACATATTACGGATCATCTGCCCACATACACAATGCTAATTAGCCATTTGCAAATACAGGAGAAAATAAAATTAACTATAGACCCTACACCTATAATAATAAATTAAAATTTATCAGAGAGATATCAAGTTTTGACTGGTCGAGAATAACTGAAAGTAACTGTGACAGAAGGATGGAATTCGCCGTATTCTTTTTGGGTTGAAATCAGGGATGCCACTCCTTGGGATTTATCCCAAGATCTTGGCATTTTCAGCGATACCTTGGGATATTGGGATTTCTTTAAACAAATATAGCAAATCTTGGGATTTTAATCTTGGGATATATATATATTCTGGGATTCTTGGGATTTTTTACGAGTGGATCTTGTTTTTTTTTTAAATTTCTGAGTGGCATCCCTGGTTGAAATCATGACTGGCCACAGTTGTTTGAGAACATTCTGTGGAGTGATTAGGCAGTGTTTCACGTTAGCGGGTTCGTGAATCGACACAACTGTCATTATTAGGCAAAAGTCAACTCTGACCACTGTGTGGAAAAGGCTCAGGGTCGTCCAAAGGTAACAGTTTGGTGTGGTATCACATCCACCACAGTTGTTAGACCTTTCATTTTGAGGGACACAATGAATGGTGCAAAATACTTCGAAATGTTACAAGATCACGTGTGGCCAGTCATCTCTCAGTGGGAAAACATCGCAACACTTCATTTCATGCAGGATGGGGCACCCTCTCATTTCGCAAATGGTGTCCGCGCATGGCTGCACAATCATTTCCAAGGAAGATGGATTGGGAGACGTTGCGTTCATGAATGGCCTCCCCGCAGCCCAGACTTCACGCCTTGTGACTTTTTCATGTGGGGAGGGCCAAGGAAGAAGTTTATAGCACGAAACAAAAAAAACCTGGATGAACTGGCGGAGAGAATAACCAATGTTCTTACCAATATTCCTGAAAACATATTGCGATCAACAGTAGCGAACGTGCCAGTTCGATTAAGGAAATGTGTTAACAGTGCAGGAGCATATGTGGAAATTTAAAGTGTTGTGCATAAAATCTTATTGGATAATGTATTATTTACAGTTTGTTTCATTAAAATCAATTCAAAAATAAAATTACTACAACCATTTAAAGATAGGTAGTGACTTATCATACACCCTGGAGAGAGAGAAAAGGGAACTTTGAAAACCCATAAAACGACTTGGGTCTGGAGAGTGTCTGTGTAGAGACTGTTCTCAGTGAAAAGTGTGTGTGTGTGTGTGTGTGTGTGTGTGTGTGTGTGTGTGTTGGTGACCTAGTTGGAGTATCTGATCTGGGAGGGTGTGGGATAGAAAAATAATACTAATATTCACCTTTGACCGACTCCGAACGGTGAAAAATAATAATAATTTATGATCTGCTAGAGAGAGAGAGAGAGAGAGAGAGAGAGAGAGAGAGAGAGAGAGAGAGAGAGAGAGAGAGAGAGAGAGTGTTTTACCAGTATTTGATACAGTTAACCTTGAGATGATTAAAACTATCCATTCAAATTTGTTAAGAGAATATCAGATATCGTAGGAATAACAATGCAATATTTCTTTATGTAATTAGTAATAACCACAAAATCAAACGAAATAGCGCAATGCCTGTAATGAACAATTTTAATTTAATAGAAATATCTTAGAAACTATAAATATATAATCTATTATAAATATTGTGTCCTTCCCGTGTAAATAAGATAACATTATATCAGAAGAGATTAAAAGCTATCTTCGAAGGAATGTGAGGACGCGGCAGAAGATAGTCTATATGCCCGTATTGGTACATCTCGGACCAGAACGATAAAACGAACAATGATCAACAAAAGGGTAACTTTGGTATGTAAAAGTTGATAATTGGTGGTTAAGCTCCGCCCACCAAATGCATGAAGTGGGGGAGTAACGTTCCACTGAAAGGTAAAGTTGAAGCGTTAGGGTATCCAGCGATTAAACATTTACACAAATCGTAATAATGTCTTTTGATTTCATTTAATATTTGCATGCGGGTATTTTTTCTAAAAAGAGTTGAATGTATTAGTCAAAACAGTGAGATTGTAACTAATTAAAAAACTTGCAGATGCCGCTGTGGCGCGCGCGCCGCGTGCGGGCGTCGGTAGCGGGTACACAGAAGCGTGAGGGGTCTTTCAATGGCATGTATTTTTTCTTATTATTAATACTGCTGTCATTCACAGTAGCCACCTTTTAAAATGGTGGCGGTAAAGTTCATAGTATGATGTTACACACACACACACACACACACACACATATATATATATATATATATATATATATATATGAAAATTATTTCACGAAAGTAACACGTGAAAAATATTTATGATGAATAAAACCACGAAGGAAAGGAAACACAGAATGGTGCTCAAGCGCTTTCGTCTAATGACATCCTCAGGAACACTGAAGTACATAAAGAGTTACAGCCTATATAACAGCTTATATATAGGTTACAAAAAATATATATATATATATATATATATATATATATATATATATATACAATAAACGGAGAAATTAAAATTAAAATTAAACATTAAAGGATTGTGGGAGGAGCATACAAATTAGTAAGGAAAAACTACCTATTTTTAGCACAAGATCAAATGAATTGTTTCCAACCAATGTTATAGATAATTAAAAAAAAAAATACAAATTTATACTGGAAATCTGCCCGGGTTTTAGCACTCTGCCCTTCTTGTTTAAGGTTCGATGTATATAAAAATAAGTTGAAAAATAAAAGTTATTAAAGTAGCATACAAATTTACCAAAGATTTAGTGTTCTACCCTTCTTATCTAAATCTGTTCTGAAGGAATTCAAAACAACAGGATCGAGTTGAAAAAGACCTTTGCTTATGTTGAAGTTATTTGTAAGTTGGATAATGGCAGACGCAAGAATATTTCTATTAACAATGTTGCTAGAGTGAAATAAAACTGAAGCATTATTCCAATCAATACAGTGGGATAACTGACAAATGGACAAAAAGGGCACTGGACGACTGTCCTGTTCTAACGGAATATTGATGCTGTTTTATACGTGTGTGCAAATCCTTTCCCGTCTGACCTATGTAAAAAAAATCACATTGTTTACAACCAATTTTATAGATAATGCCTGAATTATTGGTAGGGCTATTTTTTGCTATGATATTTTTCACAATATTGTTATATGAAAATACTACATTAATATCCAAAGTTTAAGTGCATTAACAATGCCTAAAAAGCCCGGGAAAATGGAAGTACTAAATATTTTTGACAAAGTACGAGTGTTATTATTGACACGATAGAAAGTTCGTTTTGCCTTGTTGAGACAAGATTCCATAAACGCAGATGGATAACAAAGATCACTTCCAATACCCTTGATTTTTTCTAATTCGGCATCGATGTATTCCGGACTGGCGATCCTAAGGGCGCGGAGAAACATTGATGAAAAACTGGCCTTCTTAGTGGGGGTGTCATGTCCCGAGTAGAAGTATACGTAGGACAAATTGTTTGTTTTTTTCCGATAGATACTAAACTTAAAACCTGGGCTTTCCCTATGTACACGCACATCCAAAAACGGGATTGAGTTGTCTTGTTCCACTTCTAAAGTAAACTTAATGGAGGGGACTTGATCATTTAACTGAAGGAGGAAGTTATCCAGGTCACGATTCATGGGCCAGATACACAAAATATCGTCGACGTACCGCAACCAAGGGATGCCAACCCCCAGGATTCTCGGAATGTAAGTAATTTCGAAAAACTCCATATAAATATTGGAGAGGAGGGGCGACAAGGGGTTGTCCATGGCCATCCCAAAAACTTGTTAATAATACTCGTTATTGAAAGTGAATTTACAGTTTTTGATGCAAAGCTTAATAAGTTTCAAAACAATGTGTGAAGGTAGTGGTAGGTCTTGAGTCTGCCATTATCCAACTTACAAATAACTTCAACATAAGCAAAGGTCTTTTTCAACTCGATCCTGTTGGTTTGAATTCCTTCAGAACAGATTTAGATAAGAAGGGTAGAACGCTAAATCTTTGGTAAACTTGTATGCTTCTCTAATAACTTATTTTTCAATTTATTTTTATATACATCCAGTGGTGTAGTGCTGTGGGAACGCGTGGGAACGGCGTTCCCTTACTTTTTTTGGTAGACGGAACGGCGTTCCCTCACTATTTCAAATAAATCCGAACTTACAAATCTCTAACGTCATGAAATTTTAATTCCCACCCCTAGAAGAAATATGAGAAAGAATCATTAACTGTTTCATTTCTTTTAGCTTCGACTGAGGCAATGCTAGCCTATAAAGATCTGGTGAAACAGTCACCACGGCGTACCAGTTGTTAACTTTTTTTTAGTTAATCATTCCAGTTGTTAGCTATTTTTATTGATCGTACTGGATGTCGTATATCTAATGACACTGGAAATACTGCATCTTCAACCTTGGAATATATCCTAATATCCAGTGCATATGACCTCAAAATATCCCTGAAATTGGTAAATTTCAAAAGATTTCCCGGGGGGGGCTTACAGTGCCCCCGGACCCCCAACTGTATGGACTCGCCGCGCTCGCCATTGTCCCCCCCGCATCTGAGTAACACTTTCAAAATGCGTTCCCTCACTTCTTTATTTAGCACTACACCACTGTATACATCGAACCTTAAACAAGAAGGGCAGAGTGCTAAAACCCGGGCAGATTTCCAGTATAAATTTGTATTTTTTTTTTTAATTATCTATAACATTGGTTGGAAACAATTCATTTGACCTTGTGCTAAAAATCGGTAGTTTTTCCTTACAAATTTGTATGCTCCTCCCACAATCCTTTAATGCTTAATTTTAAATTTTTATTTTTATTTCTCCGTTTATTGTATATATATATATATATATTTTTTTTTCTGTAACCTATATATAGGCTGTAACTCTTTATGTACTTCAGTGTTCCTGAGGATCGCATTAGACGAAAGCGCTTGAGCACCATTGTGTTTCCTTTCCTTCGTGGTTTTATTCATCACATATATATATATATATCGATACTTTTTGATCACTCCTCGTATATATATATATATATATATATATATATATATATATATATATATATATATATATATATATATACGAGGAGTGATCAAAAGTATCGATAATTTTATTGCTACGGACAAATGAATGCAAATAAGAAATAACCGTTTGCATATGTGAGTCTTCCTGCCCTCTGGCGTCTGCAGTCTGAAGCAAAATCTGCTACCATGAGTAAGTAGTTGGTTGGAGCGCTTAAAAGGAGGGTGTGTTTTTGCAGTACGTATAAATCTCTGAAATGGAACAACGCGCGTTCGGAGACGAACGAAATGATTAAAAAAGCTTTTGGAAATGATGCTCTCAGTGTAGCTAACGTTTACAAATGGCACAAAAAATTTAAAAATGGAAACATCGCTTGAAGCCAAGGAACGCAGTGGCCGCCCTTCCACTTCTCGTACGGATGAAAATGTCCATCAGATTCGATTTCTGGTACGAGCAAATGTTTCTCCATTTTTAAACTTTTTGTGCCATTTGTAAACGTTAGCTACACTGAGTATCATTTCCAAACGCTGTTTTAATCATTTCGTTCGTCTCCGAACGCGCGTTGTTCCATTTCAGAGATTTATACGTACTGCAAAAACACACCCTCCTTTTAAGCGCTCCAACCAACTACTGATTCATGGTAGCAGATTTTGCTTTAGACTGCAGACGCCAGAGGGCAGGAAGACTCACATATGTAAACGGTTATTTCTTATTTGCATTCATTTGTCCGTAGCAATAAATTATCGATACCTTTTGATCACTCCTTTTGATCACTGACATTGAGGTCAGGGTTCGACTCCCGATAGTGCATAGTCGAATTATTATACCATAAAACTCCCAATCTTATTAGATTAGGTTAGGTTAGGGTACTATATATTTAATTTCTACCTTTTTGGGGCGATAGCACCCCAATCCCCATTTCCCCAATACCCCCACCCTACACCCCTTCTCACCAAATGGACCCATACTACTACTGTAAACAACTTTACCGCGCCTACTCCTTTTCACTGTAACAGGGAAAATACTGGTCCCTGAATTCTATAAAAGTATCTTATGGTAGTTAAAAAATGACTATTGTTCATCCAGTTTCAGCATATTTATAATGTACTTATAATTTTCCTTGATTACGAGCCCACTACAAGCATAACTTCACCCATTCGATACCCTTTCAAACCCACAACTTCCTCCCTTCGTCTACCAATGATAGAGATAAAACGTTGCTTGACACTCATCATGAAGCTCGACTGGACCCACAAGTAATACGAGACAGAAAATAGCGATTCCTTTTAGTGTAAGTTACCTCTTATCGCGAATTCCAATTTGCTCGCCACCTTCCCAAAACACGCGAGTTTATTTTCTGTGTCGACAAAAATCAATATAATGGATCGTAGCTACGATTAATGTACGATACACCAAATTTTGTCCGTATTTTTCCAAAAGCATTAACGATAAAGTTCGTTCGCAAAATTGTCGCATACGGGTCATGTAAATTATAAGCAGAACTCGACAACACTAGGGCAGTTTTTATTGACATCTGGAGAAAAGATGACCAAATGTTATACTACGTGTAATTACTACGGTATAGGCGTACACTCAGGCCCGTACAGTATACTGAAAAAAAACCTATAACAATTTCCATTTTGCCATTTATTTTCCATTTCCTATTCTGTATGAAAAACTATTTGCAAACTTCCATAAATTAATCTCTCTGTCTGTCTGTCTCTCTCCTCTCTCTCTCTCTCTCTCTCTCTCTCTCTCTCTCTCTCTCTCTCTCTCTCTCACTCTCTCTCTCTCTCTCTCTCTCTCTATATATAATATATATATTATATATATATATATATATATATATATCAGCACAGTAACTTGAATCTCTCATCCGCTAATACAAATAAAGACACCAAATAACGTTATTTATAGGGGCCGAAAACACCTCTAATTTAATGTTTGGAATAACATAATAAGCGAAAGCGACAGCTCTAGACATTTTTGCTTTCTTTTTTTCGGGGGTGAACTGGGGTCCAGAAGGAGGGGGGGGGGAGTGTCTCCAGTTAAAGCTGCAGGATTAAGGTCTCTAACTTTATTTAATAGTTAAAGGTTTAAAAAGTTAAAATTAAGTTTGATTCTATACAATTTTAAGTTAAAATTTTTAACCATTAATTTAAAATGTAATAATAATAATAATAATAATAATAATAATTAATAATATAAAATTGTTATAGAAAAATAATAAAATAATTATTTATATATTTTACGCGTATATAAATATTTAAAAAAGAGGCAAATTGGACTGATTAATTATTAATTTTTTGTTTACTTAAAATTTAATGTATTCAATGAATGAATATGGAATATAGTTGGGATTAAATTGATTTATACATTATTGATTTTGTGTTATTACGTTCGACATTATTTTACAATTTTATTTTACAATTTACTTTATTTCACAATATTATATATATACGTTCGACATTATTTTACAATTTTATTTTACAATTTACTTTATTTCACAATAATGTTATAATGTTTCAGACCAACAAAGACCCTAGGATCCACTCATGGCTGGTCTACCTAACTGTGTTCGTAATCGTGTATTGTGTATGTCCTCCGTGGTGGCGGAGGGGACCTACAATTTTACGTGGGTTCCGAACCACAAGAACATAAGAAACTTATTTAAAAACTGCCGGTAAATTGGCAACGACCAATTTTTACGAAACTAAATAATTATCAATTTAAAAATAATTAATTATCGGTTTAAAACTAAAGATAGAATCTCTCGGTCCAGAGGAGCAAGTCATAATAGACTACTATCCACAAATATGTTACATTCTACAGTATATCTATTTATAACGGACATGCAAATATATCAGATCCAAAGAATCCAGTCAATTTCATTACGGTATCCATCAAGTCACGGTCCATATCGATTGCGGACCAAGTCAAAATTTACAACCATATACATTATCAATTTAAAAATAATTAATTATCGATTTAAAACTAAAGATAGAATCTCTCGATCCAGAGGATCAAGTCATAATAGACTACTATCCACAAATATGTTACACTCTATATCTATTATATAACGGACATGCAAATATATCAGATCCAAAGAATCCAGTCAATTTCATTACGGTATCCATCAAGTCACGGTTCATATCGATTGCGGACCAAGTCAAATTATACAATATTACATACGGAGAAACGAAAAAAATTTGGGGTTTTGAGATTTGGTATTTTTGAATAGATAAATCCAATCGATTGGTTTTCTTTTACCGTTTTTTTAGGAATGGGGGAGGGGATGAGGGGTTTCTTAAATTTATTAGTGAATCAGTCAGAGAAGAAGGTGAAAAACTTGTTAGAATTTCTAGACATTACAGGAAGAATGAGTGTGATTGGTAAATGGACAAACGTAATAATCACTGTATACAAAAGTGCCAAAATTGAAAGTGAAATTATAGATTGGTTTACTTTTATGTGTCTTGATAATGTGATCTAATAATTATTAATAAGATAAAACTAAAGTGTAATAAATTCTCATTAATTCAAAACATTTTACTTATTAAATTTTAATTAAGAATCCCTAAATAATAAATATTTTGGTTTAAAATTGTGTATTGAATAAAAACCTCGCCCTTTTTTAATTTTTTTGGAGAGAGAGAGAGAGAGAGAGAGAGAGAGAGAGAGAGAGTTACAAGGAAAAGTAGTACCTCAAAAGGCCTTGCGGCCCATACCGAGGAGGTACCAATGGCAACGGGTGCCACGGAAAATTTTCTACACCCTCAAATAGTGTGCAAGATTTGGTCTAACATTTTCTTGAAGTGATCCACAGAGGAACTGTTCACAACTTCTGAAGGTAACCTGTTCCACGTGTCACAGATCTTATACGTAAAGTAATTCCCACACACACTAGTCCTAAACCGTTTCAAATCCAACTTTCAACCATTGTTGTGAGTTGGGTTATCATTTAAACTAAACATGCTTCTAAAATCGACATTGTTGAACCCGCGTAAGAGCTTGAAAACCTCGATGAGTTGACCGCGCAGCCTCCGAGTGTCCACCGAAAACAAGTTCAGGGCGCGTAAGCGTCGATTGTAGCCCATATGCCTAACGGAAGGGATTAACTTTGTGGCCCTCGCCTGCACTCGCTCCAGCCTCTCAATATCTTTCCTGAGGGTGGGCGACCAGAACTGCACAGCATACTCCAGGTGCGGCCGAACCAGGGAATTGTACAGAGAGAGCACAGTCTCCTTGTTCCGAAACTGAAATTGCCTCCTGATATAACCCAACAGCTTTTGAGCTTTCTTTTCCACCTCTACGCACTGTTTCGTAAACTTAAGGTCGCTGCTAATTAGCACACCCAAGTCCTTTTCCAAATCAGTCGCCTCGATATTACTCCCCAACATGGAGTAGTCCGACTTGGGATTGGCGTAGCCAATGTGCATCACTTTGTATTTACCCAAGTTAAACGGCATTTGCCATTTTTCGGACCACTCTCTTATCCTACCTAGGTCCGCACGCAGTTCCTCGATCGCTTGCGGCATCCCAACATTGGCCCCAAGCTTGGTGTCATCAGCGAACTTGGCGATCCGACTGACGATGCCACCGTCGATATCATTTATGTAAATGATAAACAACAGTGGCCCCAAAACGGAGCACTGAGGAATCCCATTAGTGGCTGAGGCCCAACCCGAACTAACCCCTTTAATTACAACTCTCTGCAGCCTATTCTTCAGCCAGTTTTCAATCCACCTACCTACTTCCCCACCGATACCCAGCGCGCGCACTTTCGCCATTAGCCGGCGGTGAGGTACCTTATCAAAGGCCTTCTGAAAGTCGAGATAAAGTATATCAATCGCCCTACTCTTATCATACTCACTCAACATGACGTGAAAAAACTCGAGCAAGTTGGTTATTTTTAATTTTTCTTCCCATTATAATTTTAGGGAAGTTAAATACGTTATATTCGCATTTAGAATCCTAGAGAGAGAGAGAGAGAGAGAGAGAGAGAGAGAGTTACAAGGAGTTACAAGGAAAAGTAGAATCTCAAAAGGCCTTGCGGCCCATACTGAGGAGGTACCAATGGCAACAGGTGCCAGGGAAAAATTCTGTCACCCTCAAATAGTGTGCAAGATTTGGTCCAACCTTTTCTTGAAATGATCCACAGAGGAACTGTTCACAACTTCTGAAGGTAACCTGTTCCACGTGCCACAGATCTTATACGTAAAGTAATTCCCACACACATTAGTCCTAAACCGTTTCAAATCCAACTTCCAACCATTGTTGCGAGTTGGGTTATCATTTAAACTAAACATGCTTCTAAAATCAACATTGTCGAACCCGCGTAGGAGCTTGAAAACCTCGATGAGTTCACCGCGCAGCCTCCGAGTTTCCAGCGAAAACAAGTTCAGGGCGCGTAAGCGTCGATTGTAGCCCATATGCCTAACGGAATGGATTAATTTTGTGGCCCTCGCCTGCACTCGCTCCAGCCTCTCAATATCTTTCCTGAGGGTGGGCGACAAGAACTGCACAGCATACTCCAGGTGCGGCCGAACCAGGGAATTGTACAGAGAGAGCACAATCTCCTTGTTCCGAAACTGAAATTGCCTCCTGATATAACCCAACAACTTCTGGGCTTTCTTTTCCACCTCTACGCACTGTTTCGTAAACTTAAGGTCGCTGCTAATTAGCACACCCAAGTCATTTTCCAAATCAGTCGTCTGGATATTACTCCCCAACATGGAGTAGTCCGACTTGGGATTGGCGTAGCCAATGTGCATCACCTTGCATTTACCCAAGTTAAACGGCATTTGCCATTTTTCGGACCACTCTCCTATCCTACCTAGGTCCGCACGCAGTTGCTCGATCGCTTCGGGCGTCCCAACATTGGCCCCAAGCTTGGAGTCATCAGCGAATTTGGCGACCCGACTGACGATGCCACCGTCGATTAAACGGAACCCTGAGGAACCCCACTAGGGACCGAGGCCCAACCCGAACTAACCCCTTTAATTACAACCCTCTGCCGCCTATTCTTCAGCCAGTTTTCACTCCACCTACCTACTTCCCCACCGATACCCAGCGCGCGCACTTTCGCCATTAGCCGCCGGTGAGGTACCTTATCAAAGGCTTTCTGAAAATCGAGATAAAGTATATCAATCGCCCTACTCTTATCATACTCACTCAACATGACGTGGAAAAACTCGAGGAAGTTCGTGAGACAAGACCTATGCCGTCTAAACCCATGTTGGGAGTCCCCAAGCAGTTTGTAGGAATCCAAATGGTCAACGATCCTATCCGCTATTATCCCCTCTAATAATTTACCTACAACTGAAGTGAGACTAATGGGACGATAGTTCCCTGGACTTTCGCGATCCCCTTTCTTAAAGATAGGGGTCACGTTAGCTTCCCTCCAGTCACCAGGTACCTGGCCCGTCTCCAACGATTTGTTGAAGACTGTAGCCAGGTGGGGAGCCACCTGGTCGCGCACCTCCCGCAACACTCTGGGGAGAAACTGGTCTGGCCCAGGAGCCTTAAACGCGCTCAGTTTGTCTATTCTATCGGAAACGACTGTCGCGGTACATTGAACACTATCCAGGCCAGCACCTTCGTGCCTGACGCCTGGCTCGGGGATGACGCGGGTGTCCTCCTTGGTGAACACTCCCGCAAAGTACTCATTAAGCACATTAGCGATGTCCGCGTCGGAGGTCTGCAGAACGCCGCTTCGGTCCCTTAACTTCTAATGGGCTTTCTACTATTAACATAACTGAAGAGAGAGAGAGAGAGAGAGAGAGAGAGAGAGAGAGAGAGAGAGAGAGGAAGAGAGAGAGAGAGAGAGAGAGAGAGAGAGAGAGAGCCTCAGCCATAAGTATTAAGTACCGTTACAGGTTGGGACAAGAGGGTACAGAAAAATATTTATAGTATGAAATATTAGAAGCAATAATTTTACCGAAATTAAGAACATTCTATAATGATAATGATAATAACTTTATTGTCAGGAGACAAATATTTCGTACATCTTTCACTTTTGTTAATTCTTTAGCCCTTGTAGTTTACAAGCCACTCGTAAATGTCAGTGCCCATCCTGTCTCATTCCTTATTTATTTTTTCATGTAGGTCAGAGTTTGAGGAACAATTTTTTTTTATGAATTTTCCTTAGAATTACCAATAAATTTTCAATAGGATTCATGACTGGGGACTGAGAAGGCCAGTCGAGATAGTGTACTTGTTATTTTGCGAGCCAACTCTTACTGACATGTAATGTTTGGCATGGGGCATTGCCTATGTCATTGGAGGGTTTCAAAGTTTTTGTTAGCACGTCTACATAGGTGCTAGTTCATTCGGCTTTTACATACAAACAGTTTTCCGACGTTTGATGAGGCCATACATCACAGGACCATGATGCTGCCTTATACAAATTTGACTGTCGGGACAATGCGGCTATTATTGTAGGCTTCTTCTACCCTTCTTCTTAGAAGAGTTGAATCTGAGATTCCCAAAACCTGCAAAATAAAATGGGATTACTGAACATAACAAAAAAATGAAAACACATTGGTAAAAAAGGATAATCATATTGCATGCTAAAGACTCTCACGGAGAGAAATCTGTTTTGGGAATAAAAAGTTTTCAGAAGATTTAGACAAAAAAATTATATTTCAACAATTCGCAAAAAATTTTTTAAATGAAAAAACAAATTTTTAATTAATTTTCTTTGTATTTTTTTAAAATTAATTTTTTGTTTCTTTATTAAAAATTAATTATTTATTTAATATTATTTACTTAAAATTTTAATACAAAAATTCAGTAAGTTTGGAAAAAGAGATTTTATTAAAAAGTATAAAATTAAGCATAAATTTTACTTACTTTGAAATTAGTAATGTTCAAGTTGACCACATGAAGTCCAATCAAATTTCCTGAAGTTTTAATTCATATTATATTAGAATGTTTTATTTAATATTAATGTAACTACCATATATTCAGTTGTGTACATTACACTTACAGAAAAACACACACATACACTTTTTTATCCTTACAGGGTTCGATCCACCCTCTCTGAGATATCCATTACACAATGGACAGAGTATTGTTCTCGTTACGCCACTCGGAGCTGTGGCTGTGTTTGACAAACTGGTTATTTTTAATTTTTCTCCCCATTATAATTTAGGGAAGTTAAATACGTTATATTCACATTTAGAATCTTATATTTAGACTAAAATTTTGAAAAATTTCCTTTTTTAGACTAAGAAACTAATATTAAATTTTGAAAAATTAATATTTTGTAGAGAACTACCAATGTAAGAATTTTTTCCTATTAAAACAATGTGGAATTGTTTTAAAAATAATATTCTTTTTAGGGTGAAGAATGCTGCTTTTTTCCAAGTTCACTCAAAGTTCTTTTTCTCTACTTGCTTTAATTACTTCAAGGTATCTTTCGTCGGATCAAAGCACTTTAGCCTAATCTTCAGAGGACCAACTTTTTATGTTCTTTTGCCCTCGTAACCTCTTTTTGCGATTGTCCTCTGGCTGGAAAGGCTTGTTTCTTCCCTTATATCCCTTGAGTCTTTCTTTCTAAATCTTTTTCTGACTCTACCTGCAGAAACAACAGTTCCTGTTGCCTTATTTAGGTCGGAACGGAGCCCTAAAGCTGTTTTATACGATCTCTGAGAGAACCGAGTTTTGATAGTCGTCTTCCCTTCTTCCGACCACTTCGATGCTTCTTGACATGGCACTTAGTCTACTAATAGCGTATTAATATGGTTTGAACAGAACATCATGAACATTTTAGTTGTTATGCAATTGCAATTTTTTTATTTATTATAGTTGCTTTCACTGAAGATAGGAGGGAGGTGGGCTTCCTGAAATGTCTGAATAAAAAAGATGTTAGTTCAGTTGTTGTCTTTCCTGTTCCTGCTGAAGTGTCGATTCCTTAGGAACAAGACTCTTTCTCAGTATACTGTATACAATCAGTCAAGTGAAACTGGCACAGCGCTCAGGTCAACTAATACGGACCAGTTCTCTAACTGCTGTATTATTATTACACTACGTGTAACAAGGTTGATACTCTGAAGAGAAGTTTTCGCGGAACTAGTTTGACATCGTTCACAACATTTACTGAAGAAGCCTGATGTCAACAACACTCGCAACAAAACATAAGTTTGCGTCAAGCAGTAACCAAGGAATCTACATCTGTGAACTAGGGATATGTAAGATGCAATTGCACAAACTCTAAATAGGTTTCAGTCCAACAGATGCAAATACTGCAAAAACAAATCAACTGCTCCAAGCACTGTCATGGTAAGCTACTGTGTCAAAACAAGTAATTTTTGTCAATTATGAATAAATTCAGGATTTGATATTGTGTATCATGTGTGAAAGCTCTGGTTGTTCTATTGTCTCAGAATGTAATGAATATGCCATACAGAAGTGTGATGAACAAATTCAGCAATAGAGCAAATTTATTAAAGAGTTAGGATTCTCTATAACGGTCCAGTTCAATTATTTTACAAAATGACTGGACCTCTTTTTTCAGTCATTTCATGAAATGACACGAAATATATATTAAGTGGCGTGCGGTGGGTATGTTCACAGGGTAAGCGGTAGCTGCAAATATATATATATATATATATATATATATTATATATATATATATATAATATATACAATATACAAGCATCATAACTTTATATTAGTTTCCGATTACTGTAGTAATATACTGACTTTTTGTAATTTGACTTCTAACTGGGTAGGCGGTGCATGCTCAGCTTACCCGTATGCACGCCACATATATAAATATATGAAAATTAAATGAAATAAAAATGAAAAAGTTTATTGGCAGGCCAATAGTCCATATGACAAATATTATTAGTAGTATAGTTGCAAAAATGTGGACATAAATTTTGTCAGAATGACGTCACGAGGTTCTCACGCCCTTTTATGATTGTATTTGAGGGGAAGGTTAGGTTAGATTAGGAGGAGACCATGAACGTTTATGAGTTATATTTAAGGGTAGCGTAGCCTCTCGGGGGATGTCATAACCCCGCAGGGATCCCAAAATTGATACCAAAAACCAGGATACAACACGCCCACTCGCACCCGCCGCACAACCACGCGCACCTACCGCATGCCAACACCGGCGTCCGCATCTTAACAGCGTCCCGAAAAGTCCTCGTCCGTTCACGAGCCCGGATTTGTTTGTTCATTTTACTATACCTCAAAAAGAAATAAATAAATAATAATAATAATAATAATAATAATAATAGCACCTGTAAACAAACACAGGTTCGTTTCCTCTCTCTCTCTCTCTCTCTCCCTCTCCATCTATCTATCCATCTACCTAATTAGCTACTCAAAGTTTGCAAGACTCTAAAAAGAATAACAGGTAACGAAGCCGTCGCCACCCTCTCGCAAAGCTAAAGAGGAAGTCTTTTTGCCCCTTCGAGGTTATGCTGTAAGCTTTACCTTCCATTAACGGCCAAATAAGATAGAAGGAAAAGGAATAAGTGGAAAGAGAAAAGTCAAGAGAAAGAACGAACAAAAAAGAGTGAAAGGACCTTCGGTGGACCAGAGATCTCCGTTTTAGAGCAAGCTCTTTTTATAGGTTTGGGGATCCGAACCCCGAAAGTCCACTCATTCAGTAAAGGAACTAGCAGGGCCACTAAAAAGTGACAAGAGCTCCAATGGTTAATCCATCAACACCTTCCCGAAAGATGGAAAAGAAAAGCTCCCTACCTCTAGTGACGCCAAAAAGTGATTAAATGCACTTTTTCATCTTTTTGTTTTTGTTACTGAATGACGTTACTACAATAAAAAACTTTAACATGATAATAAATAATTTAACACAAAAATAGAACATTTTAATAAACATTAAAAAAGAAATCCAAAGAAAACTTATCAAATTGCTTTTAGTTAAAATAATTTTTCTTTATCATGGAAACTGATTTTTTTCATCCATAGCAAGCTAAAATATAGAAAATTTTCAGGCATTCATAATATTTGTTTATTTAGCTGTTTTTAAATATGTATTTATTTAATTATCAGCTTTATTGTAACCGATTAAAATGTACGATGATGAAAAGCATTTTGTTCCTCCCTCTCTCAATCTCTTTCAAGTTTACCAAACACTGCATTGATGTTGAAAAGAAAAGGTAATAAGAAACTACGTAGGTTACATGAAAAGGTTTTTCTTGTACCGAACTAAAGACGTTATTCTTCCTCTCTACAAAACGATGATTAGGCCCCATCATGTGTACGCTGTGCAGTTCTGGTACCCACCTTTGAGAAAAGACATACAAAGGCTTGAAAATATTCAAGACAGAACGATGATGCTAAATCCAACTGTCCGTCACAAATCATATGAACGGTGACTCACTAACCTTAATTTGTATTCCTTAGAAAAGTGTCGCTTAAATTGATATCTTATCCAAGTTTTTAAACTTCTGAATAGGATCGACAGCGTTGACTGTTCTAAACTTTTTACACTTTATGCGATTTCGGCTGGAAGTAACAGTTGTGAACTGGAACAGAAACGTTACAATATGAATATTTGCGGTAAATCCTTCACGTAAAAAATTGTTAATTATTGGTGTTATATCACTCCAGAAGTTGTTTCCAGCTCCTCCGTTAGTACACTCAAAATCAAATTTGACCTAGTATTAGGTGATCTTCTCGACTGAATCGACGTTTAAATGTTAAATGATGACCGTGTCTATATATTAAGTTCCTATCTTCTCTGTAAACTTTCTTGGCAATTTATTTTCCCTACAAATTGTTGAGTGTTTTTTATTTTCTATTTTCAAAAATACCCACCGTGAGCGGTTGGGTTGAGGATGAGAGGACAGCCTTCATGCTTTACTGTACCAACTCTTCTTTCAGTGAAATGTCTGTGTTTGAATGAAGTCCATAGGTACCACCTAGATGCGCATGTAAAGCTGTTGTGGCTCCTCCATTTCGGTGTAATATTCCTTGTAACTCTCTCCCATTCGTATATATCATTAATAATAAAATAAACCATATTAAATAAAAATTCTGTGCAAATAACGACATCTTACTACATACAGTTAAAAAAAATATATATAGATTTTAAAGGCATGACTCTTTTATTTATAGATTTAAAAGAATATATAGAGACAAGGTCAGGGTTTTATCTCAAGGTATCATACTAGACATAGTCATAGCTAGCATTTATTTACGTTACTTTAAATAGCACTTCTCTAATTTGAGTTAAAGATATTACCCCGATGAATCTAATAATGTGCAACCTAGTAGCTTTGAGGAGCAGGAGGCGACAGCAATAGGTTTGTAATTATTGTTGGATAGAATGTCCTCATATTTATTTTTGACAGTGGGCAAGATATATACCCTCATAAACTCTGCAGGAATATAATATTGAGCAAACATGGCTCAGAAAAGCAATGAGATATGTAAACTCCCACGTCAGTGGCATATCTTAAGTGCTCATTCGATAGGTCATTTACCCTTGAAGCAGAACCTATCTTAAACTCTTTAATCAGACTCTTAAATTCAGGAACTAAAGTGCAACTATCTTCCCTGATCCCTCCCACGAGCATTCCGATGCAGCCAATAAGATTTGCCCTTCCCACATTATTAAGAATTTCTGAATAGTAGTTTCTCCACAGCATTGCAATTTCTTCCTCCCCCGACACTCCATCACTCGTTGATGGAATGGCATTCTTGTCATTCGTTCCCGTCTGGACAAATTTCCAAAATGTTTTATTATCATTACTTATGTTAGCCTCAAAGACTTTTGTTGCTCGATTAGAATCTTCTTCCTTCATAATGACCTCTACTTCTACGCATATCAAGTAAACCGGTCCTATTCTGGGTCTGCCATGAAGGCACCATAAATCCTAAGCGTCTTTTGATTCCCTCTTCAGAGGGGCATGAAAATCATTCCACGTAGGAATAATTTTAGCATTACAATTGTAAGATTTAATCAGTGTCTTTTCTACTTCCCTTCATATATATATACAGGGTGGGCGGAAAGTAGCTCCCTATTTTGGATTGGTAAAAAAACACGTATATTATCCATTTATTTCAGAAGAAATAATATGAAAAGGTAGGCATACATGGTAGGTTTTCTCTAAAATTCAATGTGGGCTCCAACTCTTTCCACCAGCTCCTAGAGACGCCCAGGAATGGCGTCCACTGACTTTAGCAGGAACTCCGGCGGGATGGAGGACATGACTTCCCGAATTCGGTCCTCCAGTTCTTCCAATGTCCTCAGTTTGGTGCGGTAGACTTCTTCCTTTACCCACCCGCAAAGAAAGAAGTCGCACGGTGTCAAGTCGGGGCTCCTGGCTGGCCATTGATGTGGACCACGACGACCCATCCAACGCCCAGGGAAGTGGGCATCCAGCCACTCACGGACAACAATGGCCAGCCAGGAGCCCCGACTTGACACCGTGCGACTTCTTTCTTTGGGGGTGGGTAAAGGAAGAAGTCTACCGCACCAAACCGAGGACATTGGAAGAACTGGAGGACCGAATTCGGGAAGTCATGTCCTCCATCCCGCCGGAGTTCCTGCTAAAGTCAGTGGACGCCATTCCTGGGCGGCTCCAGAAGCTGGTGGAAAGAGTTGGAGCCCACATTGAATTTTAGAGAAAACCTACCATGTATGCCTACCTTTTCATATTATTTCTTCTGAAATAAATGGATAATATACGTATTTTTTTACCAATCCAAAATAGGGAGCTACTTTCCGCCCACCCTGTATATATATATATATATATATATATATATATATATATACACACACACACAGTATATATTTATTTATCTTATTCATATTTTGTTTTTCAACCTATTTTCAAAATTCGAAAAATAATATAATTACTTTTTCGTTCCCTCAAAAATAAAAATTTATATTAATCCAAAGGAGGAAGACCGAAATTAAGACCAAATCCATTTTCGGCCAAATTTTCTTTACAGGGGATACTTTAAAAAACTAAAAAAAATTTTAATTTTGTTATTGTAGTTTCTTTTTTCTTTTAAACTCAGGGTAAGCCAATTAGCTTCTCAAAATACACAAACTGAGGGACGACCTTCGGGGGGGGGGGGAACAGAAAAAAAACCAGAAAACAAAAAAAAGTAAATAAATAAATAAATAAGGCAAATGGAAATGAAAGTTTAAAAAAAAAAATGAAAACAAAATTAAAAAATGTCTGAAACTGAAGTTGAATTTTCTGTTTATTTTCCAGAAAAAATAACATCTCTCTCTCTCTCTCTCTCTCTCTCTCTATATATATATATATATATAATTTTTTATTTATTATTCTTTGCTCTTATTCTTATTCTTCTTCATTTTCTTATTCTTGTTTATGATTTTGAAACACAAAATTAAGTTGAATCCTATTTACAATTATTTATTATTAAATAAATAAATTACCACCAATTTTTTTTCTTTTCCTTGTATTTTGAGTTTTGAAAACAGCTTTCGACTGAGTTCTTTTCTCATTCATTAGACGGCTCTTTCAAAATTCTAATACACTGCTTTTCAATTATTTCTGTTTACGATAAGGAAAAATATGTACAGTATGTGTGTGTATGTGTGTGTGTGTGTGTCTGTGTGTGTGTGTGTGTGGGTGGGTGTATGGGTGTGGTTTAGACAGATGTGTAGTTAATTATTTAATTGTCTTCAAGTTGGCATAGCAAGTTTTAAAAATATTTGCAAGGAAGCAGTTGAGATTTTCTAAATTGCATGCCAAAGATTCGCAAACATTCGAAATTAAGTTGTAGCGTGGTGTAAAATATACCCTTTATTGTGATAGTGCCGTGTTTGTACGATCTGTAGCAAGTTGTTTTACTGCGTTGCACGCGTTGTTCCATTTTGTTGATCGCTGTTTTATAATAGAATGTTCACAATTTGTTTTTGAGTGAATCAAAAGGTTAATCATATTCTGGTATGAAGAAAAAAGTTACTCCAGTAGCCAAATTTTCAGTGAGTATCCTACTTGTTGAGTTGTTGACAAATCTAAGGTCCACAGATAGCACATGCAACATGCTCTGGTAGTGGCTGGCCAAGCTCTACCCACACGGCAGAAAATGGCAATGTTGCGGGTAAGCTGGTCTACAACCAAAAAAAAGTGCACCAGGCACCAGCATGAACGCTGGTCGAATGAGGCAGATATCAAAACTTGATCGCGATTTAAAGGTGTTCAAAAGAATAAGGATTTATAGACCAGCGCCAACAATCAAGAAAACACCATTGGAAAAATGGAAACGGCTGTTCAGAAGTTTTCCAACCGAGCAGTCCTCCAACAAAATTTAGTTTTTTCGATGAGAAGCGTTTTGCTGTGGAAAGCCCCTAAATACTCGGAATGACTCTCTACAGTGTAGATAAGAAAGCAGAAATAGCGTCTGGACGGCTTTTGAAGGAGAGGTCATATTTAAGTGATTCTGTGATGGCTGCTGTTGCCACTTCTTTTATTGGCAAAATTGACCTCATATTCGATGGAAAAGGAAAGAAAATCGATTTCGCTGCTACTGTGAAAAAACGAGACTTATCACCGTGTTGCCTTCCATTGAAAATCAGATACCAGACTTTACTTTCATGCAAAACAGGGTATCAGCGCAACGTTCATAAGTCATCATTGATTTTCTGCAGGCAAATTACACAGAATTCATTGAACCTAATCTTTGGCTCATATTTGAATTCTGTTGATTATTCGGTTTGGCGAAACCCACAGATGGTATACCGTGGAACCAGAATCAACAATGCGGAAAACATGAAAGAGGGAATAACAACACGTTGAACCCAGCTAAGTCAGCTCTCCATAAAAATTGGAATTTCCCAGTTGCGCAAGAGTCTATAAGCTGTTGCCTAAGTTCATGGTGGACATATTGAACTGTACTATGTCCAATAACCGCCCTGAAGACACCACTCTAATTTTAAGCCGAAGGAGAAAAACTTTTCGTAGGATGGGTCAGTAAGCGGCAGGCAACAAATATTTTGCGTGCAATTTGGAAAATCTTTAATACCTCGTATTTCTTTATAAAATTTTAAAACGTTGTTTACCAATTTTAAGCCCTGAAATTAATTACCAAATTCTCTAAATTGCATTTAATTTCTTTTTTTCTTGTTACAGCAAAGATATAGGGAATGATACACACACACACACACACACACACATATATATATATATATATATACGCACACACACACAAACACACCTTGTACTATATATTTATTTATATTGGTGAATTTGTTTTCGTCTATTTTGAATGGGAAAAGGAAATGATTTGGAGAAGAAAAGCACGAATGCCAAATTCAAGAGGAGAAAGGCAGAAATAAATTCATAGCACCAATAATGATCAATGCCTTTTCTGAGCCTCTTTGTTTTAGAATGACCTTTTTTTATTTCGTATGACCTTTTACTCTTTGGCACTCGATTTTACTGTTGATGACACTGTAAACTGGGTAAACAGGGATAGAGAGGCAAAGAGACAGAGAGAAGGGCACTGTTTGTTATACGAACGAAAGCATATATAGGACTATAGTCCTACAAACTATAAGGATTACAGTCATATATGCGAACACGTACAGAGTGTAAAACTTTACAGGTTGAAAAAAGATTTTAACTACTTTGAAAATGACAGAAATGATCCGTTTCATACATCATTTTGAGAAAATATTTTCTATTTTAAAAATGCAAATTTTTTCGAGAAAGAGCGAATAAATAATTACGAAAAATGTATCCCACTAGTTTAAAATAGTGATGGAACGTAAATTTAATTTTATTCTCCCTCTATAATTTACATATATCATAAGAATGATTTACATTATACTTTGTGAGGCTTTTCCCATTAAAATTTGGCGTATAAAAAAGTTTTTTTTTTTTTTTTTGGAATCGAATCCATTTGTTCCAATTTCTTGCTTCCTCTCGAAAGAGTCGAGAACTATTATTGGGCGGTCGTATTTTCCACCATTTCCGCGCGTTGTTGTAACGAGATTTAACGCCTTGTAACGTTTTCTAACGCGTTCTAACGCCTTTAGACGCGATCTATATATAACCCCATTCTAACGCTTATTTCTAACGTTAGAAGAAATTATGCAAATAGAAGTTTCGAAGACGGCCTATGTCTCATGAAGAAATAAAATGGGGTCTCCACTTCGTAAGTCTTGAATAATGAATATTTGGAAGTCGGAGTCACGTTCCCGCCTTCATCTGAGTCAGATCAGGCCTTTATTCAATATATTCTTCAATAAATTCATAGTCTAAATGTTTCCTTTGACCCAATTAATAAGTCACTGTAAGTTCCCGCCTGTTTCCATACTCTGAATGAACGGCGTTTTACTGCTACAGACTAATATTATAATATATATATATATATTATATATATATATATATCGTATGTATTTCGTATTTCAAATTATTTTTAAGCTTTGGTTAATGAGTTCATATAAAAGTGAGTCTTTCAGTTTATATAATTGGGTATGTTTTATAATTACACTTGTCTCATTGGTATAATGATGCATACTTATATTATATTACGTCGTTATGAAATTCAATTTGTTTGAATATTGCTGCAGCTTTACAGTACTTTACAGTATTATTATTATGTATCTATAAGT